>JAEIFT010000067.1:0-272500 GCA_018904225.1 Lordiphosa mommai | reverse complement strand
AAAAAGAGCAAAATCTGAAGGCGAGGGTTGTGCGAGCTGCGTCAGAGTTACACTTCAAGAAATGGGGTACCATACTTTGGTAGCCAGATTTCAGTCCTTCTTAAAGTCGTAAAAAAAAATATATGGCTAATTTTTAAATGATGTCTTGCAGAAGGTCTTTTCCTTTCACTTAGCGACAACAATCCAGTCTAGAGTCTTTTATACATTAAATTCACCGAAAAGTTTTAAACCAAGATTTACAAATACAGAAAACACCACAAAGTTTTAAATTTTAGATCAGCAGAATAATTTTTAAGCTAGTGGACAATCAAATGATCGAAAATCCGTTCCATTAAAACCAAGAAGAATGATTTTCGCCTTATTATACCTTAAACACCGCATTATTATACCTTAAACACCGCAAAATTGACATTTTCTTACAATTTTTCAAAAGTTTTAAGTTTTAAACCAAGATTTACAAATACAGAAAACACCACAAAGTCTTAAATTTTAGATCAGCAGAATAATTTTTAAGCTAGTGGACAAACAATTGATCGAAAATCCGTTCCATCATAACCAAGAAGAATGATTTTCACCTTAAACACCGCATTATTATACCTTAAACACCGCAAAATTGACATTTTCTTACAATTTTTCTAAAAGTTTTAAGTTTTAAACTAAGATTTACAAGTACAGAAAACACCACAAAGTCTTTAATTTTACATCAGCAGAATAATTTTTTAGCTGGAGTATAAACAATTGATCGAAAATCGGTTGCATTGTAACCCAGGAGAATGATTTTCGCACTATTATACCTTAAGCACCGCAATATTATACCTTAAACATTGCATTATTATACCTTAAACACCGCAATATTGACATTTTCTTTTCCGAAAAGTTGTAAACCAAGATTTACAAATACAGAAAACACCACAAAGTCTTTAATTTTATATCAGCAGAATAATTTTTAAGCTAGTGGACAAACAATTAATCGAAAATCCGTTCCATTATAACCAAGAATAATGATTTTCGCCTTATTATACCTTAAACACCGCATTATTATACCTTAAACACCGCATTATTATACCTTAAACACCGCAAAATTAACATTTTCTTACAATTTTTCAAAAGTTTTAAGTTTTAAACCAAGATTTACAAATACAGAAAACACCACAAAGTCTTTAATTTTACATCAGCAAAATTATTTTTTAGCTGATGTATAAACAATTGATCGAAAATCGGTTGCATTGTAACCCAGGAGAATGATTTTCGCACTATTATACCTTAAACACCGCAAAATTTAAATTTTCTTACAATTTTCAAAATAAGTTTTAAACCAAGATTTACAAATACAAAAACACCACAAAGTCTTTAATTTTACATCAGCAGAATAATTCTTTAGCTGGTGTATAAACAATGATCGAAATCGGTTCTAACCAAAGAATGATTTTCGCACTATTATACCTTAAACACCGCAATATTGACATTTTCTTAAAATTTTTTTTAAAGATGATGCTTCTAAAAGGCTTTTCAAAAAAGTTAAGCCACGATCTATGTAAAAAAAACATCGCATTTCATAACCAAGCATAGTTTTTGTTTCAGTTTGAAATACCTCAAACACCGCTGAGTTACTGATTCCGGGAATTTTTGAGAGTAAGAGTTTAAATATTTAATAACATTGCAAATAACATCAAGATAGAATCCTAGTTTCCACTTCAATACCAATAGAATTCTTATCCATGCAAAATTCTCTAAATGTTCAGTATATCATTTCTAATCCATCGCTTGCCTATGCTTCTACACACATTCAGGGAAACACACACACACAAACCACTGATACAGATGCCCAAAACTTGCATAACTCTTCTTTCGCTACGTGTACAGTGTGCGGGAAGGAGAGATTACCCCCCAGAGTGCATGCTGTCCTGTCCTCGTACTCCTCTTCCCTGCCTTGACTGGCTATCGATGTGTGTAACTTGGTTTATCGACATGTGCGCGCCTGAGTATAGTTAGAGTATAGTGTGTGTGTGTGTGTGTGTGTGAGGGCAAGTGCACTACTGTGTATGGTGGGGGCTTTTGTTGCTACTGGCCATATGCCAATTTTCGGTAAACTAACTTGCCTAAACTCGACAAGCAAATTGCCTTCATTAAGATACATGCCTGCTACCTACAATTTACCCACACACACACACACACATATGTATGTATACATATATAATGCATGTGGTGGCAGCACTAGGACTAGGACCATCTTCATCCATGTGCACTTTCCTGCATTGCACTTCTTTTTTTTTCTCTACTTTTTTTTTTCTCCTAACAAGCGAAGCGATGACGACGACGTCAATTGGGTCAAAGCCCAACTACAACAACAACTACAACAAGAACCACAGCAATTTCAATAGATACATGGGGGCTTGGTGCACTAACGGAAGCCACTTTTAAGACACGCCAAGCGCCTACACCCACACAGAGCCGGAGCATAAAAGTGTTGGAGTTTTTTTTTTCTCATTTTTTGTTCGTTGTTTGGTGGCTCACACATTAAACTTAATTTCGAATCGCTTTTAAATTAGCTTAATTCGCATTAAGTGAACTCAAATAAAACTCACGCCTACAAAGAAGATTCAGACAAAATGAAAAAGAAATCAAAAAAAAAAAAAACACGATTGAGAAAGCACGAGTTAAAAAGTTAGGGAAACGACTGAATTGATACCCAACAAAAATTAAATTTAAAAAAAAAGACTACACCAAAATTATTGTAAATTTACAAATATTAAGAATGACAGAAAGAGGACTAATTTCCTACAGTCAACTAAATGACTGGACTTCTTTCTGGCCAAACAAGATAAAGCACAAATATGAATTGTGTCCAATGAGGTTTAGACTAAGAAAAAAAAAACTGTTAACTCTTTAAGGCCTATTCTCAGATGACATAAATTTTATTTCAGCTTTTCAAAAGCATTTAGCTTTCAAAATTCTACAAAAGTGTTTCTATTCATATGAAGTATTATACCAAAAATAAGTTTTATGTCATCTGAAAATAGGACTTTACTTTTTACCATTTTATGTTTAAATCTTTTTACAGTGGACGAAGGATATTCTTGTTTAAAGTCGTGAAATTCGCGTAAATAAATATTTTGACCTATACAAGTCAGTAAAAGTTCAGCTCCAATGATATCTTACTCAATAATAAATTAATTAATTCAAAACTTACAATAAACGTCAATCTTTAAGAAGCGTTATCTGTGGAAATATTGCCATGGGACTTACCTAGAAAAGAGAGAGAAAAAATTTATAAGTTTATATACATATTGTATTTTATATATACCCGAATAATTTTGTTAATATATTTCTTTAACGAAATTCTATATTATTTTAAGAAACTTTATTTTCAAGTTTATACAGGCTGAGAATCACTTTCCTTATTTGAACTGGTTCGTACTAGTTCGGAACAAATTTTGAAATGGGCAAATATCTAACTTTACACTTCCAACTAGAGTTGGGCGCATGTAGTGTTCTTTTTTGTGACACTTACATGAACGACTCAACACGAGGTGTTCGTGCTGAATCAACAGATTTCGTGCGTGTCAGAACACGGTCCAACAGGACCAACTCCGACACTACTTGAATATTCTTCACAGAACAAAAATACAAAATAAATTCAGTAAGCAGAGTCAACGCATATTTTAGTTTTGCATTGGACACACCAGAAACAGAAAAATTTTAAGCTGAATAAAACCTGTGATAAGACGGTTCAATCTGTTTCGGAACCCGTATGAAACAAATAAAATATCTAAGACTGGTTTTACATGATGAAGCAAACTTCAAGAAGTTTTCTTAGTAGGCAAGAGATTTAAATGAATTTCTATACTATTCGTTTTTAAAGCCTGAAAGAATTCCCCTAAGCCTACCAAGAAAACTTCATGAATTTTGCTTCATGGTGTAAATTCCGACTAATTCATATTATCAACCTTCACAAATAATTTTAAGTTCATAGCTTAAAAAATTTCAGAGATTTAAATAAAATTCACTTCGGTACCAAAATTTCTGAGATAAGAACTCTGAACCACTTTCGTAACGGTTTTGATCCGGAAAAATATATAACACGATAATTTCAAACCACACTCGAAATTTCAAATTATTTATTAGATACATTGAATCAATTTGGAACCGGCTCAAACTGAATCGGAAACGATTTAGGTCCGGAAAAATAATTTGCTTAATAATACCAAACCAAACACCATATTTTGTTTTTATGGCTTAACAAATTTATGAGAATTGGCTCTAAACTAATATTGTTCCGTATTTTGTGAACTAGATCAAACGAACTAGTCATTAAAATTAACTAATGAACTAGGTTTCGTTGTTTGAACTTTGGTTTACTCATTTTTCACTACAGATCATTATTGAACTAGTTCCTTTGATCAAATAAAGTTAATTTCTTACAGAGTAGTTAATTTTTTTATACAGTTCAATTTTGAAGCTTTCAAAAAATAATGAAACATAGTTAAAAAAAATTAACATTTGATCAAATGAATTTTAGTTAAAATGAACTTTAGTTCAAATGAACTTTAGTTCAAATGAACTTTAGTTTAAATGAACTTTAGTTCAAATGAACTTTAGTTCAAAAATTAACTTTAGTTCAAAGAGAATAGTTCATTCTAGGTCTTTAAAAAAAAATAGAATTTCCAACTCTATTCTGGGTCCATTTTTGAATCGGTTCACTTTAGTTCACAACTGGTTTTAAACCAGTAAAAACAAATTTAAAGATCGAAGGTAAAATAATTTCCGATTTATGTCTTCAAACCACCTGTGAAACGGTTCAAACAGGTTCGAAAATGGTTTTTATCTGGGAAAAACATTTATCTCCATATTTTGAAGTTCATAAGCTTTAATATTTGCTGAAGTATGAATCTGAACCACTTTTTAAGCGATTTTGAACCGATTCGAATCGGTTCAACGACTTAAACTCTTGACTCTTTACCGATTGACATGAACTTACTTTGGAACTTTATATCCAATACACCCCATGGATACCCCTAAAGAACTCAACTGAATGCAAGCTCGAAACTTGAAACGAAGCTTAAAACGGCAGCTAAACATTTAAATGTTGTACAAAAGCAATAACAACCAACCAAGGCAACACTGAGGCAGCGACAGTGGAGAAGCCCCAAAAAAAAAAAAAAAACTAAAGCCACATACGTAAAAGATACACAGACAGATACAGATACATTAGCTGGAGCGAAAGAGAGAAAAAAACTGCCCGCAGCCCAAAAAAGCCAAAGCCGAGCCAAACTTTAAGATACATTTCGTCTGCCTGTCGATTGGCGGATGGCCACAAAATTTTTTAAACGCTAGAACGCCTCTTCGCAACACTTTCAACCGCTTCTCTTGTGTTCTGTTGTTGTTTTACTTTTTTTTCGCAATTGCTGCGGTTTTTTTTTTATGGCAGTTTCGCAGATTCTTTTGAACAATTATTTTGGTTTTTGTGGTCACAACAAGAACAACAACAACAAATGGAATGAAATTATGTTGAAAAATTTAAATACATTGCAGAAAAATTCCCAATTATCAATTAAGTTCAAGTAATAAAATACAACAGGGACACAACAGTGCGCGGATATTAAAAAACAAAAAGAAGAAATACTGAAAGGACAGACAAACAGAAAGAGAAAGAGAGAGAGAGGGAGAGAAAAAGATAAAAACATTAATTATTATTAATTGCTTTTTTTTGTATTTTTTTTTTGTTCTTTTGGCTTTTGTTTTATATGCCAAGCATTTTTCTCAGAGACAGAGAAAGAGGAAAGATCCTTTGGCAACCTTTTTTCCTTTTTGTATTGTTGTGATTTAAAGCCTTTGGGCCATTTTTTTTTTCAAAACCTGTTTGGCTCTTTCTCTCTCTGTTTCTGACAGCAAAAGTAATATTTGTGAGAAATAAATGTTAATGTCGAGAAGCTAATCGAAAGAATGACCAGAGGTTTAAGCTTACATACAAATTTTTGCTGGTGGGCGGCAAAGATTCGTCCAAACTTTTCTAGTTAGCTGTAAACGTTGCGGTCAACCGAAAATTTTCACCAAGTTTATCGATCAACTAACAAAATAAACTACAACAAAAAAAAAAAACTATCATAGTATCCTGGCAATGTCCAGTAGATTTTCTAGCTTGCCTTTTGACACTTTCGCTTTAATTAAAAACTTACAAAAAGCTTTCCTACACACAGACAGAAAGTTATGCGTAAAATATGCCAAGCAGCAGCAACAGTAGCTGCACACGCAGAAGAAGAAAAAGAGGAAATTGTGTGACGCAAACGTAGGAAAAACCCATAAAATGCAGGCTAAAGTAAATCTAGTTAAACCCCCCCCCACACACACAAAAGGCAGCAACAACAACAGGTACTAAAATCGTTAGAAAACAAATTTAACAAATGGGAAATAAAACCAAAACGAATTTCAATTTTCCGGAACCAATTCAGGTTTGTTCCAAAACATGACGCTTCCGAAAGGGCCTATTCGACTCATTGTGGAAAGGGGGCGTACTCTGTAATATTTATACCCTTACACAAGGTATATTCACATTTCAAGTGATGTTTGTAACGCATGGAAGGAAGCATCTACGATCCCATAAAGTAAAAAGTAAAACTGAACAAAAAAATGTTTTAAAAAATATGATTTTGTTTTTTGTATTTTGTTTAATGTAGTCTCCTATTTGGTCGATACACTTATTTCAGCGATTTTCCAACGTTTGCCCCCAAAAAAATGTTTTATAGGAGAACGAAAACCATTTTTTTTTCATACTCAACATAATGCCAAACACGTAAACAACAATCAGCTGTCGAAACAAAACAAAGGGCTGACATTTTACATGTCTGAAATATGAACGCGATAGTAGAGCACTCGGGCGGTCAAAGATGTTACTTTTTACCCCACCTAGTACATTATCTGGACTTCATATCTTAGTACATACTTTAGATCGATAAAAATCTGATGGTATATTGCGACACCTCTACTGGATCAAACAGATCAGACTTTCGTACATGGTCTCTCACATCCAAGTGGCAGATCTATTCTATGTTTGACCATCGATGAAGAAACCTCGTGGTCTAAGAACTGTATGCATTGCCAACGTGCACGCCAGACAATCGCTTTGACCACGTACATTTGGACATTGTCGTCATCATGATTCCCCCTAGTATGTGGATACCATTATTTAAAGTTGAGTCAAATTTTGTGAACTAGTTCAAATTAACATTTCATTTAAATGAACTAATGAAGTAGGTCTAAGTGATTGAACTATAGATCATTAATTGAACTATTCACTTAATAATATTTGGAACTAATGACCCAGTGCTGCAAAAAAAACACCCCCAACTAACAAAAATGAATTAATGAACTAGATCGGGGTGCCTAAAGCCTATGCTCTAACAGCTCAATTGTTGTTGCAATGCATAAAGACACACAGACAAAGACCATATAATAGTTTGCTGTGGTGGTGCGTCGCTTAGAATTGATCGCTTGTTTTTTGTCACAACGACAGCACAGATACGGATTTGTGTAGTTGTTGTTCTTTATCAGTTATCTATGTGTTTGCTGTCGCAAGAGGGCTAGGGTCCTGAATTAGATTCTTCAACCACCGCTATTACCTCACAAGATCGACCGGTTCTCAAAAGGACCGAAGCAGTTCCATTAAAGGATATGTCTGCCAACATAGTGGCTTAAATGTTCTGGTCATGTTGGATTTCGCGATTTGGTTGTCCCCAACTCCCATCACTAACGACTAGAGTTGTCGTGCTTTTCGTCGAGTCAAGAAGTCAGAAGTCGTGCGTGTCATTTTTGAGCCTTTAAACACAAAAACGGTTGAACACGACTTAACATAACTTACACGAAACAACCCGATACTTGGACTCAACAGTAGGGAAAAATAGTAAGTCTATAAGTCATACGGAAAAAGTATACTTATAAATTAGGGCTGCAAACCGGTTTTGAATCGAACCTGTATGAGCCCGGAATGCCTGTCATTTCTTTTACGCTGAACCGAACCTCTTGTGAAAAAATAGTTGAATCTGAGCCTGTTCCAAACCAAAACTTTTGGTTCGGTTCAGAAAAAGTCTTAGTTAAGCGTTAGTTAAGTTTTGTTTGATCAAATAAGAAGAATAGACCAAAAATTACGTGAAGAAGTTCTATTAAAAAATTTAATTTGAAAATAAATTAAATCGTATGTTAAAGTAAACAAAATCCGAATTTTGGAATACTTTTTTATTTTTAAAGAATTAATTGCTTTCTATCAAAATTTGGTAAAGCTTGGGGCAAACCAAAACCTTAGCGCAGAAACCTTGAACCACAAATTTGTGAACCCTAACCATTGGTTAATTTTGGTTCGAACCATTGGTTATTTTGGTTTGCAGCCGTGGTATAAATATCTTAATTTTTCCTTTATCAGCTGTTGGTCACACTTATTTTAAGGCGACACGTTCAAATCAAATTAAAAAAGATATTCAGGACCCCTACTTCGCCTCCTTTGTCTTAATTTTTATCACTACTAATAAAGCCGTGGGTGTCGTGACGTGTCGTGTTTACGTTATTAATGGTCATGCGTGTGCTATTCGTGTTATAGTCATGTAGTGTTCAAAGTATTCGAAAGGTGCCCGTTCGTATTTAAAATTTACCATTCTTGTTACCGTCGTGTCGTTTTCAAATATTCGACACGCGTCCATCTCTACTACCAACCAATAAGTCCGTGTTTACAAGTTTACTCATGAAGCTCTTGATTTCGTGAAGCATCTTCAAAACTTCCATTACTGAAGAAGTTGCATGAAGTTCGATTTCAATTGCCAGAGAACACGAGTTATCGATAAGCGAATAACTCACAAATCAACCCTGCATCAGTTCAATCAGAACAAAGCAAAAGAAGAATTATCTTAAAGCTTCACGCCACGGTAGGTCATAAAGCTTTGCCAGTTTCGGCTGCCCCTCTTCACCTCTTCCCCACAAACAAAAACTTCATAAAGAACTTCATGAAGGAAACTTCATCGTGTAAATGCGGACTAAGAGTCTGTCCCTTTTCTAGGCAGCAAACACGATCATACCACGGCTTTTCATCCACTATGAGAGATGGCGTCGATCTTTCAGAGCCGCTCTAATGTGTAACCCACAAACTCCTTGGATTGATTTGCTGTCAACAGTATTACCTTTGGATGACCTCGGTACATAAGCGGCAGAAATGGCAAGTCTTGTCACTTTTTAGGCGTTTCGATGTCGACGTGTGCTGTCGGCGAGATCCGAGGCCAAACTCTTAGCGCGCTAGCGATGGATCAATTTTAGTTGAAGTAATCAATCGAAAAGTAATCGATAGAAGGCGGACAGTGTGGCCATATGTTTACAGAAAAAGGTGAAATCTGTTGGTCAGCCCTGTTCTAAGCGAAAATTAACTTTTTTAGTGGAAAATTAGGAAAACTAATGCCTTTATATAAAAAAGATACATGTAAGCTTTCTATTTTGTACACTTCTTTCTTCAATTCTTCTTTATCTCAGAATGCAATATTTATTTCTATTATTCTTCCTATTCAAAACGTTTGTTTACGTGTGTGCTAGATACATATAGAATATGTGTAACAACTGAACATGATCGCTTGCTATTTTACATGTTTTGTATGTGCGTAACAAAAAAAAAGAAAAAAGTATACAAATTCCCCCTAACCAAAAGAAAATCAACTAACATTTTTTGCTTGGGAAAGTTTTGGTATATTTTTTTTCCTCTGTTTTTCCTTTTGCATATGGCAAACCGAAACGACAGTGCATAAAATATATGCTTTTTGTGAATAATTTGCATATACGTTAGAGATGTATGTATTTCTTGTATGGTATAAATTTGCGTATGCATTTTTTTTTTTTTATGGGGAGAGGGGGAAGACGTCAATTGTGTTGGAGCTGGAGCTGAAACTGCAAACAAAGCCTTTTTGGCTACATATGTATGAGGTGGGGGCGAGGGTTGCTCAGACAAATTAAAAATAAGTAAGAGTAAGCCCAAAATGTGGGTGAAGTAGGCAGATGTTGGTTATATATTTTCTGCGTGGCATTTGGGTCAAGGTGTTTGTTGTTTTGCTTTATTATGAAAATTGCAGCTAGGACAACAAAGAACTTGTTGTTGTCGCCGTCATTATGGTAGCGTTGCAGGACGCCCACCCACACTTATACACACTCATACATATGTATAAAATATGAGCATGATTAAAGTGTCCATAGCATGTTATCGTTATCCTTAGCCAGCAAAAATAGCAACTAAAATTATGATGGCAAATTTGTATGTGCAACCAACTGAAGGCGAATGAGAGGCGAGAATAATCAATAAAAATAAAATATATCACACGTCGCCTTTTCTCTCCCTTTGGTTTGGTTTTTTTTTGTTTTGTGGGTTGCTCATTTCGTGTTCATGTGCCATTATACGAAAAATAATATTCTTCTTACTTTACTTTACTTTTTTTGTTGTTTTGTTTTGTTTTGTGTGTTGCAGTTTTTGCCACCAGTCAAAGTAACTGGCTACATGTTCACACGCACGCGCAGGGGTTGACTATGGATAAGTGGGGGAGGAGAGGGAGGGAGGGGGGCACCCTAGTTGGCTTGGTTGATTTTCATGCCTGTGTCATGTTATTGGGCAAATTGTACAATGTGTAAGGAGTAGGAAGACGACGACGACGAGGACTACAGTAAAATTTCGAGGGTGCAAAATTCCTTAAAATCCGCTCACTCCCAGGACGAGAAGGAGCAGATAGCAGCCCATAGACCCCAGCCACATTACATATTTAAAATTCTATCGATTTATGGAGCATAGAAAACTTAAGTTGCCTGTTAAAGTGACACTTTAAATCTCTATAGAGTGACGGCTTGTTCTTAAGGGTTGGCTTGTCTCTCTCTATCTCTATCTCTCTGTGAATAAACCATTAAAATACCAGCAAGTTTATTGTTATTGCAAATTTTAATGTTATTGCAGTCCATTTAAAAGTACAAACTTTGATAAACAACAAAAAAAAGGAAGCACATCCAATATGAAGCATCTGTTATTGGAAGAGGAAATGAAGGAGAAGACCTTATCTGGGTATCTACTTTCAAAAACTTTCCGCTTGCTGCTGAGCTAGTGAATTTAGTCCGCAAATGTGTCTCGTAATGAGAAAGAGGTTAGCACATCTTAATAAATCCCACCCAAAGTTTTGCCTGGTACAAAATCTGATCCAAATATCACATCAAAAATGACATTATTGTTTGTATTTCACACGGAAATAATTTTCTTCAATTTTGATGATGACTAAATAGGCCAAAGGCTGGGTTCACACTGTTCGATGCCCTTATTTTGTCTTGTTTTCATTGTGAATAGCTTGTCATTTGACATTCAAAACAATACAACATGATGACTTTTACTAGATTATCATGTCTTAGGCGTCGAACAATGTGATCTCAGCCCAACTAAGAAGCAAGTTATTTGCCTGTGAAGTTAAAGCTTCAGTCTTAGGTACCGACTCCGTGGTACCCTGTACGCTAACGACGCCGCAGCCGCGACGGTGCAGCCGCGACATTGCACCCACAACGCTGGCCCCCCGTTGCTGTTGGATGGCTGAAAGCATTTTACTTCCAAAACTTCTGTGTTTTTTAACCGATATTATTGGGAGTTTCAGTTTAGATAGATATTAAGCCTAAGTTAATGTATTTTAAGTTGGGTTGCAAACCGCTCGAGAATTCCGATTTTTTCGGATTAGTGGTTCACAGAATTCTTAAACTATTGGTTCGATCACAAGGTTCTAACTTTAAATTTTGTGTGTATTATCTGCTTATGATATACACTTTAACATGGCTCTAGCTCTTATAGTTTTTAGGATCGACGTGTTCATACACACAGACGGACATGGCTTTATCGACTCGGCTGTAATTGGTGATCAAGAATATATATAATATATAGGGTTGCAAATGTTATCTTCTATCCGTTACATCACCAGCACCGTATACCGAAAATAACCGATTAAAACTCACCGAAACCGATATTTTTGATTTTTTTAAGCCGGTATTTAAAATTTTTTTTTTAACCTGGTATTTAGAACCGTTATTTGTGGTAACGATATGACCGAAAAGAACCAATACATTAAACCGGTTCAGTTTCGGTGCGGAATATTTAAGTTTTTTTTTACTCCAATCAGTGTTTTCTTCAGGGTAAAACGCTAACATAACTAAGAAAATGTCCAATGGTGGTCGTTAAAATTCCCAGAACTGCATAATGTGTATTTGATATTTCATTGAATATTAAAAGATGTTCTTGCTCTTCAAGTTCCACAAGTAAGATTAGGACGTTTATTTTACTGGGGTTTTGTTTATTATATTTAAGTTACCTTCTTTATAACTATTATTTATTTTGTAAAAAAAAAAAAAAATCGAAAACTACCGTTCATATGTGTCATATCTTCGGTTTTAAAGGATTAAAAATTATTCCGGTACGTTACGGTATACCCAACTAAAACCAAGGTGCCATACCATTACGGGTAATTTTACCGAAATAAACTAAGGACCGCACCGAAAAGAAACTGAACCCTTTGAATCGCACATTTCTCGCAGTTTGAGCATCGCTTCATGACATGTAAAGTACCGTTAGAAAGCTTGAACGATTCTCTTAAGTTTACGAAATTTAACTTCAATATTTGCCTTTAAGTTTTGACGAAACTGCAGATTGCGGAGCAAACACGCGAAAAAGTAATGAAATCAGAATAAAAATCTTATAGTTATTATCAAAAGAATGAGTGCAGCTCCTTTTCGGTACAGTCCTTAGAACATAAACAGAATATTTCACCGAAACATAAGTACGTACCAGAACCGTAAAAGCAACCGAAATCCGATTCTGCTGGATTCCCTGATAGAAATATATTTATCTTAAGATACGCGCTTTTACCTTATCAAACAAATCAATTAACTTTAACCGAATCATTTTCATTTGTGTCTTCCGTTTCAGTTCAGCATTATTTGAAGGTAGACGGTTCGATTTACGACCAATATTCAGTGGTTCGGTACGGATATAAACGGATTATACAAAATTATAATAATATTATAACAAATTATTATCTCTCTACATATAAAAGAGTTTGTCCTCACTGACTGACTGACTGATTGGCAATCAACGAAGAGCCTGAACGGTAAGAGATAGAAAAGCTGAAATTTTCACAGAAGTTTCCTTATGAGTTGAAAGTGGGTACTAAGGCGGGGTTCTGGAAAATTCAACCCTTAAGGGGTGGAAAACTCCCGGAAAAGCTAGTATGGGGAAAATTTTGTTTTTCATCCGAAATTTGGTTTGTAAGTAAAGTAAGCGAAATAATTGGATACCTGTTTCCCAGATTTCGCCCACAAGGAAAATGGCCGGAAAATTCTTCATGGAAAAAACTATTTTTCATCCGACTGACTTCAAACTCGGTTTGTGAGGATGCTAAGTAGAATAATTAGACTTGAGATTTTGCGATGATGGAAAATCCGCCCGAAAAGTCGGGAAATTCCCGGAAAATTCCATAAGGTAAAAACTATTTTTCATCCCGGAAAATTCTACATGGAAATATCTATTTTTCATCCGATTGACTTCAAACTCGGTTTGTAAGCATAGTAAAATAATGCATAGTAAATAATGCAAAATAATTAGATTTGTGCTTTCAGCGATTGTACGCTCTATGGGCCAAATAGGTGGAAATTAATTTTCTCATTTCTGAAGGTCGGAAAATAAGGGGCGGGGGTGGTATCATTGCCAAACGTTTTTTTCATCATTTTGGCGGCTATACTGATGGTGCCGAAGCGAAGCGCGCCGGGTTATATGCTAGTCTCTCTATATAAAAGAGTTTGTCATATGAAGCATAGTGCCGAAATAAATTTGTATGCCTTCAGGAAGGAGGCCTGTAGGAATAATTATTTTCATCTGATTGTTTTGAAACTTGGCTGTTTTCCTGATTTTGCTAAATTCTTTCTAAATTTTTTTCGAATATTTTTGGCATAAACTCAATTTTTTTTTTTAATTTCAGATTAAAATATAAATATTTTACTAATATTAACATTTCCATACATTAGATAAAATCAAAAACAAATTTAAACTTTGTGGCCACACAGTTTCTTTGACGACTAATTAAAGTTAGTTGATTGTGTGTCCCGTTACTGGTTTTTTGTGAAATTGTCGGGAAATATTTCACAACTTTAAGTGCGTCTGCTGAAGAATTAAAATGCGAAATTGCAAAACTTTAGTTTAGGTATGTGAAATCATAGTTTAATAACATATTTGATGTTGTTGTGTGTTGTTGTCCGATTGTGTTGTTTATTGTTAGTGAATATTTTTAAGATGAGCATAACAGAGGTAACTATGTTTTGTGGTATATAACTTTTGCATGGCGAAACGTTGCGAAATTATTGAAATGCAAAGTTATTAACAAAAGTGTGCAGATTAATAAATAATTAACACTTCTTGCCCCAACTTGCCCGTTTAAAAAAATTACGTTTAAAATTCAACAAAACTGGATGAAATAATTGTCCAAACCAAAACAGATTTTGTAAGTGGTCGTCTTGGGAGCTAAAAGTATAAGCACAAATTGAATTTAAGTTAAAACTCAATCATTTTTTGTTAACATTTTGAATTCTTCACTTTACTTCATTATTTTTTCCATGCCAGGAAGCCTCACTGTAACTCGGCAAATGCACAGGCACAGGCAAAAAAAAAAACACAGAAGAAAAGGACAACCCAAGTTGTTCCCATATTGCAGGCATGTCCTTTGTGTTGTCAGACATGGCGTTGATTTTGTTGTTCGGTTACAGTTCAGTTCAGTTCAGTTTTTTTTGCTTTGGATTGGATTTGGGTTTGGCTGTTCGATTATGCCTGCTGGGGTACTTTGCTTGAAAGAAGATTTTTCGTGTGAAATTTGGTTGAGGTACAAAACACACACACACACACACTCGACGAGTGCATAACGATAAAATAAAGGGGGATGGCTGAGAGAGGGGCTAAGTAACTGGTATAGTTTTTAATTGCATGACGCATGCAGCTCTGCGAAATGTGTAGAATTGCCAGCAGGTCTGCCAGGCGTGGCAAAATTATTGTGACACAATTTTATGCGTTTCACTTGGCAGGATGTGGGACGATGCGATGCTTTGCTCTGCTTTTACAGTGGTTGAAAGTGTTTAGAAATGGGGGAAATTGCAAAGAGAGAATATTGTGGACAAAGCCGAAGCACTGTGCTGAGATTGGCATCCTGTGTGTGTGTGTGTGTATGTCGACAGGAGAAGCCATCACGTACCATTCCACAAGGGCAACTCTAGT
This sequence comes from Lordiphosa mommai, assembly GCA_018904225.1. Taxonomy (NCBI): domain Eukaryota; kingdom Metazoa; phylum Arthropoda; class Insecta; order Diptera; family Drosophilidae; genus Lordiphosa; species Lordiphosa mommai. Next base: position 257,211 of record JAEIFT010000067.1, on the reverse strand, counting down.
TATGCGGCGGATGTGGCTGGCAAGAGCAGGAGCCACCCAATCAGCCTCCCTGCTGTCATTTGCCTTGCCATAAGCAGTCATTCCCCTCACCCTCACCCTCTCTTCTGTGTCGGAGTGTCTGCATTTAAGTGCTACCAAAATTGCCTTTTTAAAGGATTTCACGCACACACACACACACATGTATGGCATGTGCCTGGCCTGTCAACGTCGTCGTCGTCGTCGTCGTGTGCCTTTCCCATTGATGCATCTTTCTTTTCCACATTTTCTTTTTCTACGCATTTGGCAAACTCAATTCGTGTGATAAACTAAACTAAAACTGTTCGCCCTATGTGAAAAAACTGCAATTCACTTTTATTTTCCCTTGTCTGCCCCCCCCACCCCTCAATCAACCCACGACGAACCAACCAACCAGGCAGATACATTTTTTTCTGCAAATTGCATTTTCTATGTCAAAGGCGCTTAATTTAGTTTCGTTTTTTTTTTTCTCCTCTTCCGTTTGTCTCGTGTTTTTGGCATGTAATTTGCTTGGCTCACTCGGAAATTGCTTTTCTTTTTCTTTATTTTTTTAATATTCTTTCTACTCTGCATTTATAATTGCTCTTCCAATTGATCAATAATTAAAAACTGCTGCAATTAAATATTAATAGCTGCACATTTCTTTCTGTAAATGATAAGTTCGTTTTTAACACGATTTCACGATTTTGCTTCAGCACTTTTCACAGTTAATGCGCTCATTTTCTTTGGGGGGCCGGTGTGTGTGTTTTTTTTTGTCTGATGTAAAGCCGCAGTAATTAAAGCGCATTATATTTATATGTGGTGCAAAAAATTAAATGGAAATGGAAATGAAAATGCGCACAAATAAACTTGAGTCTAATTGTGTTTCATTCTGCAGAAATTCACGGGGTAGAATTTCAAACATAAATAATCAAAAATAATTGTATCTTTAAATAGTATCTCTTTCTTTCTAATTGTGTCTTGTTAATATAAACAAATGCATTTTTAGATAAGTTAAACAAGTAACCCCACAGCACGTAGAAAATTACAATCTTAGAAGAAAGTTGAAAGTGGTACGTGAATTTTTAAGAAAAATAAATTAGTTTTTATTATTAGATGATTAGATTTATTATTTATTTATGCAGAAAATATTTTTTTATTGTTGGACTCAAACTAGGGTTGCCGGAAGTATTATCGATACATTGTATATCAATATTTTATCGAAAAACGATATATCAATATCGAATATTTTGCAAACGCGATATATCGTAAATAATATTTTCGGCGATGATTTTAAGTTCTCCATGGAACAGGAAGACAAATTGGTAAGTCTTTCCGACTTGGCATTGGCATATGCTATTTCACCAGTAAAGATTGGTTCGATTAGAGCGCTCGGCTTCTTTGATACCATAAAAAAAACTTGTCTTCGACTATAAAAGAGTCGTTTCCTTACAAATCCTCAGAATTGTTAACCGATAAGCACATAACTCAACGCGTTTTCCAAAAATCTCTGTCTAACGATTATTGGTAAAAAGAAAAAAAGCTCTTAAGTTTCTTCGATTTTACTGCTTGATTCTTTTTATGTATTCTTTGTTGTTGATATGTTTTTTTTTTTAACTTCAGCGTCTTCTTTCACTATCAATTCTTGAATAAGTTTCCACAACATCTTATATAATTAATAAAATGAAAGACATTTCTTTGTCAAAACTATAAAAATACATTTTATTTGTATTTTTTGTTCTGTAGATTTTGATCACAGACAGAATTTAGCTTTTAATCGGCTTTAAATGCACCTCAATTATCCTTAAAGACCTATTTATTCTAAAAAAAAATCTTTTTTGTTAAAAATATCAAAAATATCGATAATATCGATTATTTTAGCAACAAAATATCAATATCGAAATGATACTTTTTCAATATCGAAATAATTATATTTCAAATATCCGACATCCCGACTCTAAACAATAAACTAAAGTAGATAGAACAAGATTACCAGCAGCTAATGGAGCAACCTACATAGCCTACCTACATAGCTTTAGGCATCCTTGGAAGAGAACCACTTCAGAGGCATCCAATAGAATCTGGTGGCAATTGGACGGAATTTTGTAAACCTAATACAAAATTGTTAACATGTTACGAACTTAACTTAAATAAAATCTTTCAACCGCATAGAGGGGAGGACCAAGCCGCTTGCGCCATATGCAACATGCAGGTTCGAGAGGATACCATACATTTTATGGGCAGTGCCCGATACTGCAAGAAATTTACGCTTACAGAAGACGAATGCGCTTAGATCCTCAATGAAAAAAACTGGTGTAAACTGGCTTCATTTTTTAAAGAAGCCCTGGCCTAACGAAGAGTTCTAGGAACAAATCCCGCATGGGGGAATGGGGCCTATTAGTTGAAGTCCATGCAAGTGGGGAAAGCTCCTGATTGCCATTCACTTGGGAGTGGCCAGGGGTAATTCTTTAACTAGAGGTCCAGCTCACAAAATTTGGCACCAAACGGAGACAAGTATTCCCAGGGCCTTCCTTGATCATACGATTAAGGGAAGCGCTAATTGTGAGAAGACGAAATCGTTTCCTATAATTATTTTCATTCCTTTTTCCCAAACATTAAAATATGTATAAAGAATTGGCGGACGGCTGCAAAGCCATGACATATATTTTATAATCACAACTTAAGCTTTTATATAATTCTAGATTTATTTTAATATATTTGAAAAAACTATACAATTGAATAAGAGCGACTTCTATCTTTTAATCTATCTATAAAATATGTCTAAAAAGCAGAAAAATATTTCTTAATTATTATTCGAAATATTTGGCCCTAAAATCTTCTATATCCCAGTCAAAAAAAGCGATCTTCTGCGATTTGGATAGATTTGAACCTATACTATAAGACTACGGTCTTATAAAGCACATATTACGCTGGTAAAATACTTATCAGTTCAAAAAATGCTCTAAGACAGTGGAAAACATAATATTCCTGAGCTTTTCCTTATTGCCTTTAGTGAAATATTAAAAAATTACTCTTAAAGTAGTAAATATTATTTCTTATTTTGAGGCCGAAATTTTTATAAAATAATTAAGAAACTTAATTTCTAAAACATTTCTTAATATAAGGGAGGATTTTTTTAAAGACTTGGAAATCCTTTACATTTAATTAGAGAGTTCATTTACAAAGAAACGTTTTTCCGCTTTTTAGATCATTTTTGTCAATATCTTATATATCTTAAAAAAATAATTAAATTCTGCTTTTTCATTAAGGGTGAGTATCTAAATGTAAGACTTTTTTCTGAGTGTATAATCATAAATCAGTAAAACACAAAAGTAATAAAAAAAAACCGAAACCTTACCGGTATTAGCGTTTCGGTATGGTTCCTTTTTTTCCGGTTCCTATTATAACTGTTTTCGGTACTCAAAAAAATTTAAAATCGGTTCCAGTTTCGATACCGGTGCGTGGCTTAAAACGGTTTATTTCGGTTAACAGTTTCGGTTACAGTATTATTCCCTGAATAATATTATGGTTAAAATTCGAGATTTTCACATTTGCGGAATTGAGAATAAAAAGCTAATAGTCTTCATTAAGTTAAATACTTTAGTCCAAAGTATTTCTAGGTTTTGTATCCCTTGTGTTTGTTTAAGTGATAATCTCTCTATTCGACCCAAATCTTAGATTTGGCTGAGCAACCAACTCACTTTCGGAAATATTTTGCGATTTAAAACCGATTTTATAGAATAGAGAAAATTCTCGAGCATGTTTTATTAGTCATTATTAAGTTTGCAGTATTTAAGAGAATAGAATTTCTTTTTCCCAATAGATAAATATTTTAAAATCATGTTTAATTATTTTCTGATTTTCTATATATGCAACTATTCACTCACACACACATTAGCATACTTAGAGGTTAAACCTCCAGTGTGGCTTTTACAAACTCGTTTCGCCTGTTTCTTTTGTATATATTTCCACAACTTAAAGTTTTGTGCCACCAGCAGCGTTGGCGGCGGCGCTTGTTTAGTTTATGTTCGCCAATGTAAACAAATAAACAATAAACACAAACAGAAAACATTAATAGAAAGAAAGATGATGTGCAGAAGATAGACTCGATGCAGCTGCTGCTGCTGCAGGCTCAAAGATGTGGAACCGTTTAAGTTGCCATAAACATTTAAAGTCTCGCTTCAAATCAGTTCTCGTTAACAGTTAATTGGGCACAGCCTGTGCGACTCAAATTCAACTAATTGCACAAGTAAAACAACAACAACAACGCCAATGTGGGAAATGGAGACGCCTCAGATTTCAAGTAACCAAATGACAAACTCAAGGTGTGTTCCACTCCCCACCCCACAACGCCGCCCCCCTTTGAATCGGGCTCAGAGTTCAAATTGCAAAAGATTGCAAAACATGCTGCAAAATGCAATGACAAAGGCAATTGAATCATCATCATCGTCGTCGTTGTCATCGGAAACATTTATGTACCTTGACGAGGAGTTTTTCCACAAAGTTTATTCCACTCATTTAAATGCTAAGCATGCAATGAGCAAAACTTTAACGACGACACAGAAACTTTATCTAGACCATTAAGTTTTTACAAAGAACATTTTAATGTCTAGCAAATATGTCAGGCTATTTGGGCACTCGGGGGAACTTGGAACTTCTAACGCCTGAAACCGCCGACGAAGCCGCCGACGACGACATTGAGGAGAGGAGTAAGTGATGATGACTCAGCTAAAGTCAACAAGACACATCAGCCATAAAACACGACCTGAAAGATACATAGCATATGAAATATGTATCTATAACAGAGGGGGAAAACGCTTATAAACTTCAAAAATTACACTGGACAACAGATAATTTGAAAAAGCAGAATTAGTTCACAATTGATCGGATTAGAAAATAGAAATGAAGTATTTTGACAATAGATTTAATCTTAGTATTACTTTTAGATAAACTTCGTTCCAAAAATCGTTGGTCGAAAAGTATGTGAACTATATATATAAGAAAAATATGTCAGATATTTAAAAATTCTGAGATATTAATAATCTAATTGTTCACTTCTAAACGTACCATCAAAACAAAATATGTTTTCCATATAAGACACATTTTCCGAACTATCGGTTCTATGATAGCTTTGGGATATCGTCATCCGATTTCACCAAAATTTTGCACAACATTTTGAACGTATATAATATTCATAATTTCAGAGTTTAAGAACGCTATCTCAGAAAAAAAAAATATATTATCAGTAAGACCCATTTTCTACCCGATACGTTCTATGGCAGCTATAGGATATATTCATACGATTTTAAAAGCATATAATATTTATAATTCCTGAGTCAAAGAACGCTTTCACGGGGAACAAAAAGGTTTTTCTCACTAAGACTTGAGTTGGGTAATCAGCTCTTATATCGAAACAACATTGTTTCGTTTTTGATCTTATACTAGGTGTTATAGGGTAATTGTTACATTCAGTTACCAAAATGTAAGTAGAATTGAATAAATCTTAAATAACTAACACTTACTTGATTAATTTTTGCACGTTAAGTACAACTTGGTACTAGCAAATCGAGTATAAGACCTAATATAGGAGCAAAAACGGAACAATGTTTTTCCGATATAAGAGCTGAATACCCAACTCAATTTCCAATCCATCGGTTCTATATGGCAGTTATAAATATTCCATTTTGATCAAATTTCGGTTTGATTTGAAAAAAATATATATAACATACAAATTTTCCAAGCAAATTAAGTATTTTTCGTAATTTCGATCAATTTCGATCAAACTGTACCAATCAATAATACCAGAATCGGAAACGTTAATAGGAATAAACTGTTTCCAAGACTCGTACAGGTACTGGAAACGGAACCAGAACCAAATCTTAATTTAAAAAATCAATTAAAACAAAAAGAAAATTTTATTTTGATCTAATTTAACCGCCTTGAAATTTAGAATTCCCATTTGCACAAATGTTTTGTCATGTAGAGACCAAATCCTGTCCAACAACTGGTTTTATAGCACAAAACTTTTGTTAAAGTGGAATTCAGAACAAGGCTGATAATTTCTAATTTTAAGAAAGTTTCAATCTAATACTAAAAATCTTATTTACAATTACTAAGCAAATTTCACCCTATATTAAAAAATATTTTTCTGTTTTTAGAAAGATCTAATAAATTTTAGGAAGGGATGATCTACAAATCGCTTCCGACCCAAAAACGAACCAATTCTCATACGATTTGGTCACATGGGAGTATTGTAAATGCGAACAGAAGCTTTGATCGAAATTATTCGTCAAAAAAGAAAAAAAAAGATATAATGCTATTATGATGCTACAATCAAATCATAAGAATATGATGATAAACTTATGAATTGAAGAATGACAGAAAATACCATCCCGTCCCGATTCCGACCGTAGTCAATCTCTATCCGTCCCGAACCCATATTTTAAATTCAGTCCCATCCCTATACCGACCCGATCGCGAAGATATTTTCAGGTCCCTTGAGAATCTCGTTCGGTAACCATCTGAAGTATGAAAAACTATTCGAAATTCCAAATTCTCCGGAATTTCTGACTGTCTTAACGACCTTTTAATGCTCACACTAGCATGTTTAAGTCGGCTCAAGGTCATAAACTCTGGTGCATATCTATAGCCGCACCCAATTTTTTCGGTGTACAAGTAGTCCGAAAGGAAAGAGTAACAATTGGCGATTTGAAATGAAAGAGAATCAAAAATAAGATAAGCAAGAAACAGAACAACACTAGCAATGCAAAAATTAACCGAAATATTTAAATTTTTTTTATGGTTTGGTCATAATTTCAATTAGCCGCACCCAATATAATGATAATTCAAACTTGTTTTGTGTGTGTGTGTGTGTATGTAGCTCTAATTTGCCTGGGTCATGCGTTGAGGTTAATGAGTCATATCATCATCATTATAAAGATGATTATTATTATCATTTTTTTCTCAAAGAACAAAGTCGAGGCCAAGAAAGAGAGAGATAGAAAGAATCATCATCATCAAAAAAACGAAAGCCGTCGTTGTCGTCGTCGCAGAGATGAGGACAAACATTAAAAATTTGTATTTTGTTTGTAATTTAGATGCAATTAAATGTAAATAAATTCACAATTTAGTTGTAATTTTTGGTTGCTTAAGTTTTTGGCTTTGTCGTTTGGTGACCCGATTTCCGCAATTTAATGACTTTTTGTGTGGCCAGCGCATAATTGCTGGGAACAGCGAGGGTTGGCTAGAGCAGAGCAGAGCAGAGAGCAGGTAGGGGAAATTTCCTTTCTTTGTTTGGTTGGAGTTTGTCTCTTTCTTTCTGTTTTCTCTAACGAGCAAGTGATAATTTTTAGCAGAGCGCACTTTATTGACTTTTTGAGGCATTAGTTGGTCTTTTGTTTGACCCCCTGTAAGGGAAATGAGCCTCTTGTCTCATTGATCTCTTTGTTTTGTTATCAGCTAAGTAGCGGAAGTAGATAAGCAGCAATGCCAGGACAAATGTTTCGAAAGATTAAAAATGAAAGTTTTTTGATTTATAATTCAATTTATGATTTACTTGAATCTTAAAAACTGAATTCATTATCCAAAACCCTCATCAAAATGATAGATCCTCCAAAAACTTCCAAGGGCCCCGCCGGAAGCAACTTTTTCACCTTTAGCTGCCACAACATTAGCATACAAATGTGTCAGTGAACAAACAACCAAATAACGTATGAGTAAGGGGGGAAGGGGGAAAGGGAAGGGACAGCGTGATTTCTTGACTAATTTTTATGACACTTTTCACTTTATGACGCGGACTCAGCTAATTTCAAAGTTCTTTATTTACCTTTAGCTCTATTGAACAAAACAGAACAACAACAACAACTCAACATACGGGGCCGTAAAGATTTTTATCGTGGGGTTACTAGGGGCGGAGTGAGTGCAAGAGGATGTGTCATAAAAATTTTCCCTTAGCGGAGACTATAAAAAACAATAAATGTCAAAAAATAAAAAAAACAAAACAAATCCGGATTTTCTTACTTGTGCCTCTAGGAAAACAGAGCTTATGCTTAGGGATTACAAAGAGATCCTAAAAAAGGGGGCTTAATCAGTAATTTCAAAGGTTTTTAAATGCTTAAGACGGCACTGGATTAATTTATAATATTGTTACTCATTCTGATTAGATTTAATATTTTTTATATCCGCCAGATGGTAAAAAGAAAGGGCTTAAAAGAATCTTGGATAAAATGTATATATATTCTCAGCGCTTTTCGAAATTCGAATTTTAAGACATTGAAATTTCAAATTTTGTAATTATTCCGAGATGTATTTATTAAGGAAGGAAACAATTTGTTGCTCAAGTCGATTGCAATGTATCCAGTTATTCATAATGTAAAATGAAGTTTGGAACAGATTTTTCTTAAAAAAATAAGGAAAAGCCAAATTATCATCGTAAGTGAAAAGAAGATAGCTACTTCACAACAAAACAAAACAGAGTAAAGGCTCGTAAAAGGCATTTTTAGAAACAAGGCGCTTGAAAAACCATCCCAATAAACAAACAAAAAGTTTCGCTGCAGCATGAAGTTGTTGTTGTTATCAATTATTGAAGTGATAATGGCCTAAGCCTGTGATTAAACAGAAATCTTGTGATAACTGTTAAGTAACTGTTAAGTTGAGAGCTTATCATCGGAAACCAAACAGATATACTTAGAAACGAACAACTACAACCTTATTAAGATAGAGAGGGTGGGGGCCAAACCCGCATTAGTTTTAGAACAAATTATCGTATATTTTTGGGGTTGTTGTTCCTAATTTTATTACACTCTTTATATGATTACTGAGATACTGAGACTGAGAGGTAACTTTAATACCAATTTTATCCAGTGAAGCAATCCGCTCGAAAATTAGGATTGGTTCGGTTCAGTGGTTCACAGAGTTCTTAAAGCATCGGTTCGGCTTAAAAAAGGGATTTTGGAACTAACCGCGAACTTGGTTTGGTTAAGTGGTTTACGCTTATTCTGATATAAGGCCAGTTCTGACGTTTTTGAAATTAAATTCGTAATAAAAAGATATTTTTTGTAAGAACTTTCAAAGTCCAAATATATATAAATTTATTATTTAAATTCCGTCTACTATATGTTCCACCACTAAAAGAAGATGTCTGGCTACCGAAAAGGTACGTACCAATACCTCTTTAAACGCTAAATTAAAAGAATATTAGATAGACAGGGAAAAATTGTGTGGATCAGATGTCTGTAAAATCTTATCTAAATCTGTCCCGCCTTCGTTGCTAACCGACAGCCTTCTTAGAAAACTCTTGAGATTATACAGACGTCTCAGTGCGACTGTCTTATTGGCGGTCACCCATTATATACTAACCTAACCGAAAATCTGATAATACTTATTTGACAGAAGAAGTGCTTGTTTCACCGAAATAACTAATGCGATACGATCTATTTCGTTAAGTTCATTTAACTGATGAAACTTTAAAAATTTACATTTTCAAATCGTCTTCAAAAATGTCGATAAAATAAGCCGAACCGATTTCTTTTGCAGTTTTCGGTTCGGTTTACGAGATCGGTTTGATTTGGTTCGGATCAGAGCCGGTTTGCATCCCTGATTTTATCTACAGATGATGCGAATGAATACAGGTCGTAATATTTCAAACCTTCGCCAAGCACTACAAACTTCAATCAATGATATCATTTAGCTCCATACTTGGTCTTATAGTGGAGTTATTTAATTTTGTTATCAAGTTTTTCAAGTTATATTCCACTTTGTACTAGCAATTCGTGAATAAGATTCTAGTATGTGACTCTAGAACTTTATAGTCTCCTTGTATTAATGAAATGGAAAAGTAACACACTCCCCCTGCTCCCTATAACAATATTAAGCACAAGTCTTAACTAGGTGCCGATAATTTTATTAAAAAGTTATTGTGCCTCGCATATAATAAGTTTCTACCATTGAACACCTTCATAAACTCGTTAATTTTAACGAGATTTTGTTTTCATAAAATATGGCCTATAAAAGAAGTGAGTTTTGACTTAAAATCAGTAGGGTAATGTTTTAAATCAACATTAATTCAATAAGATATCGGAAAACCGTTATCTCTGAAATAAAGAGCGATCTCAAAAACGGCCTACAAATATCACCTACTTCCTTTGCAAAAAGTTGTCTATATGCACTTCCAAGAGATACATAAGTTTTGGGACTTGATGAGACGAACAAAAATGTTTTTTATCAATATGATTATTGGGATATTGGAACACTAAAATCAGTTAAAGTTTTTCGCAATTATAAAGCTGGGTTGCTGATGGTGTGAGCTGTATTTGGAATTGCTGGAAAGAGTCTTATATGCTTTGTAACACATATAATTAACTCCGAAAAATATGTCGATTTATTAGACGAAATTCTCATTAATTTTGCAATCAAATATTAGGGTGACTCTTGGACATATCTGCAGGATAATCCGGCATCCACCTTTCAAAACGCTTAAATCCATATTTTGAAGAACAAAAAATACCGGGTTTGATGTCCAAATCTTAATTCTATTAAAAAATCGTTGGGGCATCATCAAGCTTGGGAGGCAATTTACCACCTTAAAGGTGTAAATTTATAAGTTGACTTATTTCGCATTAATTATAATAAAGTATTTCGACCCCATAAAGAATATATTTTCTTGATCAGCATGACGAACTGAGTCGATATTGTCATGTTGGTCCGTTTATATGCTAACTTCAACTTTAGTTTTGAGGCTATCTTGACCAAACTTTGCTAAATGTCTTGAAAAACATAGAGACTGCACATTTGTCAAAACCGGCATGTTCGGATGATTATAGCATATAGGTGTCAAAGAACAGATTGGTCCAAAAACTAGTTCTAGAGAGAAAAACTTTTTTGTTTTCTATGGTAACGTCTTGAAACTTGGCATTATGTTATTTAATATGTATCCACATAATTCTGACAAATTTGATCAAAATCGAACTACTATATTGTATACCTGATCGGTCCGAAAATTTGTATTAATAATACAAACTTTTTTGTTTTTGATGGTAGCTTCTTAAAACTTGTTAATAATGAATATTTTATGCTTCAACACAATTTTGTCGAGATTGAACAAAATCGAATAAGTATAATGTATAGCTTCCATACAACAATGGTTACAGAAAAGGCACCATCTATTGGTCAGCTGGGGAAATCACTCACTCAGTGAAATAAATTTTAAAATTATTGAAATTATTCTTAAAAAATTAGAAAAAACTCAAACTTAATTTAAATAAAAAAACTATATGGATAGTTAAACTTCTGCGGAGCCGGTGTTAGATTTTTCTCTTTTAATTTTTTTGTGTGCTTCGGACCATTGCTCCATTTGGTTTTGGGGACCTTTTAAACGAAGTGATGACCTCTGGGCAAATTTAATAAACACTTTACTCTCTCTCTCTCCTCTCTTGTGTTACAATTATGAACTCACAAGCCAAAGTGCTGATTCTTTTAAGCAAATTGTTTGTAATTAATTTTTTTGCAGGCCAAAGAGTTTGTACTGGGTCAGTTTATGCCGCAGGTGGGTTGGAGGTGATTTCTCTGCTACGTCCTATCCTCCTCTATCTACGGGCTAGTGTCGTACGGTTATTAGGCAGGCAAATCACGTAATTGATGGTCCCCGGTACTATAATTTCTTATCGCTGAAACATGATTTCAAATGATAGACTATGGCAGCGGCGGCCAGGACGAGCTGGCATAGAAAGATTTAGTAGGCGCGACAACTTTTTTTACATACATATATTTTTCGGAAGGGGAAGGAGTAGGAGGAGGCGGTGGCGGCGGCGGACTGTTGCAATTGGCAACTGGCGCAACGCATAAATTGAGAGTTTTTATCTAATCCGCGGCATCTGCGAGACGCGTACATTAGCCAAGCACCATGGGTCTGGCCTGGTCTGGTCTGGCCTGGCCTGGACGACGACGACGACAATCGACAGGCAATAAATCACCCAAAGTTGCCACAGAAATTTATGTGCAGCCGATAAGCATCGCCAAAAAGAGCGGCGCATTAGAATAAAGTTTTTTTTTTACAACAAAATAATATTAAGCTAACAAAAATTGTCATAATGTAGGAAAACTTACCTTTAGCTGCTTCGAACTACCGTTACAGGCGGCTTAATCCCATAATCCAACGCGAATGAGCGTGTTAAAGCAGAAAGGCAACAAAATAGATGCGCCGATGCTTCCTTTTATTTAGTAAATTAAACTTTTCACTTTTAGCAATTTAGAGAGACGCGCACACACACACACACAAAAACACAGACACAGAAATGAAAATGGGCAATTTTCTTTTTGGCTGTCGACGACAATTTGCCTGTCGTTGTTTTACTTTCTTTCGTTTTGGTTTTTCCCAATCACAATAGCAACAACATCAACAACAACAACGCGCACAAACAAAGCCAATGCACGGCCGCGACGCCGACGCCAACGCCAAGGCAGACTTCGCTGTGTTGTACACAAAAAAAAATTCCTTTTTTTTCGTCGTCGTCGCCTCCTTTTATTGGTATTTTGTTGCTGCTGTTGTTGTTGTTGTTGCTGCTGCCTGGCTGCTGTTGCTAATGTTGTTGTTACGTTATGTGTATATTCCACTGCTATTCTATTTTTCTTTTATTAATGACTTTTTCACCTTCTTCTTCTTCTTAATATTTCATTTGCCGCTACGCCGCCGCCTTTTGCACTTTACTTTGATTTGATTTTTTTCCCTTTTTTTTTACCTTTTTCACTCACCGTATAAATTTTGCAGATTGATTTGTAGACAAAACACTGACGCGCACGCACACACGCACACACACACACACGTTTACTTATTTTCCCCTTAATTGTTGAGACTTATTTGATAAACATTTTCAATTTTCCATTCGATTTTCCGCAAAAACACAAACAAAACTTCTCTACTTGAAGCGGCCGCCGCTTAGCCAAACCGTTCCGTACGGAGAAGAGAGTAAAACTGAAGTTGGAATTAAAACGAAATGCAAAAAAAAGAGAGCAAGAGAGAGCGTGGGAGTGCTCAAAGCGAGCAGACTCACATAGAGAGTGGCTGGGGCTTAGTGTGACCAGAGTATGCATGCGGTTGAGGGGAAAATTGTTTAAATTTATGCACTTAAAAAAGGAAATTAATTAATTTAATATTTATGGAGCACTGTTTTAATTTTTGTTACTTAATTATACAAAAGCCAACTCTTGAAACAGTTGAAAAGTGCAGGTTTGTGTGGCGTTTTGGGATTTTGGTATTTCTTGCTAGCTGACAGCAGCTGACTGCTATATAACTAACTACATACAACGCGCGCAAAATGGGCCAAAATTCAAATTTGAAATTGAAGCGAACAGAAGTTATATTGTTTGACAAACTTAAAAAACTGATTTGGGTTAACTCCACCTGTTTTGGTTTTAGGGGTCGTACGAGGGCTGCTTGATAATTTTAACTAATTTTTAAAAATAATTTATTTGCTCGAGATCAAAATATATTAAAAAAATTAACGGTTTCAATGGGTAATTTGTGGGCAACCTTGGAGGGTATATTAAAAATGTGCATGTTCGTATATTTAAATAATCAATATTTAAATAGGTAATTGTTATCTTATATTTATAGAGTAGTTTTGCATGAGCGATTTGATGTATTATTGAGTTCCAAACGAACAGAAAAGCCTCATATTTTTTGTATTTTTTTTAATTATGTTCCAATTGTGATGGACTTGTACGATAGGACATATATTTTAGTATTTCATTTTCATGTTCCCAATTGTGATGTGACATCGTGACGATATGATGCAAGCAATATATCGTATTGATTTTCACCTTGCTTAATTGTGATGTAACAATATGACACGATATCGTTTATATTTTAAAGATATTTAAATATTCCCTTGACATTAGTTTTCGCCGCTTTAGTAACCATAGTTAATTAATAGAACTTTCTTTGGTGATTATATTTATTTATGTATTCGCTAGATTTTTTCCCAATCAGATGAGTAATATTTCCATTCTATAGTGACAATGACACACATTTGGAAAAGATCTCATATCTTCCACAATTTTAAAGATAGATTATTCATATATTATGATCATCATAACTTATCGATCCGCCATACACAATTTTCCGATCAGACGAACAATAGTAGAGTTGCCAACCCCGGAATTTGGAAAAGAACTCATATCTTCCACAATTTTAAAGATAGTTTATTCGAACCTTCTAGACATATATTTTAATCATTATTACTTATCGATCCGCCATACATCATTTCCCGATCAGATGAACGATAGTAGAGTTGCCACCCACGCAGTTTGGAAAAGACCTCATATCTTCCACAATTTTAAAGATAGTTTATTCGAACCTTCTAGACATATATTATGATCATCATTACTTATCGATCCGCCATACATCATTTCCCGATCAGATGAACGATAGTAGAGTTGCCACCCCCGCAATTTGAAAAAGACCTCATATCTTCCACAATTTTAAAGATAGATTATTCGAACCTTCTAGACATATATTATGATCATCATTACTTATCGATCCGCCATACATCATTTCCCGATCAGATGAACGATAGTAGAGTTGCCACCCAATTTGGAAAAGACCTCATATCTTCCACAATTTTAAAGTTAGATTATTCGAACCTTCTAGACATATATTATGATCATCATTACTTATCGATCCGCCATACATCATTTCCCGATCAGATGAACGATAGTAGAGTTGCCACGCAATTTGGAAAAGACCTCATATCTTCCACATTTTTAAAGATAGATTATTCGAACCTTCTAGACATATATTATGATCATCATTACTTATCGATCCGTCATACACAATTTCTCGATCAGACGAACAATAGTAGAGTTGCCACCCCTGCGTTTTGGAAAAGCCTGCGTATCGACCGGGTATATCGAAGTCGAGCAGGGCCGACTTCAACTTACGCTCACATTTTTTACTGTTAAGTCGATTTAAGTAGTCGGATTGTGTCGTGTTAGTTGATTTGTCGTGTTCATCGTGTTAAGTTGGATCGTGTTCGTGTTTTATGTGATTAAAACTGACACGCACGTGCAATTACGAAATCTGTCGGACCTAGGGGAGCTGCTTTAGACCCATAGACACATAGTTAACATTCTTAAGAAAAAGTGACAACTAATCCCTTCGTTTATAAGTAACAAAATTTACCTCCCTGCCTATTTATCATTCTTCACACAACTCTTGTAAATGTTATAGTGTGTGTGCCATTTTCTAACACAAATATTACAACAAAAAAAAAAAACAAGTGCAAGTATTGTATTTTTTTAGTAATATTATTTTTACCGCTTTCGATAAGATAACAACGTACCGTTCATTCGCTCATTGGAGCGGCACCGTTTTGGCCTCCCTCCAGAGAATAAATATTAGTTGCGGTTTGCGTTTGGCGCTGAAAGGTGGCGGCGCATTTGGCTGTATAACAAATAAAATTGCAAAAAAAAAAATAAATGATTAAGCAATGAAAATGTCTTTGAACAGCGGCCTCAAAGGGTTAATTCTGCTGTTGACTGTTAACCTGCTTCTAGCCATTAGCATAGGTATGTTCCCTTAATTATAAATAATACCGTTACATAAATAAAGGGGGTGTTTTCTTTCTTTCTTTACCAGATGAGCAATGCATGCATGCGGATAGCTGTGAAAGGTGTTTGGATGCCCACCTGGAGTGTGCCTGGTGCACCGATAAAGTGAGTTTTGAGTTTTCCCATTGATTGACTCACCCTTAAATTTGCTCTCTCTCTCTCTCTATTTCAGACCTATCAGGTGCGCTCACGCTGTTTCACGCGCTCCCAGCTGCTTAGTTTCAACTGTAGTGAAAATGAGATATATGAAAATCAACCCGTTATGGAAGTACTCCAACAGAAACCACTCAGGGATTATGAGAACACAAACGATCAGGCCGTGCAAGTAACACCGCAACTTTTATATCTCAAATTGGTCAAAGGTGCGTTATCTTATCTGAAAAGTATAGTGGGAATAGTGTGTGTGTGTGTGAGGTAGCCACCAAAAACTAAAAAAAAATAGAAGGAAATTGTGTCAACCCGCCTTCTGTTTGCTTTGCTGATTTGTTCCACATCATTTTTTTTCTACTACAGTTTGTTTGTTCTGTGTTCAAGAGACGCTTATCAGCGTTTGATGGTTGTCATAGTACACATCTGGTCGTGGTGGTGTTAGCGTTAAAGCGTGGGAATCGCGGACGTTCATTGAACCTGATTTTGTAGAGGGTTTTGGTTCGAGTGGACCTAAGGTAGCTTAGTTGCAATTTTTTTTGGGATTATAAACTAAAAACACTATTTAGGTACACAAGTTCCTGCCACAGAAGTATCTTATATTGTTATAAACAAAACAGATCAAAAACCATACTCCTTAGAAACGGGGGGGGACATAATTCCGGCGACATAATTCCGCTAGAAAAATAACGACATTATTCCGCGCGATATTATGTCGTTTCAAAACGACATAATTCCGCTAGTCGTTTAGAAACGACATAATTCCGCGAGGAATACATTCTAATTGGGACGGCGGAATTATGTCATTTTAAAACGACTTAATTCCGCGAGGAAAAAACGACATTATTCCGCGCGAAATTATGTTGTTTCAAAACGACATTATTCCGTAGAAAAACGATTCCGCGCGGTGGTGTCTAATATTAAATAAGGTAAATTTTGACTAAACTCTAGTGCTACCTTCCACCCCTCATGTCGAAGTTTTTGATTCCGCGGGACGCTTCTCTATCGAGTCTATATGCAATTGGAAAGGGCGTAGACATTTTATAAATTAATCATTTTTTTTGAAAACATTTTTTAACTATATTTACCAATTTTTTTATGTATATACATTTAATACATTTCCGCGCGGATTATGTCTTTCAGAACGACATAATTCCCGGGGAAATATTCTATGGGACGAGGGAACAATGTCGTTTAATAACGACATAATTCCGCTAGAAAAAACGACATTATTCCGCTAAAACGACATACGGATTTATGGTCGTTTTGAAACGACATAGTTCCGCTAGAAAAAAGCGACATAATTCCGCTTTCATTTGAACTGAGCGGTATTATGTCGTCGGAATTATGTCGCTATGCCCTTAGAAACAGTTTGGTTGAAGATTTTCGGGGCTCCTGTACCGGACCACAAACCGAACCTTTTAAATTATTGACCTTCCTTACCTGATTTTCGTTTTTTGGAATAAGGTTCGATTGAAAATGACCATTTAAGATCGTGAATATTTTATTGCAAAACTTCACGGCTTAAACAAGTTTAAGGTATTGAAACGTTGCATCATAAAGTCAAAACGAGCATTTAAAAAGGTATTTAAAGGTATTAAAACTTTTTAAAACGCCTTCTCCAAGATTAAAAGCAGATAAAAAGTAAAATTTTTCAATAACCAAATTTAACAAGGATCACTAAGTTCCCGGTCTACAGACAGACAGCCTAGCGGAACGTAGCTGAGCAGAGTTTCTCAACTTAACACACAAAAAGTTCCGCTTATATTAGCTCATGAGCGCTCTTTATCAGGTGTTTCCTGAAATTCTCTAGAGACTTTC
The DNA here is from genome assembly GCA_018904225.1 of Lordiphosa mommai. Taxonomy (NCBI): domain Eukaryota; kingdom Metazoa; phylum Arthropoda; class Insecta; order Diptera; family Drosophilidae; genus Lordiphosa; species Lordiphosa mommai. The sequence continues at coordinate 239,646 of JAEIFT010000067.1, read as the reverse complement.
AAGAACTTTTTATGTGAAGTGGCAAGATTTTGTTCGCTCACTAGATTATAAGAACGGAAAATCTACTTGATTTCAAATCGCTTAACTTTCGACATCTGATCTAGTTAGCAGGCATATTTGGGTCACTTCTAAAGTTCAATCGTTTATACGAAATTCACTAGAGAGTTCCGGGACTAAGCCCCGTATGTGTTTGATTTACCGATGCTGATAAGCTATAGCTTATACGCTCCTTTAAGCTGTCTGTATGCGATAGGTCTGACACTGTAAAGCAGAGGTGCCCTTTGCCCTATACTCGCAGTGCTCTTTTGTAGTTGCTTAGCTCGCGGGTATAGCGCGAGCAGAGTGTTAGAAGTTAGAGCTCGCGCTATAGGTTAGAGCCATAAGCAAAAACAAAAAAATATAGAAATATTCACCGAGCTGAAATTTTGCACATAGTCTTCTTTTAACTGCATGCTGCTAATATGTTTGAACCGCCCGAATCGAATGATTATATTTTATAGCTGCCATTGGAACGAAAACCAGTCGAAAAATTGGTCTTAGCGAGAAGAACTTTTATGTTTTCAATGAAAGCCTTTTTTAACTCAGCTATTTTAAATATTATTTACATATACACAGTTCTGCAAAAAGGATGATGCCATACAACCGATCTGTCAGAAAATAGATCTTAGTAAGAAACACTTATATATTTTCCCTGTTCTTAAACTCAGGGATTAGAAATATTATATGGTTTCAAACCGTTCTACCAAATGTGATTAAGATTGGTTGACTATATCCTATAGCAAGCATATAACCGATCGGGGAAAATGGGTCTTAGTGAGAAAAATATTTGTGTTTTCTATGATAGCGTTCTTATACTCATCAATAACGAAATTTAAATGCTTTTAAGTTCATTTGCTAACTTTGGTTAAAATCGGGATGACTATATCCTATTGCTGACATAGGACTGATCGGTCGGAAAATGTGTTTTACTTAGATAACTTATTTGTTTTTATGGTAGCGTGATCAAATTTTGATGACAACAATCAAATTCCTAATGATTTTGAATTTAAATATATCTGACATACAAAAGTCAAAGTACAGAAACCAAGAACTTTGCACTTGAATCTCGTACAAACGTTGTCAATAGTTCGATAAGTACGAAAATCTGTTTTTTAAGTAAAAAGTTCTTATATCAAGAAAGATTTTTTCAATTCCGAAATACTTGATTCTTGATCGTTCCGTACTTTTTGAACTATATTAAGTTTTTTTTGATCATAAGTCAATCCCGATTTACTCTTAAAAGGCCTCATTCCAGATGGCATTAAAATTTATTTCGGCACTGTACTTGAGTTGAATAAATTCTAAATTATTCCCCCAAAACATTCTTGAAACCAAATAAAAGTACATAAAGTACAAGTACAAAATGTTTTTCGTTTAGGCCCATTAAGGTGTTTCCAGTTTGTAATTGAAATCAAATCGAATCAAATATGGAGGCAATAAGCCTTGAGCTCATCAAAGTCCAAGAAGGTATTACTTCAGAAATTTACCATCCCTCCATAAGTAAAGTGATAAAACCAGTTGGGAATTTTAAGGACAGATTCGTATTGAAATATTTCACATTTTCCATTGCATACTTTTATATCTTGGCATTTTAAGATTATTTCGTACTTAATCTAAGAAATTTTGTACCTGAATTAAGTTGATTTGATTCGTACGGTTTTTCTTTCATTTAATCTAGTAGCCGAGCATATTTTGTCACTTCACATACAAAGTTGTTCAGGTTTAGTTCGAAATGTAGTAGTTTATACGAAAATATCTAGAGATTTCCAGGACAGGTTTAAATAGTTTCAAAAGTGGATCAGAGCCATAGCTCTGGAACCACATAACCGATCTTCAAAAAATTTGTACAGCATGTTCATGTCGATCAGTAAAGGGTCATAGGCTTTGATAAAACTCTGTGAACCAGCTTGAAAGCGGCTTAAGTCGGTTCAAAAGTGGTTCAAAGCCATATCTCAGAAATTATTAAAGCTATGAACTTGATATTTGGTAAGGAGGTTAGTTTAATAGAGGTTAACATTTCTGTGACTTAAGATCTGTTTCGAACCCTCTGATCTGGCTTAAAAGCGGATCAGAGAATTAGCTTAAAAATGATGAAAATATTCCCATGTGTTCTAGAAATCCCTTTCGAACTTAATACGATCCAAATCGTATGGGAATTTATTTTGAAATTAAATTTCATGCCCACCGCTGATATAGATCATTGATCTAGCGGTTAGATTCTAGATCCGATATATCTACAGCCTGTTTATATAGGAAGAAGCCCAAATGCTCAGATTCGTTCAGATTGTTTCAAAACTGATCTAGAGGATATCATAAAAGTCTCTAACGGACAAATGCACATGGCTTAATGCAGTTTGTACTTTTTTTCAGTCAACTCTTAAAAAAAGCCTTTCTGACTTATATTTATCCTTTTTTTGTGACCTTAAAACTCTTTATCGTTTTACTACAAGCGTAAAAGTTTTTCGTTTAACTTTCCGTCTTATTATAACTCCATTTAATGAAACCCCCCATAACTGCTTATTGGTCAATTGCAAGTCATTTGCCGCACTTCCAATTCAATTGATTCGCATTAACCTGAATATTCACATACAAACAGAAAAAAAAAACTCGTCTTAAGCTGCAATTAAGCGCAGGGAAATTGCAGGCTAAAGGATTTAGCCAGCAAGACAACCATTTAGTCGGGGTGTGAACAGGGTCCAAGTGGTAATGAGGGGTTGCAGTTAACAAAAAAGGGGTCTCCCCTTTTGCCCATTCTGTTTATAACTCGCAGCTCATAAAACAGCTCGTAAATATTTGGTGGCGCCTAAGTTAACCCTTCCATCCTTCTCCAGGTCACACGCAACGCATCAAATTGAGCTACCGCACCGCACGCAATAATCCACTCGACCTGTACGTGCTGATGGATCTGACCTGGACAATGCGCGATGACAAACATACGCTGGAACAGCTGGGCAACGAATTAACCCAAACACTGCACAATTTGACCAACAATTATCGACTCGGTTTCGGTTCATTTGCGGATAAGCCAGCCATGCCCATGATAATGCCACAATTGAGAGATAATCCCTGTGCACCGGAGAGAGCGACTTGTGAGCCCACCTATGGCTACCGGCATCAATTGTCGCTTACAGATAATATTGAAGCCTTTACCAGTGCTGTAGCTAATAGTAAAATAACTGGAAATTTGGATAATCTAGAGGGTGATCTGGATGCACTAATGCAGGTTATAGTTTGCCCCAAGGAAATAGGTTGGAAAAAGCAGGCACGTAAGGTCGTCATACTGGTAACCGATGGTTTTATGCACTTTGCGGGAGATGGCCTATTGGCTGGTGTCATACAAAAGAATGATCGACAGTGTCATTTGGATGAACAGGGCGAATATACAGGATCTTTGGAATATGATTATCCCTCTCTAGAAGAGATCTATCGAGAGCTTTTAAGGCGTAAGATTAATGTAATATTTGCCGTAACCGAGCAGGTGGTAAGCACCTATAGAGAAATGAGTGCACTGATGAAGGAGATAAGTAATGTGGAGATTTTAAGTAAGGATTCTTCCAATATTTTGGAGCTGATCAAAAAAAGGTGAGCGTGAAGTTAGTTTTTGTTTAAAGCTAACCATATTCTTTTTTCAATCAGTTACGAGAGTTTCATCAAACGCACCCAATTTGATGATAATAGTCCTGAGTTTATTCAAATGGATTACTATACGGACTGTGCCGGACAATTTCCCAGCTTACGTAAACGCAACTATTGCAATAATGTTGACTTGGGCAAAGAAATTGAATTCTTTGTGGATGTCACGCTACTCAAATATCCCGAAAACGCCAGTTTGGTAAGTTGACTAAAAAAAATTGTTAAAAAAAAATGTTAATTGAAATAGTTTATATATACCTTGGGAAATGCCACGGCTGGCTTGAAAACCAACGTTGGAAACAGTGTCCCAGATCCCTGATCCCCTTCATATCCTGGGATCCCTGATCCGTGATCCCAGATCCCTCATCCCAGATCCCTAATCCCAGATCCCAGATCCCTGATCCCAGATCCCTGATCCCAGATCCCAGATCCCAGATCCCTCATCCCAGATCCCTAATCCCAGATCCCTAAACCCTGATCACAGATCCGTCAGCCCAGATCCCTCATCCCTGATCCCAGGATCCCTGATCCCCCATCCCAAATCCCTAATCCCTGGTCCAGGTCCCTGTTCCCAGGTCCCTCACCAGAAACAGTGTCCCAGATCCCTGATCCCCCATCCCAAATCCCTGATCGCAGATCCCCATCACCTGGTCCCAGATCCCTGATCCCCCATCCCAAATCCCTGATCCCAGATCCCACATCTCTGATCCCTAGTCCTAGATCCCCGATCCCAGATCCCTGTTCCCTAATCCAAGATCCCAGATCCCTGATCCCAGATCACTGATCACAAATCCCAGATCCGTGAGCCCAGATCCCAGATCCCTGATCCCAGATCCCTGATCCCAGATCCCTGATCCCAGATCCCTGATCCCAGATCCCTGATCCCAGATCCTTGATCCCAGATCCCTGATCCCAGGGGGACCAAATCCCTGATCCCCCATCCTAAATCCCTAATCCCTGGTCCAGGTCCCTGATCCCAGGTCCCTCACCCCCCATCCCAAATCCCTGATCCCAGATCCCACATCTCTGATCCCTAGTCCTAGATCCCCGATCCCAGATACCTGTTCCCTAATCCAAGATCCCAGATCCCTGATCCCAGATCCCTGATCCCAGATCCCTGAACCCAAATCCCTGATCCGAGATCCCCGATCGCTGATCCCAGATCCCTGATTCCAGAACACTGATCCCAGGTCTCTGATCCTAGACCCCTGATCCCCCATCCCAAATCCCTGATCCCAGATCCCTCATCCCAGATGCCTGATCCCAGATCCTTTAGCCCAGATCCCTCATCCCTGATCCCTCATCCCAGATCCCCCATCCCTGATCCCCCATCCCAAATCCCTGATCCCAGATCCAAGATGCGAGATCCCAGCCCCCTGATTCCTTACCCCTGATCCCCCATCCCAAATCCCTGATCCCAGATCCCTGATCCCAGATCCCTGATCCCAGATCCCTGATCCCAGATCCTGATCCCAGATCCCTGATCCCAGATCCCTGATCCCAGATCCCTGATCCCAGATCCCTCATCCCAGATCCCTCATCCCAGATCCCTCATCCCAGATCCCTATCCCGGATCCCTCATCCGATCCCAGATCCCTCATCCTTGATCCCCCATACCCAATCCCTGATCCGAGATCCCAGATCGCTGATCTCTGATCCCAGATCCCTTTCCCGTGCCAAACTACTAATACTACCAAATTTAATTGAAATGGCACGGTTGGCCAGGCGATTGCTAGCGCTCCAACACTGCTTTTCCACATTGGTCAAGTGGCCTTGGTCACGTCGCGTTATGCGTTAGGCGTTATGCGTTATGCGTTAGGCGTTATGCGTTAGGCGTTATGCGTTAGGCGTTATGCGTTATGCGTTACGCGTTATGCGTTACGCGTTATGCGTTAGGCGTTATGCGTTAGGCGTTATTTTCAAATTGAATTTTACCCCTACTACAAAATCATCGTACCGAAATTAAAGATGTTTCACATCAAAAACTCTTTGTATCCCTACTTTTAACTTATGTACTTACAGTCCCACAAGGTACGCGTGGAGGAGGCCTCCCTCAATGAGTTTATGGATATCGAATTGGAGCTGCAACGTCCTTGTCCCTGTCAGGAGCAGCCCCAGCCCGATGATGAGAATGGACGATTACAGTGTGAGAATCAGGGTTACTTGTACTGTGGCATGTGTCACTGTGATGAGGGTTGGACCGGCACCTATTGCACCTGTCCCACCGATTCTACAAATTTGACCACCAATGAGGCCTTGCTTCAGCAATGTCGGCAAAAACATTTGAATGGCAGTCGCTCGCATTTGGTGTGTTCGCATCGTGGTGACTGCGATTGTGGCATCTGTAGCTGTGATCCCGGCTATGCGGGTGACTTCTGTGAGTGTCGCGAATGTGTGGATTGTGATGAGGAGCGTGCGGATTGCTATTGTGGTCAATGTGTCTGCAAATATGGTTGGTCTGGCACGCAATGTAATTGTAAGGAGGATACCGATGCCTGTCTGGGACCCACGGGTGAGATTTGCTCACAACGCGGCACTTGTGATTGCGGACGTTGTGTATGTGATGAGCCGTTTTTGGGCAAATTTTGCGAAATTGATTTTGAAAAGGATAACAAACTGTGCCAGTTCTATGAGCCCTGTGTCACCTGCCTAATTGAGCAGAAACAGGGCATGGGAGCCTGTGAGAATTTGAGTGAGATTTGTTCCAGCGCCGAGTACCATGAACGCTTTACGTATTCCTTTGTCAACGAACTGGAGGGGGAGATACGCTGTTTGGTTAGAATAGTCAATAAGCATGGCATTCAGTGTGATAGCTACTTTGGCTATTCGATACGCGAGCATGCCAATTATTTGTCCATACAAGCGGTGGACTGTGAACCCTTGAATTTTGTGGCTTTATTTGGTTTCATCTCGTTGTTTACACTATTGGCGGGTCTGTTGCTTATTTGGTTGATCTGGTGGTGTATTCGAATGAAGGATGCTCGCGAATATGCACGCTTTGAGGAGGATCAAAAGAATACGGTTAGGCAGGATAATCCTCTGTATAGAGATCCTGTGGGTAGGTATGAAGTGCCCAAGGCTTTGAGTGCCAAATATGATGAGAATCCATTTGCCAGCTGAGACATAGTTAATGAATGATCAAGAAATTAGGTGTCCTAACTACCCTTAGACTTTAGTGTGTAAAATTTGATAAGCTGACATTTCTACATAGTTTTTTATTTAGTTTATAGCAGTCAAAACGATTGTTAATTATCTTATTTATTTTTTAGTTCCTTTTAAGTTTTCAAAAATAGCTTATTTTTAGTGTGACCAGGTTCGGTTTGACATATTTATTGAAATGTGTAAAAAGGATATCAGGAAGTTGAACAAATGAATAAAAATCGCTCACGCTTGCACCTCTAGTTTATACAGACAGACGGACAGAGGAATATGATTATATCGAATCGGCTGTTGACGTTAATTAAGAATATATACAGGCCTGATCCCATTTTTGATTTCGATCAAATCATGCATTTTCTTGGTTCAGTTTGCGAGCACAAATAAGCGGTTCGGAACGGTTTGGTTCGGTTCAGATCCGGTTTTCATCCCTAAAAAATAGTTCATATTATTTTTAACAGTGGTCCAGTTCGGGTTCAGGTACAGATTTGAGGGGTCAAAAATGAAAACGATTCGGTTCATGGTCCGGTTGGGGATTTCCGAAGAGCAAGCGCTTTTTAGGGGTTCTGTTCCGGACCCGAATGCAGCCTAGGTTAGAACCTTGTTACTTAAATTATATTAACATAGTCCTTATATCAATTTATTCTGAAACGCCCTACGTAGGTTGCTATATATATTTCTGGCCTAATAATGAAAACGCGAATATTTATGATCAAAAATGGTTTTATTGTTTTTCAAAGTATTCTCCAGCAAGATTTATACACTTTTGCATGCGCTCAAACCAATTGTCGAAGCACTTTTTCCACTCCGATTGAGACACCTCCAAAACATGGTTTTTGAACTCTTCAACAGCATCTTCTGGCGACGAAAATCGTTGACCACGCATTTTTCCCTTGATGTGCGGGAATAAAAAGAAGTCATTGGGTGCCAAGTCAGGGCTGTACGGCGGATGACCCATCAATTCGACGTTTTGGGCGGTCAAAAAGGCGCTCGCATTGTCATGGTGCACAATGATCTGTCTTCTCTTGTTCGTTTTTGGAATTTCTCCGAAGACTTTAGGCAAACAAATTGTGGTGTAACACTCAGAATTGAACGTCCTACGTTGCTCCAGCGGAACAGTCGCCACATGATGCTTCGAAGTGCTTCTTCCACGAACGACTTTCGTTGGATTTGGCTCGTCTTCGAAGACCCACACGGTCGATTGCTGTTTTGTTTCGGGCTCATAAGCATAGATCCATAATTCGTCACCTGTGACGATCTTATAAACGTCTTTTGAAACACCGCGATTATATTTTTTCAAAATTTCTTTGCACTAATCCACACGAGCCTTTTTTTGAGCGATTGTCAAATTGTGCAGGATCCAACGAGAACAAACCTTTTTTACGCCCAGGTGTTCATGCAATATCGAATGTATGCTGGTGGAAGAAATATCCAATGATGCCTCTTTCTCACGGTATGTCACATGACGATTTTGCTTTATCAGTTCACGCACGGCATCAATGTTTTTTGGCACAACGACTGTTTTTGGACGACCTTCACGACCTTCGTCTTCGAGCGAGCGTCGCCCGCGATTGAATTCATTAAACCAATTTTTCACAGTGCTATAGGAAGGTGCTTTATCGCCATACAAAGATTTAAGTTCATCGTTGCACTCTTGTCGTGATAATCCACGTCGAAAGTTGGGAAAAATGATTGCACGAAAATTTTCACGAGTTAATTCCATTTTTCTGCCGAGGTAAGTTTTTGATTAATCGTTAATCGATATCAAACGTGGTCAAACATGAAAGAGTTGTATGGAGCTTTTATCGATAAAAGTCCAAACTTATTTTTTGGGAAAAGGCCAATTGGTCCTAAAATGGCTAAAAGTGACCTAAGCTAGAAACTTAAATAGCAACCCTCGTATAAGATTGGTAAAAAAACATGGAAGTTTTGCATGAAAAATGCATTTAAACAGGCGGTGAAATGCCGAATCGTATCTAAAATTCTAAAGGCAACCCACGCTTATGCAGGGTGGCCAAAGAATGTTGCTACACTTAGGGCCGATTTCTCATCCTCTAGATAGCTGTTACAATTTACTCTGTTTTATGTAAGTTTATGTGACAGATAGCGCTAAGAAATCGAAAAGCTTTTTTTTTCCTGAGGATATTTTATTTATTATATTCATTAGAAATATGCGCATAACTTCTTCAAACGCTTACCAAATTCATCAAGACAACATTTGATTAACGAAGAATTAATAGAAACCATAGATTTATATAATAATTTTTTAATCCAGTGGTCATTAAAGTAAAAACTATAAAAAATAATAAATACCAAACCCGTATTTCTTATCCATCGCAACTGTTCAGCCTGCTAGCTTTTACCCATATCCTAAGAAGAAACTTAGACCGCATTTACACGATGAAGCAAACTTCATGAAGTTTCTCAAAATGCTTTTGTTCGTGGGAAAGAGGTGTGGCGGGGTAGCTTGCCCCTCTACGCCTCTTTCCTACAAGCAAGAGCTTTTTCAAAAACATCATGAAGTTTGCTTCATCGTGTAAATCCCGACTTATATAATTTGTATATCCCCAGAAGAAAAACTCCTTTTCCAGTTTGTTTATAAAAGTAATTCGAAAAGTAATTTATTAAAATTATTTTATATTGGATAAATTAACTAACAAATTGGTTACAGCAAATGTGTTCTTAGCTATTATAAAATGTATGTAAATTTACTTGATTTTTTTTTGTATATTTGCCAAACAAAATAATATATAAAATCATTTTCTGGCTAAGTTTTTGAATTGTTTAAGTAGAATTAAGTATGTATGTGTGTATTGTAAAAATGACTAAGACAAAAAATACGAAAACTAAACCAAAAATGCATTTACTTACTTTTACAACCTGACTGCTTGTGCTTCGTTTACGTGTTTTTTTTTAGTATATAAAAATACAAAAATACAAATCAGCAAACTTATACCTATTGCTAAGCACTCCAAAAACTTAAGGTAATATCACTAGACTTATTGCTTAAGATTTAGTAAATGGTTGCGCGAGTGAAGGACCGAAAAAATGCCAGAAAAAAACCCGAACACAAATTCAATTACGCATACAAAATGATGGGTAAAATGCAAAAAAACAATAACGAAACGCCGCTCAAAGTGGAATTTTCAAAGCACACGCTCACCCAGCGAGGGGGTGCGCTGGATCAGCATGGAGGGTGGCTTGGCCTGCATTGTGACGCTGCTCAACTGAGCATCGAGGGCGGCCATATCGGCGGCTGTGGTGGTGGTGGATGTAGACAACTTGGCGATAGCCTTCGGTGGGGAGGCGGCCACATTGGAGCTAGGCAAGCCATGCGGCGAGGCATCGGGCACAAGGCGTCGCAACAAACCGCCCACACAACCCCAGGGGAAGGTCCTGTAACGAGGGGGGAGAGAGAGAGAAAAAAACTCGGTAAAGGTAAAGGTAAATATTATGCATTATTAAAACGAAACACATTAAAGCAAGACCATTAGGCATAGGTAATGGGCGGGCTAGAGAAGGGGAGGAGAGTGGGGAAGGCATTAAGGAGACTGGGATTTACAAATGAGTGTTTTTTAACGCCAAGGTCTTGGAAATTTAGAAATAGAATAGCCTAAAACAAATATACAAGAATTATCACCAATTTCCAGTTCTCGCTGAAATTCCACATAAATTAAATACAAATTGCTAACGTAAAGCGTCATAGCTTAAGTGAATGAGCACCGAATTCAAAAAGCCTTACAATTTCTCAAAGACCTTTAATAAAGCTAAATATCTGCCTTACACTTTTTCAATAATTTAAAAAATATTAAAATATCCTCATGAAGCCAAACTTTAACTATGAACTTAGTCCGCATTGACACGATGAAGATGCCTTTGTGGAAACTTCATTAAGTAATTTTTGTTTGAAGAAAAAGGAGAAGGGGGAGAGTTTTATGACCTAGCGTGGCATGAACTTTTTCGATTATACCCTTTGCTTTGTTCCGACTGATTCTAATCCAGGGTTGCTTTGAGGGGGTTATTCGCTTATCGAGAACTGGTGCCAGATAATTGGAAATAGAACATCGCAAACAACTGCATTATTTATATGTGCATGGAGCAGAATACAATATGAAGCTAACTTCAACTAAATAATAAGTAAACGATAAAAACGAAATAGTGTGAGGCTGGTTTTGGTCCTTAATACATTTCTATAAATTCTGTACATATCGGTGTAGCGCCCTTGCCGTTTTTCTATGAAATTCAGCAATTCGGTGTAGATTTGTTCCGAAGTATTCGAACATGTTTAGGCACACGTTTTCATTTGTCACTTTACGCACACTATTAAAAGTGTAGCCAAGCCTTGATGTACAGCCATTTATGGAACACAATCTTTTTTCCATAAAGACCTTGACAATTTCAGGATCAAGTTTTAGAGATATTTAATTAAATATTTAAATAGAGTCATTCACTTCATAAAGTTTGCTTCATGGTGTAAATCCTGTCTACTCTTGAACTAGAAGTTTCCTTCACGCACGTTTCAAGTCAAGTTCTATACGCTGACGACTTACGAACACATAAATACAATTCAATTGGCACTAGCAATTTTCAGTTTGCATTTGACACTTGGTGTGTAAGGTCTCCCTACGAATTACATTACTTTGTTTGCTTGATCGCCACGCAAAAATGAGGGGTGATTATTTGTGCAGCGCTCACACAGCCACACACACGCCTTCATGCAAACGTTGCCTATCGCACTCTAGCGTATTTAGCACTATGTATAAATTCGCCTTTGACAGATAACATCGAGTTTTTGTATGTATGCTGCAAATGACATACACCATCTTTTTCCCACTCGCACTATCTTTGACTATCTTTGATCACGCGACTCTAAAAAAAAAAAATAAAACGTTCGCCATCCGCTTTCACCATTTCGATCACTCTCTTTTTCTCGCGATCGACTAACAGTATTCAGTTATTTGGTTTCGTTAGACAAATAGTGCTGCTAACCCAACCAGAGCTACCTAAAGTGTCCGCGATTGCTCGTGTCGAAAATGTATTATACAAAGAGCCAAATTGGAGTATTACTAAATTATTTTTCTGATGGTCAATTGGGACCTTTTAAAATTTTGACTTTCAGCAATAAAGTCTCTATCTCACAGATGACTTTAGTGGTCCATTTTATAAGAGACGAAACAAAATTGACTGGAAGCGCATTAAAAAACAATTCCTTGCCGTCTTTGCTAAACTTTAAGGCCGTATTCTCATGTACATGATTTTAAAATCTAGGTGGATATTTGAAAATATGCTGCCTACTTTTAGGCTTTTGCTATATGTTTCTACAACGCCTCGCGTGTGATTAAACAGATCGGATAAAAGCAAATTTATTTTAATAGCGGACTTCAAGCAGAGAACATTCATTTTATGCATATCCACCTAGATTTGAAAAAAATGAACATGAAAAAACGTCCCTTAAATAGTTTATTCAGAGTTTTCTGTAACTGTTTATATATCAGATCTGTTTCGGCTTAAACATTAAGTGAAATGGAATGTGCATATTTCCTTTTCTAATTAGCGACTTAGGTGATTCTCTCAGATCTCAGAAAAAATAATTAGGTTTCCTTACTTTAATAGGGGAAATTCAAGTACAAACGATCTTAAAAGCTGACTAAGGCCGTTTTCTCATCTTCATGATTTCAAATCTAGTTGCTTTTTGAGAAAAAAATATGTTGCCTACTTTGAGGACGCTTTTAAAATCATATCCGGGTCGTTTTAGAAACAAGCATAGATTTGTTTCTTTTTTGGCAAGCTACTTAAAGTATGCTACATACCTTTTTCAAAAATCACCTTGATTTGTAAACCATGAATATAAGAAAACGGCCCTAAGACTAAGACTTAAATATCAAGTTTGATTTGGGATTATAAATTCTTTGTTTTAAAAGTCAACAATGATTCGTGCAATTCTCTTTAAAAAAAATTCTATGGCTATTCACTCACCATTTGAAGGATAACATAAACTTGAGGAAGCCTGGTAAAACGGCCAGTTTCTCATTCTTCTTAATGGCTCCAATGACACGATCAGCCACCTCGTTGGGATTCAGTGTGGGTACCCATCTGCAAAGGCAAAGAAAACTCTTACATTCTGTCCTCCTCTCTCTCTCTCTTTGTTATTTAAATGACCACTTTACCTGGCATATACATCGTCAAACATGCCGGTTGCCTGTATAAAGAATGGACAAATGCAGGTGGTTTGTATATTGGTATGTCCAAGGACTTCCAGCTCCAACCTCAAAGCCTCATCAAAGCCAACCTGTAATTACGCATGAAGTAGATGGAATGGTTAAAGTTGATCGTACTTACCGCTGCAAATTTACTGGCACAATAATCGACCAATTTGCTAATGCCCACATGGCCAGCCAGTGAGGCAATTGTGGCAATGTGTCCTCGTTCATTCTCGATCATTTTGGGCAGAAACGCTTTTGTGGTCTGTTGGTCAGTGGACAGCGATTAATAACAGCTAAAACAAATTATATTGTTAATTCAACTTACCCAAAAGTGTGCTATAACATTCACATTGAACGAGCGCTCGATCAGATGGTCGGGCGTATCCAACAGATGCAGACCAGAGACAACGCCGGCATTGTTGATCAGCAAGGTAACCTGCAAAATGTTTGTGCAATGTTAATATTTAGCTGACTTCTAAGTAGTTGTTGTTTTGCGTGATGTGTTTTGCCATTAAATTTAATTTAACTGACGAGAAAACATTTGCATATATCTGACAAATATTGCACAACTTCTGCGAGTCGTGCAAATGGTTAGTGCGACTAACCACTCGAGTATATATAAATATAAATATGTGGTGGTAGTATGTGCTACTAACACCAAAAAAAATGCATTCTCAAATTCAAGTTGTTGACGGTCTATTGGTTAATCGGAGAGGCGTTAACCAACCAAAAGATATATGACCATAAATAATATTGCTTAACTTAAAAAAATTGTGATTTATTTTTAATATGATGCTTGAAGATTTTATGCCTTTAACTTCACACCATTACCAAATTTTTTAATAAGCCTAAGGTTTGGCTTTGTTTTTAAAGATTTAAACCTAAAGGTATTGCTTGAAAACCTTATACGTTAACGAAGAAAAGAAAACAAATAAGTTGAAAGGAAGCGATGAAGTCCATAACTCGAAAGAAACATAGAAGTAAAAATATGAGAAAGAAAAATTCCATCTAGAAGTAGATTGAAATGTAAAATGTATCCTTACCTAACGAACTTGAAAATATTTAAAAATGACTAATATTAAATCATTTGAACATGGATTTGGTAAATATTATATAAAAGGTATAGGTATAGGTATATAATATAAAAGGTATAGCGGGTTCTAGCGGAGGCCGGCCTAAGATCTATATATTATGTCGAAGAGGTTGATTAAGCAACAACTTGACCTAAGTTTGAAAGTCTTAGATGTAATAGTGTGCTATGCCATGCTTGGCCATTTTACAGCTGCTTTTTCTTTTGTTAGTATGCAGGAATTTGTGAGTTAAACACCACTAAAAATTCACCTGAATCTAACCTGAACCTAGGCTCACGAACCTTATGAGTCCCCTCCGTCCAACTGAACTCAAAAAGTTTCGCAGGTTCGACCCCCTAAGTTAACCACTTAACATTTTTAAGCACTGTTTTTAAAAATGAAAGAAATGAGTAAAAATGATAATGGGAGAGCGGTAGGAATGAAAGAAGAGGAGATGTGTATGAAATTAGGGAGCAAAATATATTAATAAGGAATGATGAATATAGAGGAGAGAGTTAAGAAAAATAGGAAGCAAGGAGAGAGAAAGAAAAGAAGTATGAATAAATATTTAAAGAGAAATGAAAGAAGAAAGGAATAAGAAAAATGGATACTTGAAAATGGAGGGTAAAGCCAGGTTGGAAATAGAGGATGTTATAACGAAGTAAGAGCGAAGAATAAAAATAAAACAAAGGTTGTTCAAAAATATGTTAGGTAAGAAGATAAAACGGAGGATGGAGAAAAGCTGGACAACAATTCGAAGAAAGTAATGAAGAAGAGAATCGGAAGATTGACAAGGAAAGTGACCAATTAAGGTCGATTAAAAAGGGCAGCTAAGAAGAACGAAAAATAAAAGAGAATTGAAATAGGAAATAATGTAAGTTATAATTTTTCTGCTTACTGTGAGTACGAAAAATTCTTGATTCAAGAATGTTTGTTCTCATATCAATCATTTGAGAATTATTTCGTACATTGTCTAAGATATTTTGGCCTTGAACTAAAAATGCGTTTTCTAGAATTTTTCTTTTTACTGTTAGTACGAAAAATCTTCATTGAAGAACGTTTGTACTTATTTCAATAATATAAACGTTCGTTTTTGGACATTAGATTGTTTCGTACTTAAATTTAGTACACCCCAGAACAAAACATACATGAAATTTTAAGTACAAAATGGTATAAGTTCCATTCCAATCTGAGTGTAGCTAATTAAATTTTATTAATTTATTGTTTAATCTTTAAATACAAATATAGGGGCCTGCTTATGTAAACTACTGTTACATTGGCACACACAGAGCACTCGTCCATTTTTCCAACTCTTTCTAGTGGTTGTTGTTGTTTGACAAATGATTTTCTTTGCCTCAAGCATTCAGTGGGCATCCCTGACGTACGTGCTCAGCTCTAAGACAGCAAAAGTAATATTTTACACATAACAAACATTAAACAATGTTTTTTTTTTTGTTTTTATGTAAGTGAAATCATTTTTAAATAAAGATGCGCCAAGAGCAACGAGCGTGTCAAGGTCTAATTGCGAATAATGTAAAATGCTTGAAAGTTGAAAAATAATTTCAACAATTAAGTGCGGCATTGTTGTCAGTTCAAAAAAGTTAACAACAAGTGCAACATGTCGTTAAGACAGCAGCAGCAGCAACAGCAGCGTCAACAACATGAAAATTTAAACCAGAGCGAGTTCAAGTGCAACCGGGGCAGGGCTAGGGCATACATTGCGTATGCGCGATTTCAAATCGCTAAAAAAAAAGCAGATAACAAAACAAAAACATTTAACGAGGCGTGCATTAAGACAACAACAACTACAAAAAACACATTAAAAAATATTAAATGTAATAATTCAAAGAGCAACAACATAACAAAAAAAAAAAAAAAAACAGACGCAAAAAGCAACGCGTCATCTGCATAACGCATGACTTACTAAGCAGTTAAATGTTTTTGCTCTTTGCTACTGTTTTTTATTTTTGTTTATTGTTTGTTGCTGCCGTCATTATATAATTCGTTCAAGCCAACAAAAGTGGCTCTTTTTTTTGACAACTTCATTGCGTTCTATTCAGCCTTTTGTTTTTAAAATTTTATGCTTGAATTTCTGTTTTAATTTTAGTCAGTTGAACTTTATGTTAATGTCTATTTTTTGGCCACTTTTGAACTTGTCAGTGCGTTAATCATTTATTTTGAAATTGCCGCTGGCCAAGCATGAAAGACTTGACTTTAGCTTATACATAATAATGGCTAATTAAAATGTTTAAATTTGTTTGCAATTACATTTGCGATTTTTTGGCAGCTTGTCTTAAAGTGAACTAGTTTAAAGTGCATAGATACCCTCCAGGACTGCAGATAGTGGTTGCCCTACTTTTGCCAGTTACCGCACCAATTAACAGGGATCCCCACCTAGTTTCATAGCAAAATGCCACAACAACGAAATGTGCGGTTGCTTTTGCCGCAACGGATAATTAAAGGGTAAACAACAAAGTGTAACAATGCATAACAGTGAAAATTCGGGGAGTTTTCATTGAAACAAGTGTGTATCAATGGCTTCGAAGGGGTTCATTAATATTAATTTTCACTGTACTTTCAAATCAACAATTTTCAAAATGCACAAGCATAAAAGAATTACTCAAACAAAACCCATTGGTTGGCAATGCCTTTCATTTGTTGTGTTTTTCATTATTGCACATCTTTTCTTCAAGAAGAGGCTTCTCTGTTGATTCAATTTAAACATAGAAACAGTTGTAGTCAAACATATACATACATATGTGTCTTTTTACATACCAAGGCAAACAGTTTACGAAATGGAAACGTATATACAAAATTCTCTAGAGATTAGATCCATTTGTAACTATTTGAAGATCTTGATGACCATTATCTTCTTAAGTCAATCCAATTAACAAGAATTTGCATACCTCATATAAGTACAAATTACTCTTCGTGAAAGTAAAAAAAATTATCAAGTCAATCTCAAAACATTCTTGAAACAAAATGAGAGTACATGTTCATGGTTTAAGCTCACCAAAGCGACTGGCAAAACAAAAACCTTACAAGCTTTTGGCAACACTTTTTGTTTGCAATATTTACCTTCTACAAAAGGTCTGAAGAAAATACCACAAAAATACTAAATTAGTATTTTCTGTGATTTTATCGATAAATCAAGAAATCATTTTTTTGAATTATTACTTTAGGTATGGTACATTATCATTAAACGATTTTGAGTTATTGGGAGCCTTTTTTAAATATTTTGCCAACAAAAATAGAATTTTCAAAGTAAGTTGCAAAAATTAACTTAGGAATATTTAACCTAAATTTGAAACTGTATAAAATATGAATAATAATTTGAGATACATTTTATTTTGACATCAGTGGCATTATTCCGTCAGATTCTCTAAATCTGCTCTCACTTCCCAAAATTCAATCAAATATCCTTTAGCAGCCGCTTGCGCCAAAAACTATACTCTTCTAAACTATTCCCAATTTGTTTTTAAATCTTGTTTCAATGACCATGAAGTAATCAAAGAACAAAGAGATATAACTATTTGTCAAAAATCTACTATCTACTATGACCCGACATTAATAAAACCCATTCATAATGCATTAATTTTAGTTGACATTGGATTTTCGTGGGTGTGAGAGAAGCAACTATATGTAGAGAAATTTATGCCAAGTGTGACCACAGAAAATTCCTGAGGATCTAAAATATTATAAATCCGCTTTTCCGCTATATCTTGAAACATCGAGATAAATAAGTAAAAGACAATCTCTGTTCCTTATTTGGAGTTAACAGAGATTTTTATGAATTAAGAAGATTTCAAAACTGTATTGTATTTCACACTAGGCAACAAAATTAAACTCTTTTCAATATAGAAGAAAAGGGATGATTCTAAATGATTTTCGAATCTGTTTGTCAAAATGACTTCAGGATTTTGGGTAATTTGAGCCAAATGTTGATAAAAGTAAAATTTTTTAAGGCATGTTTTGATATTATCGTAAAGTAACATTCCTAATCTTTAAAAAAATATACCAAACAATTCTGCGATTATTTTCATCGAAGATAAACGACGTGTTTGGCATTATGTGAACAACAATCAGCTGTCCAAACCAGGGCTGCAAACCGGTCCGGAACCGAACCCGTGAGAACCGGTTCGTTTTTTTTAAACTTCCATTAACTGACAAATGTCGCCTAAATGATATGAAACTATCAATTTTATTTTCTTTAAACCAATACAAATGTTGAAATAAATAAATAAAAAACAAGCTTTTTGTTTTGTTCAAGTGAACCGAGGTTCGAACCAAAACCTGGGGTTCAGAGGAACCAGGAACCGGTCCGCGAACCAACCCTAAATATTAATCATGTGTTCAAACCTACAAACCGAATCTCTTTCAAAATTTTTGAGGTTTGCAGCCTTGGTCAAAACAGAACTAAGGGCTGCATCTCGCTGAAATATTACATGTCTGCCTAAATATGAATGGACAAAAAAGCATCATATTTTTTTTTGCGATAGGAGCGCACTCTGTCGGTCATGAAGGTTACTTTTTACCCCACCTAGTATTTTGCAGAGCTTTCGGAAAATTACTTTTCGGACGGGAACAAAAAGTTGGAAAATCGCTAAAATAAGTGTATCGACCTAAAAGGGGTCTACATTGAATAAAATAAGAAAAACAAATTTATTAAGCATTTTGTTCATTCCCAAAGAGGTTACTTTTCACCCCACCTAGATTAGCTGTACTGTTCACAAGCATTTAATTAATGAAACAATTAATATCGTGTCATATAGACTAAAGCAGAGTGATGAGAACCAGTTGGGAATTTTAGAGACAGATTCGTGATAAAAACAAATTTCTTAACCCATTGCTTACTTTTTTCGCTTAGAATTGTAAGTCTTTTTTAAATCATTTTAAGAAATTTGTTACTTGTATTAAAATCGGGATTTTAATAACTTTTTGTTTTACGGTAACTACCAAAAATTCTTGCTCTTTATTTCAATAATTTTTAAAGATTGTTTTTCGTAAAATTTGATTATTTTATTAACTAATATAGCATTCATGTATCTCAAGTGCTTGCATAAGTATTGCTTTGATACAACTCTACTCTTTACTATAATTGTTTTTTTTTTAACTTTTTTTTTCTCGATATTCTCCTTTATTTTTTCTCCTTATTCGAGTTATATTAATGTTTGCTATTAAGCAAATTTTTGTTAGTCACTTCCATAAATTATGTAAATATTTGCTACTGCTTTGGGCATGACTTGGTTTCTCATTAACAAAAAGTTCTAATTGTTTTAACAAATGAACAAAAAACCATTTAGCAATTAAACCTAAGCTAATCAGCTTTTGAGGCTGCTCAAAAAAACATGAACCAAGTAAATACAAATTTTTCAAAACTTTTGGCAAAGATCTGCTAATTCGATTAACAAGTTGCACTTGTTGGCCGATAATGTATTATGAAAATCCAGCCAAATAACCAACTTATGAAAAGATTTATGAGTTTTAAGGCATGAACAGAGGCAGTCACAATTAGCAACCTGTGATATTTATGCCAAAAAAAAAGGGTCTCGTGCCGCCGAATGCCTGCAACTGCTCCAGATAGTGATAAATTACCAAAGATGCCAAAGCAAGTGGCAACCAGTTTCACATATATGTAAGTATACCAAGACCAGTCGCTGGCTACACTCTAAATTTCTCAAGGTTGTCCATGATCGTCGCTGCACGATGCACTCATGCATACAAATTTTCTTCGGGGCTTCTCAGTTTAAATTTATGACATGAATATGCATAAATGTGTTGCCAGGGGTGTGGCCAAGGCAGTAATAAGTGTTAGGGCTACATGTGTTGCTCTACAAAAAAAAAAAAAAGGGTTCCTTTCTGGCTGTGGAACTATTAAACGCCCCTCAACAAACAATTACATGATGGCATATAAAGCGCTCGACTGTAAACAGCAATTACTTGAGTTTTATGCATCAATTGATGCACCTTTTCACTACTTACATCACCGACTTCTTCTCTGATGACATCGGCAGCTTTGTAGACCTCTTCCCTTTTCGATATGTCCACCACATAACCTTTACAATAGCCGCCTGCTTCCTCCACAATTTCCACAGTTTCCGCTATGCCTGAAAATTGGAAGAAAATGTTTGATATATTTGTTAAAGGGAGAAAGAAAGATAAGAGAGAGAGAGTGCGCTTACCCTGCTTGTTGATATCCCAAATGATAACTTTGGTGCCCATTTTGCCTAATTTTTCAGCTAGCAGGCGACCCAGACCATTGCCACCTCCTGTGATAAGAGCTATGTCTGTTTTAAGCTCCTTTTCAGGATAACCAAAGGCCATGTAATAGAGATCCTGAAAGATAGAATAAAGGGAAATTACACTTAATAAAGTAATTTTCTAATTACCAAAAACAAAAAGGAATCAAAAAAAAATTATTACAAATTTTAAAACTTTTTCTCAATTCAAGAAAATGTATATTTTTGAATTATTCAAAACTAACCATAAATACGACGTTTTTGTTATTTTTACAAAATTAACTTTGATTGGTTTTCCAATTATTTTTCTTAGTTAGATTTTTCATAATTAATTAAACCTTTAAGGTTAAATTTCGGAATTTGAATTCTACTGCTACCCAAGTACGAAGCCAAAATTCCTACTTTTCTTTTATTCTGAACCTTGAACAGAACCTCTTGTGGGAAAAATGTTGAACCTGACCGATAACATAACCGTTATTCGTAGATATTTTTTAAAGGGTATCATTAAGTGTTGCAAATGTATTGTCTTATACCCAGTGTTGCCAACTGTTGATGACTCAAAATGCTCTCAGAAAAAAATAGCGTTCTAAAAGGCAGAACAAATTTCTTACTTTTATAGCCAATCCGTTCTCATTTTTTCCGTTCTTGAAAAAAGCCAACGTTCTCAAAAGTATAAAATGGCTAAATCGACTGTTAAAATAGCTAAAAAAAAATACTAGATAAACACTTGTTGCTTAAATAATTGTTTTTATTCATCCAAAAGTGAGGGCAAAAGGTAACAACATTTTCTACTTTATTTAAAGAGTAAGGCTCTACAGTTCCAATTAGTTTTAAGCATTTATTAGGCAACAGCCAAACTGGTTTCTGGTCGAAACCAATTTTTTGTACAATAGAAATAGGCTTCCAATAGAAGAAAGAAATTAATTTAGATTATTCTGTGTGGAAATTTATTTTTAAATAATTTTCCAATTATGCCTATTTTTATTTAGTCCGTTTTTATACTCTGTACCGAAGGTACACAGAGTATATTGGGTTTGTGCAAATGTATGTAACAGTATGAAGGAATCATCTCCGACCCTATAAACTATATATATTATTGATCAGCATCAACAGCCGACTCGATATAGCCATGTCCGTCTTTCCGTCTGTCTGTCTGTCCGTATGAACGAAGAGATCTCAGAGATGGTAAGAGCTAGAGGTTTGAAATGTATGGAACATATAATTGTTATACCAGCAGGCAGATCAAGTTTATTTTTAATTTTTGCCACGCTCCCTGCCTCCCCCGCAAATTCAAAAAAAACGTAATAACTCCCACAATTTTGAAGATAGATACTTCGAGCATTCTAGACATTTATTCTACTACTAATTATTTATCGATCCGCCGTACAACGTTTTTCGATCAGATGAAGGATATAAGAGCTATACGTAAAAGAAAATTCAAAACAACAACAACACCGCAGCGATTGGTAGAACCTACGAGAAAGAGAGAGCGAGAGGGCAAAAGATAACTGGTAATTTCCCAACTGGACTTTTCTTGACGGCAGTATCTTATTGGACTGCGCCGCTCTCAGTTTCCCCCCTACCTTCTTTCCCATAGATATTTGTGTAAGGAGGCAAAGACCACGTATGAGAGGAGCGATGCAATTGAGATGGACTGCGGTCAGAAATCACGCGTGATTCCCGCGTGACTAATATATAATATACAAATTTTATAATTTTACGAGATATGTACTAGGGTAATTCTACTCATCATTACTTTTCGAGGCCCCATACATCGTTTTTAAATCAGATGAACGATAGTCGAAAGAGTTGACACCCTCAGATTTTGAAAAAACCTCACACTTTAAAGTTATCAGTTACATACAATCAGGTACAGAGTATATTACAGTCGGACATGACCGACTTTCTTACTTGTTGTTAGTGGTTTTACATACTTCGCCAAACATTTAAAAATTGAATGAACGCAATCACTTCCAATAAACAGACTAATTTGTAAGTCAAAGACACTTTAACCTTAAAATTTTAAAGTAAAAATAGACTTAATAAAAAACGAAAAATTTATCAATTCTGCAAAAATAATGTTTACTACAGAAATATGTCTATATAAAAAATCTAAAAAAAATCGGTTCCGATCAAAAGCCAGTTCTTAAGAAAGACCTAGATATTGATTATACATGAGCAAGATATTCTATCCATATTCGTTAAATAGGTATGGTAATGAGTATTTTTTATCAGGAAATTTTGGGTATGAAATAGTATCTCTATTTTTTTTTCGATGAAAATTTGGGAAAACTTGCGATGAACCAAGTTTTGAAACAAAAACACTGAAGTTATACACGAAATTTTACTTGCTTTTCAGCATAGGTTTGTATACTTTCTACGCAAATGAAGAAAAAAAGAATTCTATGCTACGCAAATTAGACTATATTCTTTCCATTTGACAAATGTTTGTGTAAGGGTATCCGGTTCAAAGGACCAAGTTGCCAACATTTTAGTTTTAGCTTTCCAACTTGAAAGTACCCACAAAAGGCTTAAGTTATTTTTGTATAGTTAGATTGTAATTAATCGTATTTTATGAGGCCGCAACGTGAAGCAAAGTGAATTAAGCACTAAAAGAATGGCCGATTGCCTTCCGATTTTGGAACTTCCACAACAAGTAAAAGAAGTTGAATAAATTATTTGATTGAGAATCGATTTTTTTATAGGCTCTAGTCAAGGTCAATTTACATTCCAATACTTCTAGTCTCAGCTAGTCAGCGTATCAGAATCGACAAAGTTAATGGCATCGTTTTACTTGACATATGATACTTGATAGTGTGATAAATTAGAGAATTTTGGTATTCATAGATACAGATCTAATCGGAGTTCGGAACAGGGTCAGATTCTTAAAATTTTTCCTTTATCTAATATTTAGAGCGATTTTCTGGGTAAATTTCTATAAATACCACAACAAATATATCTCGCCTTGACCTTGACAATCACAACCATAAAACAAAAACAAAACTTGATGCCGCTGACTAAGCAGGTTTACTGGACTTTTATTAGTGAAATATTGAAATGAAAAATCATGTTTTTTTTTTATATAGTGATACAGCATATATATATATATGCAAAAATGTACATTTTAAGTCTAGTCATGATTTGGAGACAGAACTGACAAAAGGCATTCATTTCCGTGCCCACACGAACTTGTCTTTCTTTAATTTGAATTAGATTATTTTGTTTATTATTTTTTTTGTTTGTGGGCTAGGCCAAAAAATTTATGGGTCATAAAAATGGGGCCCTTATTATCATATTTGGCATAAATTATAATTGTTTGTTTCCTGTTGCATGTTCAAAAATGTGACAAAATGTCTGTCAACAGGCAAACTCATCATCATCATCAGCAGCGGCAGCAAACTTGATTAATAATTTTTCTCGGCTTGTTTTTTTTTTTGGGGGGAACTTTGCAAAAACAGAAAGAAAGGAAAAACACCGGCCAACCCGGTTGCGACACATTCATTGTTAATGTCAAAATAATTGGACACGCTTGCCAGCCCGTCCCCTAGTTGGTGGCTTCGCGTGTGGCATAAAAATTTATGAGCTCTTTGGCCCCTCTGGTGCTGGGACGGTGGCAACAGAAAGTGCTACTGTTAAATGTTATGTTAATGCTGCAGCAGCAGCAGCAGCAAGTTCGTTGCCTGAGTCTTTTGTTTTGTATGCTTTATTTTTTTTGGTTTTGTTTGTGTACTTTGCCGCTGAGTAAACAGAAGCGTGTGAGCCATAAATTTTGACAGCTTATTGACACTAAGTAAGACATGAAAAGCCAAAAGTTTGAATCTCGTGGATCATTTTGAAAGGCGACAAATTGTTGGTTATTAACACGCAATCGCGAAGTGCATAACAATTCAAGTTTGTTGATATTGTGCACCTTAACGCAAGAGATTTGTACTTGGTGCAAAGTGTTGAATAAATCAAATGACTTAGGCAACGAACTTGATTATATAAGAAGAAGAAGCTGTAAGTATTTTTTTTTTCGATTTTTCGGAATTTTAATTTGTACGAAATTCCCAAACTCAAAATGTCAACTATCAAAGTAAGCTCAGCTGGGTAATGTTCTTCTTAGCAGCCAAGCGCAAATATTTAGCCAAGACAAAGCTAATGAACAAACTTGTTTGTCCCCCTCTCCATCTCCATCTCCCTCTCTTTGCAAGAATTGCGAAAATCTTAACGACAACTGCAAGCTGCACCTTACCCGCTTATGCTGCTGCCAGCAGTTCTAACAGCCAACGCAAAGCTGAAAGTGAAACTGGCTTGGTCTTGCCTAACCCAAAAAAAAAAAAAAAAAATTTATATGTTGGATATCGAGCTGCACTCCACTCGACAGGCAGTTGCCTCTGAATTGGCCACTTTGGCTTGAGTGCAGTAAAACGCTTTGAGTGAGTTTTCAATGAGCCAAAACAAAAGACTTAAGACACGAACTTGCCGCAAAACAAAAACATTGTAAACGGATGTGGCAATTTTCATTGCTGCGCCACCTCACAGCTGCTCAATCGCTGAGTGACCTTCTTTGGCAACCAAAAATGTAGACAGACAACAGAAATAATAACAAAATATAATAAACCTGAAATTGAACCCACCACAACTGCACATTTGCCCGTTGCATTTTCCCCCTCCCCTCCCTCTGCGCCCCTTCTCCATTCAACTACACTTGAAATTTTATTATTTTGCTATTGGCAAATGATTTTTTTGGCACGGCCTTCAGAAATTATCGTATTTTCATTTATGACTTTGTGAAAATTAGCGTTGAACTGGTAGACAACTTTTTGTGTTGCAGTGTAAGTCATAAATTTAACAATCAAGTTCTAAGCGGACAAGTGATGCTGCAATCTTGACTCTAGAGTGGCAATTTGTTAGCTGAAACGGATATCCAAGTGTTTGACTGAGCGACAAATTGAATGGAAATGTTGGTGTTGAATTTATGGTTAGCTAAATAATTGTAGACTTTAGATATGGGTAATGCGATCCAAGTGTAGTCATTGGATTCTATTAAGGATTATAAAATAAAGAACAATTAATCAACTGAACAGCCCTCATTAACTCTTCGAAGATAGACGATAACTGTGCTAAGTTGAATAATGCTAGAGACAATGACCACTGATAATTGGTCGCTTTTTAAAGAATTTGGTGCATTCTTACTTTGACACTTAACAGTATTTTTGTTAGATCTGATGTATCAGAAAATTATAAAGCCTAAAATAATAGCTTTTGTTTTATGTATGTGAATCAAAGTAAAGAATATAGCAAATCAAGTGCTATAGTTTTTTTTATAATATTAATACGAAATACAAAATTTTAAGACAAGGCATAGGCATTGCGTAAATTTTTAATACCCTTTATACGACATCCACACTTTCAGATACATGGAAAGCTGTCAGGGTTATAGCTAAACCACAATCTTTTAATGACTATAAACCAATTTCAAAATTGCCTTTCTTATCAAAAGTCCTCAAAAACCTCATGAAAAAACAATAAAATAGTTGTTTGCCTTCTGAAAAACTCTTTAACGACAATCAATTAGGTTTATGCTGCAAGCCGACTATAATAAATAAATATTGCGAAAGATATTTGAAGAATGATTCACAATTAGATTTGTAAAGTAAAAATTTCGAGATATCCAAATGAAAACAATCCCAAAAAAATTTCCCCATTCGAGCATTTTAATTACTGACTTACGATTTACGATTTCTGAAATGTCTCTGCTGAATGACATTGATTGCAGTCTATAAGGTATTCTGTGGCTTTAGTCCAAAAATACGCTTACACTAATCAAATTCAATATTTTCGTATAATAAAGAAACGGTCACACTGAAAATTTTAATATAAATGCTTCCAGCAGAGTTGGGCTGCCACATTAATCGATTTATCGCTCTAACCAATTATGTTTTTTGTTCGATTTCTTTTCAGAAATTGTGATAGTCAAACTTACCAATTGCAATCCTCAATCATTGCATTCAGCAGGTAAAATCGGCAATCATAAAACATAAATCGAAAAACGAAATTATCTGCTGAATGACCCCTATGTCGGAAGTAGCTCGATCCCTGATTTTCTCAAACCAAGTTCGAAAGAATTGACTTGAATTTGAATTTGCCAATCTTAAAATTCTTTGACCTGATTTTCAAGTAGAATCTAAACTTAAAGATGATCCTTCTTGGATTATCTCGAGAATTATGGGATAGTTTT
Source organism: Lordiphosa mommai (assembly GCA_018904225.1). NCBI lineage: Eukaryota > Metazoa > Arthropoda > Insecta > Diptera > Drosophilidae > Lordiphosa > Lordiphosa mommai. Next base: position 213,083 of record JAEIFT010000067.1, on the reverse strand, counting down.
AAGTCTTTTGAACTTAAATCTTCTATGCGAAGAATGGAACCGTTTGGAATGAATCATAGCTTGATCTCTTCAGCAGTTAATTTCTTCTGTTTGAACTAAATAAAGAAAAAAAACGATTTATACAAAATTTTATTTTTCTGAAAAATCACATTTTTCTTTTCAAACCTCCAAAAAGTTATATTTTTTGTATTCTTCCGGTTTTTTAGTTCAAATATAAGAAAAAATAATAATAATTTAAATTCTTTTCAACTTTAATGATTCAAACAGGAATATGATTATGATTCTTTACCGCCATTGGAAAACTTTCCAAGGCCCTCCCCAAATTTAAAAGATTATTTCATATAAAAAAATTTGTTTTGTGTTCTTCAAATATATGTTAAATCACATACAAATTTTTGCAGAGCTCAATTAATTTAACAAAAATCCCTAAAACAGGCTCCCCCTTAAAGAACAGGCTCCCCCTTTGTGATAGAAACGTCAAAATTGTCCATCCCAACTGAAGATTTTTAATAAAGAGCATCGTGAGAAATTAATTTTATGTGTCAAAAGAAAAACAATTCCGACAAAAGTTCTAAACTGTTCGCTTTTGAAACTGACTACCAGTCTATTAAGAACGCCACGCAAATTGGGATTTAATTACAAACTCATCCACAAACCTCAAACAATTAGAAAAAACAATAAAAATGTGAGGTATTTATATCTTAATGATATGTCAAACTAATTAGTAGAAACAAAAGCCTTTTACTGAATGTTTAGATTTAAGATAGCGTTTAGGTAGGGACCATATATGCATTATTACTAAATCGATCAATTCTTGTGACTTGCGCGTTAAATAACTTATAAGTACTTTGTAGCGTTGGGATGACTAGAGATAAAAAGTAAGAAAGAATAAGGTGCACGGAATGTTTTGTGAATCTGTGATTAATAAATAAAAATAATAAAGCGGCAAAGTCAATTAACTACCCAGATGTACTTATCAAAAATATATATAAGAGAATTTTATTGCAGCTATTTACACTATTGCCATAAGGCACTGCCTTAAACTGAGGAAAGAAAAGTGTTTACATTAAGCAGAATAAGGAATGATGTGTGTGTTTTTTTTTAAATGGAAAAATATTTGTTTAAATGTTAATCTTATTGATCAGGCTTAGACCCTAAACGAAAGCTGTGAATATGTGTCCAAGAAAGATTATTTTAAATCGAATAAAACACTCAATTTGCATCATATATTCAAAATTGTTATTGGAATCGATAAATTGGTCGTTGCCATTTAAGTTTTAAAAATAACTTTATGTAAATGTTGTCCGCGGCTCCGTATTAAATGATCCATTCGGAAGGTCCAATTTGGCTGAACAAAATTTTTCGATAAAATAGCAGATTTTCATGGAATTAAGCTGTTCTAAGGCCCATTGTACCAAAAATTAGACGTTGTGGTAGGTCATTCGTCTTCCATTCTTTCAGAAGTTGTCTTTACAAGTTGCATTGATGTTGACCTGAGTCGTTTTCTAACCTTTCTACGCGGTATTGAAACGCAAGAAAATGTGTGGAGTAATCTTGCAACAGAATATTTGAGTGCGAACTTCCAAAACCAAACGAAAGTTATAGAATATGTTGGGCGGATGACCATGGAACTAGAAAGCTAGTAGCTGAATCAGTCAGTTTGATTGTTCGTTTAAATAATATAAATGAAGATATTAAAATTATGTTTTAAATATGATACTTCACATGTTGAACATCTTTTTTGAACCATTTTTAATTTGTTCTTTAGCTATGGATGTAATTAATTTTTTCTTCTGGTACTTAAAATGTGTTTTCTTCTTTTCGATCTGCTTAATTGTTTTTCATGGCTTTCATCAGGTCCTCTGAAGAACTCTTTTTAAAAATCTACAAAATTTCCTAATTATTTTTAATTTTTTTTAGATTTTGGACGAATTGTTGCTTGAATAATCAGAAAAATTGCTTCTCTAACGCGTTCTAAAATCCTGGTTGCTTGTTAAAGTAAATTTTTAAGGCAAAAAGGAAAAATCTTCCCCCTAAATGCTTCTTTTTGTAATATTTCAAACAAAATAATTAAATTTTTCGTAATTACTTATACGCAGAAGATACAAAATAAAATTTCAACCATAAAATCAGTAACTTCATTTATCTAGTGGTTAATTTTCAGAATCATTAAAAATTATTTAGATTTTTTTAAAATAAAATCTATATTTTTTTCTATTGTTGTTTGTTTTGGTGTAGATTTAAGTTGTTGTTAGGAAATTAGCTGGTGCAATTTCCAATAAAAATTCAAACTTTGAATTTATCAAATAGTTAAGTTTTAGTTTCTTTATCCAATTTTTTATTAATATTTTAATTAATTTTGAATTAACGGGATATATAAAACATTTTATTTTGTATGATTCCCTTTTCTTTGTAAAATAAAGTTGAAGTCCGAAAATCCTTTTAAAGTCTGGGTAGTAAAGATATTTCCCTAAAATGTTTGCTCTTGAAATTTCTCATTTAAAATTATGGCTCAATGTGTGAACAAGTAATTTTTTATCTCCCCTGAGTCAAGACACACCCCCAAAAGCCATTTGTCTTTCTTTTATAGGCTACGCCAAGTGTGCAAGGCCGGGAGTAATAGCTAACCTAACACACCTACACACACACACACACACACACAATATGTAACTCATCCAGTAGTAAGATGTGTTATATATGAACTTTATTTTACTATTTGCTTTAAACCAACACTTTCGGTTTCAATTGCGTTTACTTTATGTGTTACACACACACACAAACAGACACACATACTTACTGACTTACAGACATGCCCGCGAAAAAATGTGTTGCTACAACAATTCAACATACATATTGTACATATACTCTTGTGTGTAGCTAGCCAAGCTAATAAAAACAGGCTCTGCGGCGGCCGGCAAAATGCAAAAGTTGAACTAGGTCAACAAGCCAAAGGCAGCAGCAGCAGAATTGAAGCTACATTGAGACGGGAATATATCTCTATTACATGCCCCAGCTGCAGCAGCAGCAGCGGCAGCGGCAGCTTGTTTGTAGGTGGAACATTCGGCAAGTTTGTTGCCTAAGTCTTTTGTTTAATGCCACCAAATTATGGATGCAGTGACACACATTAATCTGGCTAATAATACCCTTGATACTGCTGATTAGTGCCCATATATTAACTCAATCAATCAGTGGGAAAACTCATCGCTGGGAGTTGGATTCTCTCTCTTGGCATTTATACAATTTGTAAATTTACATGCAAATACAGTTTAACCGGTGACTGCGTTCATGAGTCGTTGGTTTTGCATTTGGCATGCAAATGTCAACAATTTTTTTATTTTTTCATTGGCGGCAGTTGCCTGGCGATGCTTCAGCAAATTTAATGGCAATGATGCATAAGACATCTGTGATGTAGTTGTAACCAAAAGCCACACATTTAATGATTATATCTTCACAGACAGAAAAAAAACAGGGTTTTTGGTTCGAGGCAAAGTGAAATTATAATTGCCCTGCTTATGTAATTGAAATTAAAATTGAAATTTGCATGAAATCAACCTAGGCCCCCGCTTCTATTAGCGGCCATTAACCAAACTTAAGGCCCTTAACTTGTTTGAGGCCAATGCTGATGATATTATCAGAGCGTAAATCTAACCAAAAACAGGCATTTAAAAATACAATCACATATGTGCAATCTCTCTCAGGCGTATAAACGTAATTAACAAAGCTGATAGTGCTCAATCTTTCCATATGAATAAGCTCAATTTATGGCTAGTCATTCAATTGCCTAGATATTGTAGGTGTTGCTTTAAGCGTGTATCTTGATAGGGTTCAAAAATAAAATATGCTTGGGTCTAGCACCGGTATTTAAGCTTGATAAGTGCATATTCATAAAGGGGGGTCAAAATGTTACACAAATGTTTGAAAATTATTTATAAACTTCCTTGATTGATATTAAAATAGCTAACTTTGGTATTACAAAATCTGTTAAAGGTCAATTAAGCTTTTAATATACCAAAATGTGTTTACTCGGATAAAAATACCTTTCAGTAAAGGTTCAATTTAGTTTTTTCGTCTTTAATTTTCGGTCGAAAAATTGTGTGTTTGCGGGGAGTAAAAAATACGGGCTGCGATAGAGCGTCGTTCGAGTGTATATACATATTTAATACGAAAGGGATAGACATAATTTTTTAAGGCCTGATCTCAGATGACATTAAATTTATGCTGTTCAAAAGCATTCTGATTGCAAAGCTCTACAAAAGTGTTTCTATTCATATAAAGCAGTGTGCTGAAAATAAAATTTATGTCATCTGAGTACAGGCCTTTATCTAAAAATTTAAAACTTGAATTAAGTAAAATTAATTTGAATGTTTTATAAAACCTTTAAATAAGTCAAAAAATTATTGACTTATGCAGATATTTACTGACTTGAGTACGATAGAAAGCAAATAAGTAATGCAATGCCAATGCAAATTTCTAACACCTTTTGTTTTTTTTTCTTCGGTTAGTTATTTGTTAAGAATTTGATACTGTCGTTAATTTCAAGAACAAATCGGAATTGTTTGAGAATTTTATGGACAAGCCGCATTTTTGTTTGTTTTTATCGATTGATTTGGGAGTGAAGACTATAGGGCTTCTTTAAGTAAAAAAATTGTTTATTCAATCATAAAACATTAACACAAGCTTCAAGTATTGATCAAAATCATCTAGAAACTGCCTGTTCGTGTCCGAAATGTGTACTAATCTAACGTTTTTGATCTTACAAGTTGGGACCGTTACTTAATCGGCTGTTCTCATTTCTTCCTTTTTAGGCCTATCCTGTCTCGCTCTATGTGAAAACTTTGTAGACACTTTGAAATCAGAATGCTTTTGAACAGCAGTCTTATTTATATAAAGCATAGCGAAAAAGAATTTATTTCTCTGGAATAGTCCTTAAAATAAAACCAAATGTCATTCCAAATTTGTTTTCATTTTTACTTTCTCAATTCCGAGTAGATTTGCTTAAATTTTACCAAGGTTTGTACAATAAAACACAATTTTCTTAACATGCAAGTTAAATTACACAAAGTAAAATACCTGTTAAAATAATTTTTTTTACACGAACACGATCATTATGTCTTCTTATAAGAAAAAAATACGTTTTTTCATGTAACTTACACGTATCGTTCTGTCTTCTTAAATAAAAATTCGATAATATTTAAAAAAAAAAATTTTTACGCGCGTGTAAAATAATTTTCGATTTTTTTTCCATTTTATTTGTACTCGTCTGTACGTAACAGTCCGCTTTCCAGTCGGACTTTGCAAAATGCGGTTCCCAAAAGAATTTATTCTTTTATAAACAAGCTAGTTCCCATTTCCGAATTCGCTCGATTGGAATTGGTTAAGCCCTTTATTTCCCAGAAACAATTAAAGTATTTGGCTAAAATATTTTGCCGAATAAAGTTAAATGGAAATTTGAAGTTAATCGTCGTATAACACAATCGGTTTTTGAAAACGGAAACATTTACCGATTCCGACTCCGCAGGATTAATCGAAATTGGGAAAAGGTCTGACTGCTTTTTACAAGGAAAAAGTAAGTACAAATTTTATCAAGTGCTTGGAAGGCTTAAAGTCACTTAAACATTAAACCTTCTCTGGGCTATGCATTTAGCACTCCTAACCCACAAAAAAAAACCGCAGATAAAAACCCAAACAATTGCCAAACGATTGTTGATTTCTAATACGTTCTTTGGAAAGCTAAAAGTCACTATAAGATGAAACCGTCACTTCAAGTGCACGTATTACGAATTTAAAACCTACAACAAAAACACATGACAAAATACGTGCTGAAAGAATCATTCTTTTTGGGTTTCAACCCTCAACAATAGCGAATGATATTTTTCACGTTTTGGAACTAGATCTTTTGTGAAATAGAAGTATGAAAGATGGGGTACCGATGGAGAGGTGAAAAGTAGTCAGTTTGAATGGTGAAAAGCAGCGGCTGTCAATGTGCTAGTGCTCATTGGTATCCCGTTCGCATGATGAATTTGTGACCCATGACCTAAGATATTTTTCAGCCATCTCACATGAGATCTCAAATAAGTAAAATTACAGCTTAAATAACTTCTCCTAGTGTTAAAAAGACCACAAAAAGAGACTTAAAGCCCGGCGGGCGTTATTTCAGGCCCCCTCAAAATACATTTGTTGGCTATAATTTAAAAGGTATAGAGATCCGCAACTTCACAATTTCTCACATTGTTGAAATTTTAAATGACAACAAGTTAACTTATTGACAGTGAAGGATTTTTTCCTCCATTTGTGTTCAAATGTTCATTGAAATCTGCTTCTGTAACTGTCGAAGAGATAAATTGTAGTATAGAAATATTTGCTATTTAAACTTTCGAAACTTAACTTATCAAAAATTGATTATGCGGAAGATCGTTATAGAGAAAATCGACTGTTTATCAATCTCAGCATGAATTTTATTGCTTTTGCGCCGAATAATGGGCCATGCTATGCCTATTGCTAAGCCAATTTATGCCCATCGCTTATATGGATAATACATTATTTATTGCACTTAACTATCTGCACACTGCAGACGGTCACACTATCTGGGTGTGCATTTTATTGAGCTTAGAAACGATAAATGAAAAAATATTATATTTTGCTTTACAACCCCAAAGGGCCAAGATAAGCTTCTATCAATCTCTTGCCTAGAAACGATAGAAATGATTTTGTTTATTATTTATACACAGAGAAAAAAAAAGCTCAAGATCAATTTAATCTTTGCTGTTTAAAATAATCTTTTAAAAATATCAATTTTTTCATACTTAATATAAATTTTTTCTTAGACGTCTTACTAAAAATGTTTACGTTGGCTGACTGCGTTGAGACGTCATTCCATTCGTGTTAAGTGCAAGGTCTCGAGTTCGATCCCCAGGCAAGTCAATGTTTTTTTTTTTTAAGAAAAGATCGTATTGATATTTTTTATCATATCAAGTTAATCTTTGTCATATCGGAGTGAAATTGATATGAAAAAATGTGGAAATGACTGCCATTTCATATCAATTTTTTTCTCTGTGTAGTTAATTTTGTTTTTATATAATAAAAACTAACAAATTAAATGAAAAGAATAAAAATAAAAAAATAAAATTAAACCGAATCTTTTACATTTTTTGACCCCTCGAACCTGAACCCGAACCGGACCACTAATTTAAAATGAAGGTTCGGTTCATAATACAAAATTACTTTTTTAAACAAAATACATTTTCAATAAAAGTATTTTAAAGGAAGGTTTATGAGAACAGTTGAAATAAAAAATATCAAATAAAAACTCTGTCAATGATGTTAAAGATTTTTTCGAAAATTTTCTAAGAGGACATACATATATAGTTTTCAATGTTTTCAAATTTTGGAAAGGTCTTAAATCCTATTCTAGGTACCAGTTGTGCAAGCATTTTCAATACTAAAGATTGTTCTTTCTTATTTAATAGCTAGTAGAGATAGAAGCCTCAACAAACAAAAAATCCAAGATAACCCACCCGATGCCAGAAGTAGGGCGATTTCGGATTTTTTCTAACCGGTAACTAAGAATTTTCTAATCCAGGAATTCTTGGGCTTATTTCAAAAATACGAGTTAGATTTTCGCTTTTTTTTTGAAAGTGATGGTAATCCCAAAAATTTACTCAAAAGAGAGAAACATCATCATCTGAATAAGCGTAGCGTCATATTATATCTTCCTCTGTATTTCAGTGAACCGAGGTTCCAGAAACTTAGGGGTTCCAGGAACCAGTTACAACCGAACACAAATATTCCTCAAAGGTTTGATTTAAATACCTGAACGAATTTGCTTAAGGTTTTTGGAGGTTTATACCGCAACTCAAACTTACAAAACAGAGTCGGCTTACAAATATTATTAACGCTGTCGGCTTAAGCAGCAATTCGAACCATTTTCTTATGGCTTAAGTGTCAATTAATATTACTTTATTTATAAACAACATTTCAAAACAAATAAAATGTCATTGTTATTCAATATTGACTTGTTTTTACCTCCTCTCAAGTTTCGCGTACTTATTAAATTAATTATGAAAAAGAAAAAAATACATGAACCTCTTTATCTTATCGGCCATCTGGCGCATTCATCTACCTTCCATGGCTGCCCAGAGCCTTAATTAAATGCCACACGTGCTTTATCATTTTAACGTTTTTTTTTTTTACCTTGGCCATTCCCCCTTCCTTCCCTTAGAGCCACAATTCATCAACTTGCATCCTTTTTGCCCAGCTAATTAAATAACTTAATTGTTGTCGTTTATTATTTTGATACTTGCTTCGCAATTCCTCACATTCTTAAGGCACAGCATTGACACATATTTATTAAGTCGAAGGTAAGATTTGACTACATCACACACAATATTGTTAATCAACTGACCAAAGTCAAGGTGAAGGTAAATACTGGTCAAACAAAAGTCTGTTAATCCGTTGTGTAAGACAAAAGAAATTAAATTAATAATTTGACATTGACTTCTTACCTGCAGAATGTAGCCAATGCAGCAAATGATGAACCAGGCCACATCGGCAAAGGCATCCCAGGTATTCCAAAGGGATTCGCGCCAGCCCGTGGCAACAGTGGGGGGCAGTATATCACCATTGCCCTGGGGCAGCTCATGATGGCCATTCGAGGTTGTCTTTAAATCCGCCATCAGATTGTTATTGTTCTTCACCATTTCTTTTTCTGTTTTTTTTTTTTGTTTACAAAAAAATTCTAAAAATTGTTTCACTCTTTATTCAAAACACTTTCACAAGCAAACAAACGAATTGGAATTTCGTATTTTCGTAACGTTAATTTGCCTACACAACCGCAACAAACAACAACAACATAATTTGGTTTTTGTTAACTGTTTATTGTTAAACAATTTTTTGGGGTATTTCTGTTTTCTGGTGATTTCTGATTTTTCGCGCTACACGTCCGCTCTCGTGAGCGTTGCCAACGAATTTGAACGTTGTGCGAACGAAAGGAATGAATTTCGACTTCTTATTTTGGCGCGCTATTGGCTACCGCAGTCGACGTCGACGTCGAGTCAAGCTGTTGTGTCTCACTTGTGACGTCATCGAGCTTGAGTTTTTTTTTTCATTTTCTTTCAGCTTGAGCCAAGCTTCGAGTCTGCTGTGACTTGGGGCTGTGTTTCGCTTTACGCTATTCATTTCATTTCAGTTTTTTTTGTTGTTTTTGTTGTTTTATTTCGTTTTAGTTTGTGTAATTTAATTACTTACGCTGTCTTTGTTGTTATTGTTGCAGTTTACTTAATGGTTTTCTCATTGGGCATGCAAATTAATTGCGTTTACCGGCTGCAGTGGGAAATTTATCACCCAAGTTGTATTAGAAGGACGTTTCCAAAAGGGCCTTTTGTTTTACGTTCTCTAATTAGCACTTGACAAACAAGAAAAACCTTTTAAAAACATAAAAACAAAAAAAAACGCACTTTAATGAAATGTGTTGACCCCTAACAATCTCCCAATCTTTTTATTACCTGGTTTTTATGATATCAAATTAAGTCTTGAATTAAAATTCTTTCATAAGAAATTTCCATATGAACTTTGATATCATTTTATTGCATAACTTGGAACAAATAAACATTATTTCACAACTTAATTCCGGTTTGGTTATACCGGCGTTCAGAAAAGTTTGTCACTCCAGAAATCGTTAATAAAATCCATAGAATGATATGGGACGATCAAGGAAGGAAAACTCTTGACTAGGCTAAGGCGCGTAACGCATGGGTACCGCTATTCCTTACACTTGGGCCTTAAACACAACCTTGAGAAAATGTTTCTTTGCTATTTCGTAACCGTGGACGAAACATGCACACTAGAAACCAAGGAACAGTCAATGCGGTGGACTTCAGAGCGTGCAACATAAGAAGAGATAGGTGGGATCTTTCGGATTCACGAAAAAACAATATTTTCCTCTTTCACTTTTTAAAATTTACGGCCAATTAACTTTTTTTTTTATATTTTTTTTTTTTTTTTGTTTGGGAGAGAACACAAAGATTGAGAAAAAAAAATTAAAATTTACACCCAAAAAAAAAACAAACACAAGCTTTTAAAACGAAAAAACAACAAACCACAATTAAAAAAAAAAAAAAAAATTTCCTTTGTTTTTTTTATTTTTTGGTGACAGATAGCTATTTGAAAGATAAGAGATCGGGCCTTTTTTAGTGGACAAATTTTTTCGAATTTACTTTTACAGAAGGCGGCTCAAATTATTTACACGAATTCAAAAAATTAACGTGTCAAAAATGCTCGTGTGAGTTACATGAAATAAAGAGTTTTTCTTATGCAAATTAACTTTATTTACAGTAAAAAAAAAGGTTTTCATTGATGTTATTTATAGAGATGGGCGGGACGGGAATTTTTGGGGATAATTCTTGATCCATTAATTCTTCGGGTACCGGTTTATTTTTTTTTTAAGCCACGACAGCAATGAAAATTTGTTAAAGAAATGTACATTAACTACTGATTGAATGGTCAACTTACACACTAATGAACAAAAAACGTCATCATTCAAATTGGAAGTGTGGAAAAACTAATTGAAACATAACAAGCATGTGGATTTAATGTTTTATGTAAGATGTGTTAGCAATGGCACAGTCTGATCTTTAAAATTATCAGTTATATATTCTTTTACAGGGACCGGGTATAACAGTTACTGGTAACAGTTATTTTTATATAAAAAGTAAGATTTAAAATTATTCTTCGATTTTTATTTTACTAATTCCGAAAATACCAATTATTTAATGATTTTTATTTTATTACTCTGATCTTAACAGTTATTTTTGATTTTTATAAATTTTTTACATGATAACAGTTATTAATGACTTTTTTTTAAATAAAAGTCATCAATAAAAATTATTCAAAGACTTTTTATTTTTAAAGTCATAGCATAAAAAGTCATTTGCATATATCGCAATAATAAAACCATTGAGGAAAAACTTGTAAACATAATCTTAATCAGCTTGACTAGTTCGAGTAACATCAAATTAAAATTTTATTTATTATTTAAATTTATTAGTAAAATCTTTTAAGGATTCGGAGACAAATTATATCTCAAGTGTGTCGCTACCAATTTTTGTGCAGAAAATCCTCTCTCACACTTACTTGAGTAGCGGGCACGCTGTTGACAACCTTTGTCAGTTGATACAAATGGGAAAGAGCAATTTTTTTCTTCCCAATATTTTAAGTCGATGTCTATGTCAATTGGCTTAAAAACAAATACGAAGTCATTTACTCTGATTGATCAATTGAATTTACGATTTTGGTCCACAATGGCTCTATCATTGCGATATATGCAAATGATCTTTTTTGTTATGACTTTTAAAATAAAAGTCTTTGAATATTTTTTATTGATATCTTTTTATTTATAAAAGTCAACAATAACTGTTATCATGAAATTTTTTTATAAAAATCAAAAATAACTTTTATGAACAGAGTAATAAAATTAAAATCATAAAATAATTGGTATTTCCGAGTTTTAAAATAAAAATCCAAAATAATTGTTATTTCCCAAGTTTTTATTATAAAACGCAAAATATAACTGTTAAATAATGACTTTTTGGTAAACTTATAACTGTGACGGTCCCTGATTCTCTATGGGGGCAGAGACCCCATCTTTCTATGTGTTACAAACATCTGGACAGTTTTATAATACCCTCTTCAATATATAAAAACTGTTTTCAATTGAAAAAACTCGCGGGATCGCAACGGGACAGGATCGCATTTTCAGTCCCTCGACCATCTCTAGTTATTTATCGTGGCGTGATAATAATTTTTGATCTTTTCAAGAACTGTGTTGTACCTGGATTGGCGTCTCCATCGTACACGAATGTTCCCATCCGTTTTTGCAATGTTTCTTATTTGATCAGATGTTTTTAACTATCAGGCATGTTCTCAATTTCACTTCTAGTCGAATTTGTCATAAGTGGAATTGATTCCTTTTCTCGCAGTCCCAAAACGACAAATATTGTCAGATTGAAAAGTTTTGCTTGCTGGTCTGTGGCCAAATTTCGCACTCTTTAATAAACGATATGATAGAAGGATAAAATATTAATTTTATCTTTTATTTTATAGTTCTGGGCAAGGCTGAATGCAGCTGCCCAACCGAAAACCTTAAAACCGAAATGGTACATTTTTTGGGTCTCTTAAACCGTAGTATGAAACGAACCATTTAAATTAATGATATTTATAGCAAGACATTGTTAGGGTTGGAAGTTCACAGAGATTTTATAGAGAAATGTTTTATTTCATTCACAACATGGTATTTGGTGTTAAGGGGGTATTCTACCTTTGAACAGTGTTTTATGAGTGTTTTTTAAAAAAATTCTGGATAGGAAGTCATAAGAGCTTTTTCAGTTTGGTTTTTGGATTAGAGTTATTAATTAACTATATAATAAAATATAAAAAAAAATTTGTTTTGTTCGTCTCAAAATAAAGGTTGGTGGGGGGACCAAGTTACGGAATGAAACGGTAAGAGGTTAGATTAGAATTGATGTAATTCATAATTTTCAATATTTCGAAAATGGGGGACGTTAAAAAAATTTAGAATTTTCAAGTTTTTTTGTAGTTTAGTGTAAAAAATAGTAAAAAATTGTTCGGATGAGGTACTGGCCAGAATTACATCAATTATGCATCGATTGCAACATTGCTGATCAAAATCGGTTCTGTAGAACTGGCCCAATCATGGCTACCAGGTCAAAAAACGTGGTTTCAAGAAAAACACATTTAATGTTTTGAGTAACGTGTAAAATACTCACTATAGCAAGAACATTGCTCCACTAAAATGGGTATATCTGCTAAACTATTTCGAATATTTGAAAATGGTTTAATGGGGCTGAAAGGGGAATGTCCAAGCTATAATAATAAGGCAAAACAAAAAAATCGAAAAAAATTTTCAAAGGTAGAAGACCCCCTTAATGGTAACGCGGATTTGGTTGAAGTTTTGCATTTTCTCTCTAATATCATTCTCTTTAGAGGGGACTTGATAACGGGTTGAAGTACTGCAACATAAGTCAAGATATGAAATGGCCAAATAAACCTCGCAAAATTACATAGAAGGGTTAAGCTCAATGGTTTCATTTTAGCCTTATGCTGGATTTACATTGGGTCATAAAATCACAAATATCTTGCCTTGAAAATGACAGGAATTTGACTCAAAATGACTTCAAATATGGCAAAGCCGAGCTTTAGAAGAGGACCTAAGTTGATTAACATAAATGTTGATTGAAGATCGTAAAAAAGAAAGTTTAACAATTCAATCAGGCAAAATTGATGGCAAAACATTTTTTCAACGATCTAATAAGATATTAAACAAAGTTTGAAGAAAAATTCAATACTTTTGAATAACGGTCCGAGGAATTGAATGTCAGTCTTGAACCTTTACTCCGAACTTCTGCTGTAAGGTAAAGAAATCGTTCCATAAAATTGAAAAATTAAGATCTAGGTTCGAAAACCTTTTATTCGCAGCTCTCGAGATCAGCAATCTGTGCTCAATGGTCAATTTGCTAAGATCTTGGTTCGAATCGCTTGACTACAGCTTAGAAGCTCAAGAGCTTAAGCACTAACACTCGACTTTGAGCTGAGAATGACACTCGGCTCTTGCGCTGTGAGAAAGCTCCTCTAGGCTGGCTAGAGGATTTAGCTATTTGCTTTCTAGAGTGAGCCAGCAGTCAGCTGGAAGGAGCAATTCCGAACCCTATTTCTGGTATCAAATCAATGTTACCTATTGAATTGCTGTCCACAACAAAGTAATGAGAATAAAATTAGAGTCAAAGGTTTTACCCTATTCACTATTAATTTTAATATTATTTCCTGCTAAATGTATTTTAGCTAATATTTAAATAAATAAATAATAATGTGAATTGGTCTTGAAGAGATGTTTTGTTCCAAAAATATATCCCAAGCAGACACTTATCAGTAAAAAGTCTTAAGTCTTGACCAAATGGAAGAAAGTACTTAATTCCATTTGTGCAATGCCCTCCCTACAATAATTGTTGAATAGGGCTGTTAAATCATCGGCTCATTACTTTCGCATAATTTTGGTCAGCTCTTTAAGCTTTTTCTCTTTACTTTCCACTTTTGCAACAGAATGCTGATTTATTTTATAAATCGCCTTTACCTTAATTAAGAGACACATATTGTACACGAGTATGTACAAAACAGAAAGTAAAACTCATAAATTTGTCTGGATTGTGGTTGTTTGTTGTTGCTTACGGTAGTGCACTTTTTGGTTCTTCAGAAGAATATAATTAATGGGAAATTTCACAAACTTAAAACCAGTTATGTTAACTATACATTTAAGCAATTGCCAATTCTTTATGCCATTTCGTCACATCTTTGGCTTGCATAATATTAATTAATTAATACGCATCTTTGATTTGATTTTATTTTATTTGTGTTTACGTGCGTTTTGCTTTGTTTTGGTGGATTCTTTTATCATTTGCATTTTAAAACAAGAACTTGCTGGCGTTTGGGTCAAAAAACTGCTAAAAATGTTTAAGGCCATTTGAAGTTGCGCTTCATATTTCTTTCACTTCCAAGGTTGACGGGTTGTTTGTTTACTATTAGTTGGGACATTTGGGGGGTTTCTTTTTTAATTTTTTTTGCTTAACACTTGAGAATGCTACTTTCCCTTTAGAACATTTGTTATCATTAATTTTACCGGCTTCTTCTAATTGCCTTGCATAATATTAATTACCGAAATATGTAAATTTATTAGCTTAATTTTTTGCTCATACTTTTTGTTTTTGTGTGTCTGTCTCGACTTTTGTTTGATTATTTATATTTTTTCTACTGCTTTTTGGTTTTATTTTCGTTTCCCATGGCGTGGTTTTTTGGATTTGACGTTACCGACGCAGGCGCAGAAAGAAGCTGGCACAAGGGAGAGAGATGCACAAGCGGGAGAACTTCCATGTGTATGAGGGTCAGCTGATGAAATTTTTTTGGTGGTTGTTTTGAGAACAAAGAGACTTAACAGCTGTTGATAGAGTTGTCAAGTAGGCAAAAATATTTAAATTTGAAAAAATGAACACATTGTCAAATTATTTACAAACATATGTAAAAATCTGACAGAGTCCTTTGTGAAAGCATTTCTAAGGAAGTTAAAGTCTGACGTAAAAACTTTAGAAAACTTATAGTTGATGTTTTAACTGTTGACATTATATTGTTCTTGTACACATATATATGTATAATGCGACAATATTCACTTTTTGGTACGTTTTTGCACGGTTCAGCCAGATTGGTTATATGACAGCTATATGATATAGAGTCGCAAATCGAACTAAATTAGGTAGGACAACTTAGATGATTAAAATACGTAAACAAAGCCAATTTCAATTCAATAGTTTAAAAAATAACAAAAAGTCGGTCAGATCGTTTATATGGTAGCTATACGAAATAGTATCCAAATCAATGTAATTTTTCAAATTAATAGATAAAAAAACAGCAAAGTTGGGGAAAGTCGGCCAGATCGGTTATATGACTGATTTATATAATAATGGTCGAATCTTGATATGTCGTCTTGGGGGCCCAAAATATGTGTTTGATATACACAAAAAAATAAGTTCAAACGGGCTAAAATCAATCCGAAACGGAAATGAAAACAGAATAGGCTCGGATATTCTGAAGCCGAGCTGAAAAATATTGATTTGATCCCACTTTTATTAATCCTTTAAAGAGAATAATGTTATCCCTGGATAATCTTATAAAGAATAATTGAAGCCCAATAGAAGTAGTACTAGTTTTATTTTAAAAAGAATTCTTCTTTTTTTAACAATAAAGTGAAACAATAGATTAAAGATCCCAGAACCCAATAACCACGCATCTGGCTCTAAAGACTAAGAGACTATTAGTTTCGGGTTACTTTCATGATTTAAATAAGGGTGATTCTTTTTGTACCCTACTATTGAGAACGTAAAAAAAATCACGTTTTCCGTACATTTAGAATGAGTTTTTGTCCGAGTGTAATAATAGAAACAAGTCGGGTTTCAGGCAGTGTAAAAATCGTTCTTATGTAGGAAAAGTGGCTACTTGAGGTTTCAATATAGAGGGTTGAAGGGCCGCTTTCAATAAAAAGCGCATAATTCGGGGTTTTTCGGGGAAGTCTGAAAACCTTTTTAAGAAAAATCGTTGGAGTTTCTCCACTCCACCACAAACCGGTGCCACGTAGAGCTTGATTGAGCAAGAGGTTGCTTCAAACATTCTGTATTTAACCTTAGAATGACTGACTGATTCTCTAATAGCGTGTTCTAAGTGCTGTGAAGAGCTTTTATTGCGTCGCGTAGTTTTAGGAATGCGAAGAATTTAACTTGTTCTATTTCTGCTGAGCTTATGTGCCATGTTTCTTCTCTGCCGATTCTACCCCTACTACAGGAACAGTAGAACTTTGCTTTTATAGTGTTGACTTGCAATCACCATATGTACAATTTATGCAGCATTTCTTGCAACTTCTTTGCAGACTCTGCTTACAAAACCAGATCATCTGCATACATAAGGGCTTGAATATGGGTTCCTCCGATTGTAATGCCACCCCCGAGTGAGCTAGAAATATCATCTATATAAAGGGCGAATGGGAGTAGATTTAGCAAACATCCCTGCTTGATTCCTGAGTTGTAAGGAAACCATTTAGAGAGGCGAGATCCGTCACAAACTGCAGCTTCTTTTCCTTCGTACAACACTTGAAGGGCACGTAAAAACTGGGATGACAACCCAAGGTTGTTTAGGTTAGGATTTTTCTGTTTACCGAATCGGAGGCTGCTTTTCAATGTACGAAGCAAAGGTACAGTTATTCCTCGTCTTCAGATATTCGATGCGATGGTTGTGCTATTGAGTATCTTCATCTGAAACCAAATTGGAACTCGCTGAGTTTGGTGTATCTATTAACCCAGTTCTCTAGCCGATTATAAAGGACCGATGCATATATTTTTGCTAGTACTGTTATGCAGGAAATTCCTCTGTAATTACTAGCAGCTTTGGGGTCACCCATATGATGCTTCGTCTAAAGTTGAGTGAATAAGCTTCAGCTGAGAAAAGGCGATTATATTCTGTTGTGAAACTACGAATGAAGGACTCAAATCCTCCCTTGAGGAATTCCACAGGAAGCCCAATATTAGAACTTAATTTAAACCCTTAATTTAATTTTAGTTCCAGCATGTTCGAGATTATTATGAGGTTGATGTTTAGTATCGAAATTATCCTACAAAAGATCCATTTGGAGCTTTCCGAAAATTGAGTTCTAGCTAAAAAACGCTCTTAGAATGAGGATAGCCTTTGCCAACTCGCTGACCAAAGCGATAAATCAGAGTGACCGTTTAAATTTTAAACATTCAAAAAACAGGGGAAAGAGAATTAGGAAACCGTTTCGCTCCAAGTGTCTCGGTATATTTTATTACGGAAAAAACAAGAGACAAACCCAGTCATTCAGTGGCCGTTTTCTTTAAGTGAAAACAAAAAGCAATGCCTCCTTATTTGACTCTTAATCCGTTTTTTAACGCACTGAAAAGATTATGAAGAATGATGAACCATTTTTAACACATGCCTAAACTTCTTTCTTAACACCTGGCCATATTAACCAATACCCCCCAATAGCTTCGCTTAGAAACCCCCAGACAGGAAAGAAAAATCTTTACTCCAAATGCTCATTCTCTTTGTCTCACAACAAAGGTAACGCACTGATCTAATCATTATAACTAGTTTCCCCACATAACAAATAAAAAGACAAAATAAACCAATTTCATAGTTGGGAAGCAGGTTTCATCTAACCAATACCAATCAACATAAACTCCAAATGATTTATTTCCCTCTTTCAGCAAAACAGTTTATTAGTCGTCAATTTCCGCATAATAATACCCGAAAAACAACATTCTATACTATACACAAAAAAAAAACCTACCATATATATATATTTATTTCCTTTTTCAAGAATAGTTTGGCATAAACTATTTAACCTCGTGCCCTGTTGACCGCTTGCCAAAAGATGTGCTCAACTCCATAGAATCCATAAAAAAAATAGCAAATCGCAAATGAATAATTTGTTAACCTTCGCTTAAAAACAAAACCCGTTAGAACCACACGTAATAATCGCGAGTGGCGCCAAACGAACTTTAACCTATTTTTACTTCCTCACACACGCATAGAACACGCACACCATTTTATGATCTTGTTTCACAAAACTTCCGGCTGGTGGACTTGAACGTGTTTCTATTTTTCTTCTGCCATGTGCCAAAGTTTTTTCTTCAAATTTGTGATAAATATTTTGGATCGGCTTGACTAGATGATGATGGCCCATTTGATTAGAACCGCATCACATGGCTTTGTATTATTAATTATTCTTGAAAAAATGTTCAATGTGTTGGTGGGAAGCAAAAATGTCCATTTGGAATGTGTTAATTGAACTGAAGGTGTTGGCTGGTTGGTTGGTTGGTTGGTATATTTTTTGTGCTTGTCATTTGTATGAATTTGAAACGCTTGCGGCTTCAATGGTAGCTGCTTTCAGGTAGCAATTGAGAAGATCATTTTTGAACAAAAGGTGTTGGCGGAATTGCGTCTTAAAGTACAATTATAAAGTGCCGAATAGGAAATAGAATTGAGCACATGATAAGGAACATTGTAATATTTGTTATTTAAAAGAAGCTGTGAAAATATTTGAAGAAGGAAGCATAACATGTAATATTATTATGGTTGTATTAATAATGTGCGTAAAGCTATAACTGGAATTGTTTAGGGGCTTGGAAGTTAAACCTGCTTATAATTAAGTGAGTTTAAAGTGTCGCTTGTATTTTTTGACTCCAGCTACCATATGACAAAGCGATAAAAAAAAGTAGAATCATAGAAAAGCTAAAAACGAAGCGTTCACAAATGTCTTTAAATTTCTAAATTCTAAAGTGGCGATAAATAGTACTTGGGTAACATTAATAGGTTAAAAACGAAGTTACAATCAGCACAAAATACAAATTGTTTAATGCATCAGTGAGGGCAATAATATAAAATGGTGCACAAGTCTGAGAATTTTGCCATTTTGAGGAAGTAATAAGAGTACAGAGGTACTTCTTAAAGAAAATTTTCCGCCGTGCACAATACACGTGGATCAGAATGCCTTATCTGGACGGGATCGCAACGTGGAAATCTTGGGCTAGTAAATTGACTAGAAACATGGATTCTTTAGAAGTTGATCCATATTGCAGGAACTCCGGATGTCAGAATTATAGCAATCCTTAACAGGGTGGACTGTACTAATCTATAGAATTATGTGATCATTAGCGTATAGGAAAAGAATAGTTACTGGATTATTAAAAAGGGAGATAGCATTTAGAAGGGACGGGTGTTGCTCCTAGTAATAACTGTACTTGAAACTTTAAGCGCGTTTATCTCAAACACAACTTTTTTAAAATTTTCACCATCATATCTCAAAAACGGCTTCAAATTTGAAGGGATTACTCAGTACATCTAGACGCATAGATTACACAGGGCAACAGTGTTTAGGTGCAGCCCTATCTTTAGCTGATTATGTAAATATAAAGTGCACTGAACAAAACTGCATCACAGGTTTTGTTCCATCAACTCTTGTTTCCGAGATATGGCGGGAAAACGGATTTCAAGTAGTTTTTGCACTCAGGATATTCTTGTGGCCATATTATGCAAAAATTTCTGGATTTATCTGGCCTATTCGACAGAGCACATATAAATTATTCTGTAAAAAATAAAAAAACCGCAATATTTGACCATGCCAAAGGGTCCAAATTGAAGTCAGACGTTTCTTGATTTATGGCAATTTTTACAAAATATATCATATCCACTAAGCTAGAGCTGTTTTTGGATTTCTATTTTATCCATTTTAGCATATAGCCCAACATTTATTTTTTTTTTTTGGCAATTTTACCAGTTTATTTGGCAAAGCTACAGCCTGCTTAAGCCAAAAACACATATTTCAACTAGATTTTTACTTCAAATTTGTATAGGAACTATTTAAAGGCTACTTGAAATTCGTACGTTGTTGTTCCAATGTCTGTCAAAATCCAATTTTCAAAATTTCCCTTTTATCGTAGTCCACTCGTAGTATTTTAGTATACAGACTAAAACCCTGGCGTGTTTTTTTGTTTTAGATAAGCTAATCAGCTGATATTATGGAGGAAGTGGGCGTCAATGTTTTAGAGGAGGGTGTCTTCAGACCACTATAACTTTGGTTCTACTGAATATTTTAAGCTAAAAATTTAACTGTATACTCTTGAATTATGTATAAATAAATGGTTAAAAGTCCAAGTTCTATATCTTCATTAGTCTTTACAAAAAAAATCCAAAAAAATGCACAAAAATCAGGGCGTCTTCTAGCTTTGTACAGGGTTTTGGGATTTTAAAAATTGGACACAACCACAAAAGCTTTTACATTTGGGTCTTATGATTTGTGTAATTTAGTAATTATATAAAGAAATGAGAGAAAATATTGCAATTCGAGGGCTTGGCCAGATCGTTGTAAAGACATTCTCGACTATACCCTGAAGAAAGTTTAGTTGTGTCAATATTTTAGTGTTCCGTGGATGCACCTTTATACATTATCTCATACTGGGATTTGGGAAGTTGTGACATCACTTTTGGTCTCATCACACCTGCTGCCATCAGAATTTGATCCGGGCCGCAAGCACACTAGAACCTCATTATTTTCATGACAAAAACAATGTTGTTTTACCTTCATCGACCAAAGCAAATCCTAAGCATGGCTTCTATAAACTTGCGAAAATTGGCATTTAAATGCCAACGACCTTGACGCATATTCATGCTGCGCCATTGCGCACCCACCACAAGAGTGTGAGTGTATCTTGTGTGCTAATATTAGAGGCAAACAAGCAGCGGATAACCGTAACTGAATAAAAGCAAACCTTGTGCTAATCAATTTTATAAACACAAATCGTTGACAATATTCTATTTCTAGTGTTAATGGCTACACACTGGCTTGTCCAGAATGAAACTAGTTCCCTGCACACATATGAGGCAATTATGCGGCAAACAAACGCATAAACAATACCATTGAAATTGATGGCGGACTTTAAGAGCGCAAAGTCTGAGGTAACATTTTTTTTGGACTCAAACCCAAGCACTTTGTATCTATCAAATATATGTGTGAGCTATTTACGTAGCATTTTAGAGGCTGCCAGCGGTCATTTAGCACTCATCCAACCAACGACTCCAGCATACGACCTTCTGACCAATTTTGAAGTCATTTTTATTATTGTAATACATTCAGCTGGCAAGCTTTATGGATTTTAGACCCCGGCCTCTTCAGCTGTCTGGCCGTTTTTAATTTTTATTATTTATGATTTGTTTACTAGTAATTTAATTCAACAATTTTTGAGCAATTGTTAAGGTTATTTAAGTAGAGTTAGAAATATAAGAATTTGTTTTATTTGTTTTTGGATTGACTTATCTGTCAGTTTTTGTTGAAACAAGAAATCAACAAGTCGATGATAATGATCGAACGAAAAAATACACACAAATAAACAAAGTTACAATCGATGGGGCATGTAAAATGTTGGTTCATAAGCCCTTAGACCATTTATGTTAATTAAAAAATTTAATTTCAATGTCATTTTTCAAGACAACTGACACTGACGGTGTGAAGGCTTGTGGAATGTTATAATTAAATTTAAATTTAAACAAATATCCAAAAAAGTCTTTAGGCCTTACAAATGCATAAAAGGCAGTAAAGTTTCAAAATACTTAACATATTTTAACTGTGTCAAATGATATTTAAAAAGATTTGCTTTAGAAGCTGGGAGGTGTTGGAATAGAAGACGGAATAGATTTAACTTCTTAAAAAAAAAACAAATTATTTCAATTTAATAATTAATGATTACACATGTCGACACCAAAATGCGCGTTGTTAATTTTTATTAATTATTATTTAGAAAAAAATATTATTTAGAGTATTTTGGAACGCTGAGTTTAAAAATGTACACTAAAATTTTACTATCGTGTCATTTTCTCGATATCTTAGAATATATGATTTTTGGTATTTTGGAATAAATTTGATCACATAAACTGTCATAACTTCTAATACAAAAACCCGATTGATGATTTCTGAACGTCAGATGTTATTTAAGTGCCCCCACATTTCCTTAATACATCATAGCACAGTCGAAATAAAGCAACAGCATTCCTGTTCATTAATAACACTGTGATAGTTTTAAGAGAAAAAGACATGACTGAACTCGACGGTTTCCGGCCTAGGAATCGAACTTCATCATAACTTTTTTGAGATGTAATGATGGTTTCATAGGAAAATTTTTTTTTTAAGTTTTTTAGGAAGTTACCCTTTTTTTTGTAAATTCCAATGATATGACATATATTCTTGAAAATTAAATAAATAGTTTTAAATGTCCTCTAATTTACTTCATTTACAGTTTTTCGATATCATTGTGCATTCAAAAGTTATAGAATAAAATCTAGAAAAAAAAAAAAAAATTTTTTTATTTTATAAATTACATTAAATTAGGAAATATTTAATTAGAAATCAAGATATTGTTGCAGAACAAAAGGGAAGACATTAAAAATGATTTTATTGCGATTTTACTAAATATTTGAAAATTTTAAATAATTAGTTGTACAAAATTTTATTGTAAAAAAGGTTGCACTTGTTTTAGTTTTTAGACCATAACTTTTGAAGCGCAATGATATCGAAAATCTGTAAATGTAGTAAATTAGAGCACATTTAAATCTATTTATTCAGATTCCACTAGAATCAGATATAATTTTTTTACAATTTAGAAAAAAATTTAACTTGATGAAAAACTTAAAAAAAAATTTTATGAAGCCATCGTTATAACTCATAAAACTAAAGATGTAGTTCGATTCCCAGGGCCCAAAATAGGGGAAAACCGTTAAAGATGACCATGTCTTTTTTTCGACTTGCACAGTGTAATAAAACAAAAATAATTAATTTTTATTTCATTAAAAAGTTATATACGAATTGTTTGAAAGTTACGAAAGTTTAAATACGATTTCCAAAACGCATCTTCCTTCGACAATGCCTCGATCCAGTATTATGTAATCAATCGTGGTTCGTTTTTGGTTTCAGTTTACAGTTAAAATAAAGGTGTAATTCCGGGTTCGAACTGGTTTAGTTCAAAAAAGGTCCCGATTTAATAAGACCCACAGTACGAAATTGTCAGGGCTTAAGCCGGACAATAACACTGGTCGACAATTTTGATATCTTGTCTTCATATTTACTACATTTATAGTTTCTCGATATCAGTGCGCTTTCAACAGTTATGGTCACAGAAATTATCTTTCTTAGATAATTTGTTTTACTTAAATTACATGTCATAACAATAAAATAAAGGAAAACAAAGAAATAGTTTAGAAACATAATTGTAGACATTAAATAATTATTTTTGTTTGATTTTTTTCTAATTTTAAGTAATTTGGGTAATAAATAATAGGTTTTCAAAAAATTATACATTTCTATAGTACTTAGGCCATAACTTTTGAAAACACAATGATATCGAAATACTGAAAATCTAGTCAACTAGAGGACACTCGGATCTACTTAAAAAAATTTACATCAAATTTTTAAAAATTGTTGAAGATTTTGAAGAATTATTTAAACTTGTGAAAAAAGAACACAAACAACAGCAACAACATATGGCCACAGAGCTGATTTTGACAATGTAATGCTTCTAGACATATACTACGTATAAGCTTATACAAAATCATGCTTTTTGCTCCTCAAAGTATGCAAACTTTATTTTCTTAAATAATTATTTTTTGAACGAGATAATGTTAAGAATGTTATGGCAGCATCTTACATAAACCACATTGTGCATTTACTCTGATTGTCGGATCAGTCAAAGGTTTACAAAAATAATAAGTATGAAGGCTACTTAAAAATTCATATTTTCCTTAATTATTTATATTCATAAACATAGCATACTTTGAAGGGCTAAAAGCATGATTTTTTTTATTTGTGCATAAACGTAGAGAGAGAGAGAGCACTAAATCATAAGGAAGACATAGAACAAATCAATTACATTTATACAACCAACCTGTCTGTTTGAATCTTCTTCATATTAGCGTAAAGTACTCTTCCTTAGCTTTAAAATAAATTGTACCAGATAATTTTGCGATTTTTTTAAACAAAGATATCCCATTTTAAATGCATCTGTTAGAATTTACATAATGTCTGACTTAATTTTGCTGTCTAAAAGTATGCTAATCAAAAAACAGTATTCAAATGAAAAAATGAAAAAAATTCAAATGAAAATTCGTATATATCTTATATATTTCATCCATCTTAATATTGTCGCATACTGTTTAATAAGTACCATTGTCTTAAGTCCCAGTTAAATAGGCTTTATTACTTTCAAATTTATTTATTTATTTACTACTTAAATATATAATATGCTTGAAAATTTCAAAAGAAATACAACATTCAATATACAAATATACCAGAAAACAAATTGTTCGTTTATCATGTTTTGGTAAGGCGATATGTGCACATAATCCAGTGATCTACCTCTCAAGGAACAAAATGTTCTCAGCCAAATTTGCTTGGAAATAGCATAACTAACCATCATCCACAAGCAAACTAAAGAAACACAAAAAAGACATTCATTAACTATGCAAAAAGATTGCACTTGGCCAGGCACTTAACAAACATCAAAGCAACACTGATGACCCAGCCAATGGTCCCTAAGCAACCACCTACCACCCACACCCATCCAGTACCCACAGTATCATCAGCACCCACAACCAACAAACAGCAAAAGAGTAAAAAATCATAAAGCCAAAGCTCAACCAACCAACTGTAAACGTAAACAATCCCCAGTGCGCAGGACAGTTCCTAATTCGTTAGGCACAGCTGTGTGTTGGAAAAGCTTTCGCTTTTCATGGGCTGCAGTCGTGGAAAGCTTCAAGTGAGCATTCAGTCAATTGCGGCCAATTTAACTAAACGCAACGTCGATATTTTAAATGAATCCATTAATAAAAAAAAAACATTGAGTCGAAATACTTGAAGTGCGTGTCTTATTAAAGGCCAATGCCAAAAGCAAATCCAATCGAAAACAAAACAAAAATAAAACTCATTTAAAAATTACTTGGTGAAAAGTGCTCAAAGCCCAAATTGATCGAGCTAGCTTAGGCTGGTTGTGGCTAAAAATGCAACCCAAATAACAAAAAAA
The DNA here is from genome assembly GCA_018904225.1 of Lordiphosa mommai. Lineage (NCBI taxonomy): Eukaryota > Metazoa > Arthropoda > Insecta > Diptera > Drosophilidae > Lordiphosa > Lordiphosa mommai. The sequence continues at coordinate 187,896 of JAEIFT010000067.1, read as the reverse complement.
TTCAACACTTTAGTTTTGAGGTCTGGCATAGCGCCAACAACAAATAACGTAACCCACAAAACGCTGAAACAATGTCGAGTGGTGCCAGGTGAGCCTGAATCCCCATTATGATGATATCTGGTTGATACTATGACACTATGACTTATCCACATGCTGATATTTGTCGTGTAATCAATAAATTGATTTTTGATTGTTATGTGAGTGGGTTTTCCTCGGTCGATGTCTTTCTGGTTTTCGCTGTCTCTTGTTTTCACACAAAATTGTGTGTTGGCGTCGCACTGACTGGCAATGGTATTTGGTCTATTTGTTTTTTTTTTTTGCCTTGTGGGAAATTATATATACTCTACTTACGGGTGGCTAAATGAAGTTCTTAAAATATAGTTTAATATTTGTACGTCAACTTATTTTTGGTGATCAGAAGGCTATTTTTTGAAGTGATCGACAGCTGTGAATCAAAAGATGGACAGAGCAGCTTGATCATTGATCAATTATAATATTTTTATGTAATTTCTATGGCCTGCTCTTAGGGTCATTTGAAAATGTAATATTCAACAGACCCCTAAAAGTATGCCAAGTTATATCAGCCACTTGTTAAGACTAATCGGTAATCAAGTGTCTCTGTTGAAAGCGGCCATTGAAAAATTATCTTCCCAAATCCTATTTTTTTAAGAATTAAGGTCCGTTGTCTCATCTTCATATTTTTGAAATCTGGGTGAATATTTGGAAAATATATGTTGCCTGCTTTTAGGATGCTTTTAGAATTAAACTCTTGTCGTTGTAGACACAAGCAAAGATTTTTAAAAGCGCCTTAAAAGTAGGTAACATACATTTTCATACTACATTTGAAAAGATAAGATGAGAAAATGGCCCTAGATCTTCCTTTGCTTCTTTGTCTTTGGGTGTATAATTTTGAAGATCTAAATAGTTGTAAATAGTTGTAGGCTATGTAAATTTACAAAGAATATATATTATGATGATTAAAAGATTAAACAGCCTTAAGATAACCAAGATAGAAACATCTTAATTTTTGAAAATATAAGACCAGTAATGGATGAAGATGTTAAATGGCTAGCACAAGGCAACATGGTTCACTTTATAAAAAAAATTTTTGTTTTTAATTTTTTTCACACACATATCCTATTTTAAAGCATAACGTAGAGAACTGTTCCTTTGTTTTCCAAAAAAATTGTCCCAAACAAGCTCTGCGATTTTTTTAACGAAGATATTAATATTATTTATTTAGCTGTGTTAAGTGTTTGTTTTTAATTTTAGAAGATTTTAGGTCCAGTCTTTTCAAAAAAGGTTTGAATTTCAAAACTTGGATAACTTAGAAGAAATATTGTTCATTTTCACATCTTAAATCATCATCGTTGACATATACTAGAGTAGCGTTTTATGCTTATAAAAATCATATTTTTGCTCCTTGAAGTATGCAAACTTTATTTTCTTCAATTATTCTTTTTGAACGAGATAATTTAAACGTCAGTTATGTGCAGCATCTTACATAATCCAAATTGTGCATTCACTCATATTGTTCGGATTAGTCAAAAATATACAAAAATAATTCAAATTGTTGACTACTCAAAATAATCGATTTTATTTTTCTTAATTTTGTTATCCAAATTTTTAAAAGTAAACATAAAATACTTTTTTTTTGGTTTAGGCAAAAATATAATTCAATACAAATACATTTTTATATCGGTCTACTAAACTCAAATATAATTGTTATACAGTTTTTGAGAGCATTTCATACTTTTTAAACCGACCAAAATGGGTAAGTAGTAAAATGATGAAACCTTTTAACAATACGTATTATAAAATCTTGAATATCTTTGTTAAAAATCAAATCAGGCAGAAGTGTTTGGGTTAGTTTAATTTAAAGCAAGAAATATTTAAGTTAATATCAAGGGGAAGGGGCGGGGTCCAAACAAATTCTATAGGTTGCCCACAAAACCTGGTTGAAAATTTGTATTTAAAAAATGGCATTTTTATATTCATTTAAGAAAAGTCACGCTTAAATTAAATGCAACTTCCATGCTAAAGCAAAGGATATATATTTTTTGCCTTGACAGAACTTTTCTTCAATACGTTGCAAAAAACCAATTTGCTTCTAATTTGTCAAAAATAATTGCCTCCAATTGTAAATTGTTCCTCTTGCAATTGGTACAAAAATCAAAACTTTCCTTTTAACACGCAAAAGCAAACTTCCTTCAACTCATAAAAGAGGAATTCTTGGGCTCCTTTTCGTTTCTCTAAAAAATATTGAAAAATTTTCTCCAGAAATTTTTCGGGCATTTTACCAATTTAAAAACACAATTTTCTCGAGTCTATTGCATATTTTATTTACATTGCTCTCTTGTCATTTGAAAGTCCACACATTTCTGAGAGACAGACAGAAGGAATGGCATGGCATTTGCTCAGTTTCCCCAAGTGAAATGATGTGTGTGTGTGTTTTATTAGCACACATTATTTATTTATTTACTTGTGCATACTTTTCTCAATGTTTTGAACTACTTTTGCCTAGCTGTCACTAAAAATAGAATCAATAGACAATGAAGAAGTGACCTTAAGCTGGCTTTATTCAAATTGCTAACCCATTCTCTATAATTACCACAAAAGGATACGCCCCCAGGCATGTAATTAGGATAATCGAGCGTCTAAAATATGCACAAAATTTATGTACAATGTGCATATACATATAATTACAATTAACAGCAAATTGGCAAAAGGAGCCAACTAGAAAGCCCCGAGGGAGCTTCAATTTCAATGGCAAAATAGGATATATAATATATATGTACCCAGGACAGCATGCCAATAAGAAGCGAAACACAACCAAGTAAAATGTTAAATGAGTCATGGACAGTTGATTGCTGTGCCAGAGCAAGCAGCAACCTCCCAAAGTTTCCCCCTTCATGCTCTGTCAACGTCAGCTTGGCGCCAAAAGTGCCCGAAACAAAATTTTCTGTGTGTCAACCAGAGAGGCTGTGGATTGGTTGTGTGTGAGTTTCCTTCAACCACAAAAAGCGTGTTTACCCTAAAGTGACAAAACCACAAAATGTCACTAGAAAAGTCAACAATTAGCAGTGCTTTCCTTTCAAAAGCACAAAAGGGTTTCATATTTGGCAATCAAATTAAATTCTCTCCAGGCGAACAGAACGATTCATTTAACAGATTATTATAAGAAGAAAAGTCAGTCAAGCCCGACTGGTATATACCCTGTAACTGACAAAGCTTATGTAAACTTGCTGTACTTATAAGTTGAAATAGATCGAGCTTTTATTGATATAAGAATAATTAAATAAATTTAAATATAATATAATTGTTTTTGATTTTTATCAAACTTGGCTAACTTATGGTTCATTTAATTTTGGTCCCTAACATCAAGAGGTCAACGACTTTAGACGCCAAAATGCAAGCTTCAGAGTTGTTTCCATCGGACTGGAGAGAGGGCTTCGAAAATAGGATTAAGCGAATGCAAATCATATCATTTTGAATCAGGGTTCTGAACCAAACTGCTTATTTCTGTTCTTAAACCGAATTAAGAACCGAACCGGTGTTTCTTTCGGAAATGCTGAACCAAACCGAAAACCGCCTACGAAAATGGCTCGATTTAGTTTAGTTTATCGATGAGCTTAATGATGTTATTCAGAAATTTTTCTAAGGTAGTGGTAGTGTTTCCTCACTAATCAAATTTTGCCTTTGCAGTAAGTTTGAGATCTCTATTCTACGATCAGAGGATAGACTGACGCAAACTTTTTGCACCCTTTTTGTAAATTATTCTAGACAAAAGTTTCAATAAACAAAGGATACTCTTTTGATTGCTTGCATTCAAATTAACCGACCGCTTTTTAGTTTACTCGACGGCTCAAAGATTTCCTACTTAAAGCGTCTGCCATGGAGCTTAAGCATAACACCAAAAAGCATTCTAGATATTTTTCTCTTCTTTATTGCTATCATTATTTAACAGTTCCCAACTGTTTAAAGTATTGATTGCAAGGAAAGACAATTTGCAAACCTGTAGTCTTTAGCAAAAGTCTACTGAGGATTCGACCGGCAGGTCTTTGAAACAATAATGTATGGGCAACCAGCTCTTTTTGTGTAGAATGCATAAGTTGTTCAATGCTGTGAGCAAACACAACTACATGACCTCGAGCCGTCAATACTTGCTAAGAAATATAATAACTACATTTATAATACCTGATTTCTGTGAAGTTATTTAAATGCTTTCTAAAAAATTCCATTTCAATAATAAATGCAAATTGGAGTAAGTTTCATTTTCGAAAATTCAAAACGGAATCAATCGTGAAACACTGAACCGAAACAAAACCGAACCGAACCTTTGGTTAAAAATCTCTGTGAACCACAGAACCGAATCACTCCATATTTTTGAGTGGCTTGCATCCCTGTTTTGAAGGCATGTGTTCCAAATGACGAAATGATCTATTACTCAATTTTCATTACAATTCGATACAAATAACTAGCCAACTATACAGATTTTGGCATAGCATACTTAAAGACAGCTTAATTAAATAGGACATTTTGTCAATTCTGACACTTTTATACAAAACGGTTAATATTCGTTAAGTCGCAGAATTATTTGGAATAATTTATTTTAAGGAATATAACTTTTCGAAAATATCAGAGAGAGAGAGAGCTAAACATGCCTAAAAATGTTCAATAAATGCATTCTTACCAACTTAATGTATAATTAGCAAAATGCCTGCCAATCAGATTTATGTAAGGCCAGAGCTGCAAACCGGTTTTGAACCGAACCGGTTCGAACCCGGAATTCCGACTTTTCTTTTACTGTGAACCGAACCTTGAACCGAACCTCTTTTGTAAAAAATAGCCGAACCTGAACCTGTTCCGAACCAAAACTTTCGGTTCGGTTCAGCAAAAGTCGAATTTAAGCGTGAGTTAAGTTTTGTCAAAAAAAAAAAAAAAAAAAAACAAAAATTACTAGAAGAATTTTTTTTTGAAAAATTTCATTTGAAAATAAATTTACTCATATGTTCAAATAAACAAAAATCCAGAATTCTATTAAAATTTTGTAAAAAGTTAAAGGTCGAACCAAAACCTTTGCACAGAAACCTTGAACCTCAAATTTCTGAACCCTAACCATTGGCAAATTTTGGTTCGAACCCGCAAACCGGATCTCCGCAAAAATTTTTTGGGTTTGCAGCCCTGTGTAAGGCATACCAAATCAAATCATCTAGAATCACCACCACTCCAGCTATAAATCCTTTGAGCCTACCAACCTAAAATATACTGTTAATTGAATTTGCTTTTTGTACTTTAATTAAAACTTTTGCTTGTACAGCTTGCTGGATGTGCTGTGCAGTGGCAGCGGAGCTCGTTTGGCCCTGGGCACCTCAGTAATTGGTTATTTGATTGTTTACAATGAGGCTTCGGCAACCAGCCTGCTGTTTGCTACATTTTTTGCTACAATTTATGGAACGATGGCAGGTAAATAGAAACGCACAGAATTATGAATTTCACATAATTTCCTTATTTTCTTCTCCCAGCCCGTTGCAAGACGAGTCTGCGTAGCCTGCAAATGCCTTATGTGAGGGCCACAAATAAATTTGATTTTGGTTGCCTATTTATGGGCATTTGGCTGGATGCCTTGGCGACCATGTGTGCATGTGCAGCCTTGGCGAGGACACTAAGTGCCTGCCTGGATGCCATGACGGGTGGTTTGGCCAGAATTTTAATATTGGGTAAGTGTGACTAATAGTTTGGCAGTGACTGTGGCAGAAATGCAAAACACAAAAGTATGAAAACTGTTGCCTACTTTTAGGCCGCAATTCACCCGCCAACGAGCCGTGGCCGGATGTGCTTGGTGTGGCTGTTGTTTTTCTGGTTACCGGAATGTTTATGCTGGGCCTGGAGGTAAGTTGCGTTTTTAATGAAATTGGCATCTTAATGTTGACACTCGTGTCTCTCTCTCTCTCTCAGCACTCGAAAGCCTTTAGCCTCATCATGATACTGGGCATGTTTGGTTTAAATGCCATACTTAGCGCTGTGAGCTGGTGGCGTGGTGATTTGTTAGCCTGGACGGAGGAGAAATACTTTCAGCCCGATGGCATTAGCAGTGTAAGTTTTTTTTTTCTTTCTTTCTTTCTTTGGTTATTAGGTCAGTGCACTCTAAGTGACTTTCTTTTGTTTTATCGATTTTTGTGTGGTTCGTGACAAACAACAATTGGACGAAGCCACAGGATATGAGCTTTTGCTTATGACAATGTAGACAATGGAGTTTTTGTTTTGTAGTAAAATGGGATTCATAGTTGATTCGAAGAAAACACTAACTTCTTCTACTCCCTCTAGTTATTTCTGGCCGCCGCTTTGCTTACCTATGCCTATCCCAGTGAGTGGCCTCAACATCATCGAAGTGGCAGACGTTTTACCGCTAGCCTGACCACAGCTTTGGTTTGCATTTCGCTGGTACTGACCGCCATTTGTTTGTCCACTGTGGTACACTGGAAGTAAGTATTACCCATACTCCATTCTCTATGCATTCTAAAAATATTCCTTAACTCTTTCAGAGCTCACGAGGAATATGTGGCCGTGCCACTATTCAATATCTTGGATGACAGTGGTTTTCACAAATTGGTACCCGCCTCGGCTTGCATGTTATTATTAACCAGTTCGGCTGCTTTTCTAGAACTCTTTCCCGAGCTCTATGGCATAGTGGTGCGTCTGGCCACCTCCGAGTGGCGTATTCTCTCCAAGCAAATTAGTTATGAGAGCTCAGACAGTGGTAATCCCGTTTTGGCTGTGTTTATAGCTGGCAGCCTGTGTGCCATGTTGGCCTTTGCCTGTCCTCTTCAGCATCTTTGCTATACTCTGGCTGCTAGTCACATGGGTTCAGTTTTCTTGCGTGCCTTCTATTTGCTGTATATACCCTATAGGCCCAAATTTATGCAACCCAGCAGCGGCAGTGAATCTTCTTTGTCGTACAGTCGCCTTTCAACTGCACCCATAGCCAAAAGTAGTAGCACCTGTAGCGCCACTACGGCGAGTTCAAGTCGTTTGAAGCGTAGTCTTTGGAACATAAGCCTGCCCAAGCATAGTGGCATGAAGAAACCCAAGAGTAAACCCCGAAATAAGAAAGAATTGGAGAAGGAATGGCTGCTATTGGGTGAACCCACGTCGCCCTGTCCGCAGCGTGAGGGCAGGGATGTGGAATCGACCATTTTGTCTGATGGTGAACCACCGGTGAGTGAAGCTGATTTCCCGCTTAGGTAATACATACGAATTTTGTTTCAATTTATATTACATTTTATTCTTTTTTTTTTGCTATTCCCTTTTTATGATTGGTATTGATTTCACTTATTTGTTTGGTTTATCCCAAAAATGTACATAAAACATTTTATATTTTTTTAATCAGAAAAAATATATCGTATATATCGACATCGTGTCAAAAACAAATAGTTTATTACAAAAATGGGAGCGTTCAGTTGACCACTGATCAGTTTAATAAAACTGCTCTTATTAAGGGGGTCTTGTTAAATTCGAATTTAGAAAAGCTTCATGTAAATATCATATTAAACACACGATGAAAGTAGGCTACGTAAATTACCAATAAATATATCATTGGCCGTGTTCAGCAGAAGAACTTTCTCCCTGATCAATTATACATTTTCAATGATCTTTCTGCTTGAATTGTTGTAAGAAGCCAGAGAATCGAAGCACAGGAAATATCAGAGATATAAACACTTGAAAAGAAATTTCAGATTAAGACTTGTGAGAGCCATTCCGGCAATCAAATCAATGTTGCCCCATGTGTGAAAAAATTGTTAGCAGGTTAGCATTTAACATAAAAAAGATATTGAGCAACATCTCCGCACAATTCTCTACTGGCCGACCTCGTAGGCTCGTTTAGTAATCATGGGTGGGTATGAAAAATGGCTAATATCTCCAATCGGGTGCAATTAAAGCAATGGTTTATTTTTTAGTTTGATTCTTAATTATTATCTCCAACTTATTGCAGACTCAAAAACCTTGGCACGCTCGGAATATTTTTTTAAAAGTCAAGTTATTCAAAATTGGGAAAAAAAAATTTCGAATTACACAAATTTTTTCTTAATTGAGTACTTAATTATTTTTTGATTGTTTTATGAATTTGTATTCTAAATTAATCCCTTATAACGGGGAAAAAATAGTTAATTCTCTAGCTTAAGCGCTGTTGGAGATTGTAATTTAGGGTTTCCCTTTTAAACACGTTTTATTTTTTTATTTTTTGCAAAAATTGACATTTCCAAGCAAAATAAAATTGTTTAAAATTATATTCATTTCGTTATTAAATAGCTTGATCAATAGTTATACCAAATTCAACAAGAAATTTGATTTTTGCAACGATTTTTTGGAAACGAGCCACGAGACGGTCCATCAGCTCGCACGAGCTTGAATTTTTATTAAAAAATATTTGGGATATATTTTTCAGCTTAATTGCGCTTCTCGAAACCATTTATACATTTTCTTTTTTGGAAAACATACTCACGCCTTGTACCGTATTTTTATACCCTTGCAGAGGGTATATTAAAATTGTCACGATGTTTGTAACGCACTGAAGGAAGCATTTCCGATCCCATAAAGTATATATATTCTTGATCAGCATGACGAGCTGAGTTCATTTCCTTGTCCGTCCGTCCGTCTGTCCGTCTGTCTGTCCGTCTGTCTGTTTCTACGCGAACTAGTCTCTCAGTTTTAAAGCTATTGAGCTGAAATTTTGCACAGAGTCTTCTTTTTACTGCACGCAACTAATATGTCGGAACCGGCCGGATCGGGTGACTATATCATATAGCTGCCATAGGAAAGATCGGTCTAAGAACTAGTTCTAGTGAGAAAAACTTTTTTGTTTTCCAACGTAGCATCACTAATCTTGGTATATGTTAGATTTGTATGCTTCCACATAATTCTGGAAAAATGTATCAATATCGGATTACTATAGCATATAGCTGCCATAGGAACGATCGGTCGAAAAATAAGTCTTTGTGAGAAAAACTTTTTGATTTCCATCGTAGCGTCTCCAATCGAAGTATATATTTGTTTTATATGTTTCCACACAATTCTGAAAAAATGTATCAAAATCGGATGACTATAGCATATAGCTGCCATATAAACGGTCGGTCAAAAAACTACTTCTAGTGAGAAAAACTTTTTTGTTTTTTATCGTAGCGTCCCCAATCTTGGTATATATAAGTTTTATATGCTTTCACATAATTTTGAAAAAAATTATCAAAATCGGATGACTATTGCATATAGCTGCCATAGAAACGGCAGGTCCAAAAACTAGTTCTAGTGGGAAAAACTTTTTTGTTTTTCATGGTAGCGTCAAAAAGGATAAGTGTTTAAAAGCAAACGGTCTTATTAATTTTTTTAATATTCAAAATACATATTCAAGATAAAAAATTAGGAAAAATTGTTATAAGAATTGCCAAACACCAATTTCAAAATTTTTTTAATTTTTGGACGATTTTGCTAAACGTTAACGGTTCAGTACTATAGAAAAAAAAACCTATATTTAGCATTGTCTATTGTTATAAACAACTCGGCTATTTTCCAAATGCTGAACTAGTTCGGCCTTATAACGCTCTAAGAAACCCAAAAAACAGATCTTTAACGATTTGGATATATTTAACCATACGTATGCTATCATAGCCAATACGTTGTATAATACATTAAATGCCTTATCTTTTCCTTACATTACATTTTTCGAAATTTTAAAACAGAATTTATTTATGGCAAAATTCGATTAAAAATCCAGGAAAAAAACTATATTATAATTTTTTAACATAACACTTTGACACGTCTTTAAAGTCCACACCATTGTAATCCTTGAGAATTTATATAAGTGACGGGCACCAAACGAATTGCAAATAAGAAAAAACGGGAAATTATAAACTAAGCCAGTCGCTTCGCTAGAGCATGTCAAATTTTTTTTTGCAAAAATGTGATATTTTCTTCATTGGAAAACATTCACGCTTTTTAGTATTTATTACAAAATTCGCAGGGTTTGAGTTTAAATCACAATATTTTTATGGAAGTGGAACTCAGAACATGGCTGTAACTAACTATCCATTCTGCATAATGTCTTTATAATTTTTTAAATCATATTGCTTCCCTCAATCTGTTTTTGAGTCATTTATTTAAATTTTATTTACCTTGCATTTTATTCCTAAATTTTCACAATTTCTTTTGTTGCTATGATTTATATTTTTCTTCCATCCTCCTTTTTTCCATTTTATTTAAAAAAAAGGTATCCTCCCTACCTAAACTTTTTATTATACTTGACTTACTGATTTTTCCTTTTTTTTATCCCTACTTTTATAGCCATCAGACTTTGAGTATCCCGAGAAATTTGACAAAAGTGATTCGGATACTTCTACGGACATTGATGCCATAGTCGATGAGTATCGTCAAAAAATAAAGGTACTTACTATCGCCATCATATTTGCATTTTATAACTCGTTTACTTAACCTTTTATTACTTCTTCACAGGTTACCACAGCTGGACCTTTGGAGCGTAGCGTACGTGTACCCACAATAAGTTCCTGGCGTGTTACCATCTTTGCCATTGTGGTCATTGCTTTGGGCATAGCTTTGTGTGTGGCCGGTTTGCTGATGCACTGGGCACCGGCTGCTCTAACTGGAGCCATTGGTGTCTTTATTGTGACCATAATGATGGGTTTTATACCCAAATACACGGGTAGTGTCATCAATGTCAGTCCCGTGCTCTGTGGAATGAGTCTTTTGATGGGCGTTGTCTTCTTCTCTTCATGTGCTCCGCTCTCCTGGCTGGGATTGACCATTTGGTTGCTGGCTGGTTTAATTTTGTTGATACGTTGTGATAAATATTGTTGCAATTGCTTTGTTCATACAACCATAATGAATGCCCATCTCATACCCAGTGTTTCGGGTAAGAGTTCATCAATGGGTGCCGATAATATTCCCTCAACCAGCATACGAATACCCAGGCCACCCAAGAGTGTGGTGGGTATGGGTGTGGTTAGATGACAGTCAGAGTCCTCGGATGATGAGGGCGAGGACCTGTTCCATGAGGACTTCAATGTGCGCGACTACAAGGAGGATGATGGGGATGAGGATTGTTGGACTGATTAAATGGCCAGTGGGAAATTAAAAGCCTTTCATAAATGTATTTGCTAAATGCTGCTTATATGCCAGAAACTTCTAGTTAGTTTACTTAAATCTATTTATATAGTTAGCTTATCTGTATTCTAAATAAAAAAAAGGTGAAATTCGAATTTATGGGTTTGATTTTAATCCAGGTTTTCCATGATATCTCCATTCTCCCTTAGGTATACCAATAATTCACTGATAATGTCCATTATTTCCTCTTTATATTGTTCATCTGCAGCCAAAGCTATATCCAATAGCTCACTGCGATTCACATTCATCCAGTAGTCAAACTTTTCATTATTCTGCGAACGCAATTTCTGTACCAAATCCTGAGGAATTTTAAAAACAGGTAAGCCTATGCCACATATAATCAAGGCAGCCAAACGTGCACGTCGACAATCGATCAAAAACATGGGCCAAGTGACTTCCTCCAAGGGTATGTTCATTTTACGAAATTGTTTTTGCAAGGCACCAAAATAATATTCAATATATTCCTGATATAAGTGAGAGCGCAGCTGCGGACTGGAATTGATATACAATAGAAAGTGTATATCTATGGCTGGTGGTGAATAGGTGGAAAGACCAAAATCCACAAAACAACAAGCTCTGTTCATATTGCCCACAAATATATTCCGATCTGAGGTATCCCGGTGACAAAAGACATTACGTAAAGTGCGTGAAGGTTGGACCAATCGCTCTGCTTGTATGAGCAGATCATATAGTTGATGATTGATAAAGTGCTGATCTTTAGTGCTCTGAAATTGCGCATGCTTTTGAGCTAGATGGATAATGCCCTGAAAAAGTAATTAAATAAAATAAATTAATTATTATTATTATATTTAAAGTAATATAAAACAGGTCTGAAATTTGACTCAATTTGATAACTCTGTCAATCAAAACATCATCCGAAACTTGTAAGTAAGTATACTAAGCGATAAAAGATTGGAGACAAGGAATAAACAAAAGAATGGAATCTGCTGAATTTTAGGACTTTAGAAGTTAAGACACAAATTAAGTTCATTTCAAAAGTCTTAAGCAAGGCTGCAAACTGGTCCGTAGCCGAATCCCTGAAAACCGGTTCGGTTTGGGTTATTCGAATCCTTAACATTTTTGACCCCTCGAACCTGAACCCAAATTGGACCACTTATTAAAAAAGAAGGTTCGGTTCATAACATTAAATAATTTTTCAAACCAAAGAAATTGCAAATAAAAGTATTTTAAAAGAAGGTTTATGAGAGCAATATAATGCAATGATCAAATAATAAAACTGACAATAATGACAATGATGATTTTTTAGAAAATCGTCCAAGGGATACGTACATACATATATGTATGGACAAAAGTTTTTAAACTTTATAAATGTATTTTTTGTATTTTTTTTTTTTTTGCGACTTCTGGGTTTGACTGTGATGGGAATCACAAAAATCTACTTAAAAGAAAGAAGCGTCGTAATCTGAATAACTTAATTGCAAAATTTCTTAGCCGATCGGAAAAGCGTTTTTTTAAGAGAGAGCAAATTCAAATGAAAACTTTAAAATTTATAAAGAAACAAACTATTCTATTTTGTCCAAGTGAACCGAGGATCGAACCAAAAACTGGGGTTCAGGGGTTCCAGAAACCAGTCCGTGAACCAAATCACAGGTTCCAACCCCCGAACCGACCGTCTTCCAATATTTTGGAGGTTTTGCAGCTTAGGCCTTAAGTGATTTGACAATATGTCTTATTTCTCAAATAAGTTGCTCTTATGACATTTTTGACAGCCAGCTCACAACTCATCTCATATGAGATCTTAGACAAGCGAAAATACAGAGCTAGCTAGTGCTTACCCTCATGATCCCGATTTGGATCAAATTTTGAGCGTTATTTAAAAGTGAATAAGATAGGTTGGTACCGATTTCTTTATTATTGCATCAAAATATTGAAAAACTAAAATGTTTCAACTTTTTTCATAGCATAAGTGTCTTCTGTAATTGTTAATATTTCTTTTAAACTTTGTTCTGATCCCGCTTGGTTCTTATAGCAAATATATATACCAAAGAAAGTAACAAAATCGACTTAGTTTTACTATTTAAAAACGATGATAAACTTCCGTAAAAGTCCTTAATGCTTGTCATTTGTATTTAGGGGTGCTGATTGCGAAAAAAAAAATTGAAAAAAATATTTTTCCTGTGTCAACATAATTTTTTGTCCTACTGTGAAAATGGAAAGTTTTCTACGCTGCTTAACATCAAAAGTTCGGTATATTGTATAGATAATATAATCGAGATCAAAAATTCGTTTTAATAGTGTCGCGGAGGCCTTAAAGTTTCCAATCCCTTAATCTAACTTTTAACCATAGCTCGCAGAAATCGCTCAACCCTTTTAGGAAGCAAACAGTCTTTGCTCAAAACTTTGCGATCGGTTTCTGATTTAAGCGATCATTGCACAGAGCGAGAAACGGATTTGTTATTTTGTCTGTTTTTAGTAAAAACTTTTTACCAGACCACTTCTTCACTCCCAAAGTGATTTTTGCGAATGTGTACGCGCCTCAGTCTACCGAGCATTTTTGCAAAATTAAATTTCGTGTATTAGTGGATAAATATACATTTGTAGCAAATTTCTTTCTCTCTCATACAAAACAACCACAAAAACTTTTTTAGACCTTACACAACAATTGCAGTGACAGCTTAAATATTCATAGCACATATAGGGTGGCTGTTGAATATTGCTACCAAAAAATGAGTCACTGCTTTTGTTCTGTTTAGATTATTGGTTCCTTTTTATACACTTGAAAAGTGTATATTAATTTTGCCCAGAAGTTTGTAACGCATTGAAATATTCATTTCCGACCCCATAAACTATATATATTCTTGATCAGGACGACGAGCTGAGTTCAATGCCGTCTGTCCGTCCGTCCGTCTGTCCGTCTGTCCGTGTCTGTCTGTCTGTCTGTCTGTTTCTACGCGAACTAGTCCCTCAGTTTTAAGGCTATCGAGCTGAAATTTTGAACAGAGTCTTCTTTTTGCTGCACGCAACTAATATGTTGGAACCGGCCGGATTGGATGACTATATCATGGAGCTGCCATAGGAACGATCGGTCGAAAAACTAGTTCTAGTTAGAAAAACTTTTTTGTTTTCCATTGTAGCGTCACTAATCTTGGTATATGTTAGTTTTATATGCTTCCACATAATTCTGGAAAAATTTATCAAAATCGGATCACTATAGCATATAGCTGCCATAGGAACGATCGGTCAAAAAACTACTTCTAGTGAGAAACCTTTTTTGTTTTCTACTGTAGCGTCCCCAATCTTTGTATATATTAGTTTTATATGCTTCCACATAATTTTGAAAAAATTTATCAAAATCGGATGACTATAGCATATAGCTGTCATAGGACCGATCGGTCGGAAAATGTGTTTTACTAAGAAAAGTTTTTTTTTATGGTATTAAATTTTTATTATCAATGATTTAAAAAATTTAAATATCTGATATCTATATCCTATATATATTTTACCGGTTAAATCAGTTGGAGTAAAGTTTTTCAAGTGTATTAAAACTTCGGCACAGTCGAAGTTAGCTTTGCCTTCTCGTTTTTTGTATGGATTTCTCAGGCTGATTTTTTAATTTTACAAATTGCATAAGTAAAGGTTATTCAAGTTTATTAATGTAGCATCATTCATTAGCCGCCCTATATAATTTCTGAATTATGCCACTGAGTATCCGGTTTACAACTACCTTCGACCAGGTTCACAGATTAAGGTCAAAGATTGTGACTCTTTCCTGTTCGACATATTCTTAATCAGCGTCAATTTCCGAGTTCATGACTGTCTGTCTGTATAAACGCGTCGATTTCAGAGACTTTAAGAGTTAGAGCCTCGTGCTTAAGCATGTGAGTAGGTCAGACGACGTCGTCCAAGTCAGGGCTGTCCGAACACATTCGGCAAATTCACAAAGACACGAGCCGAACTCATGCCGAGCCCTTTGCTGAGAGAGTAAAAATATCAACACTCTCACTTTTTCGCCTTGCTCTTCTTGACATACGCTGGAGTAGGTGTATACCATACGTAGATCAGCTTCGTCGAAAACTCAACTGCAGCGCTCTTACTTATTTTAATTACTATGCCAATGACAGCCTAACTGTGCCGATCTTAATCAGTTTCCATTTCTAAACATTAATACTATCGACTTACCTTAATTGCCGTAACAAACCAATCATTGTTACGACTTAGCAGTAGTTCAAAGAGTTGCTCTTTGAAACGTTCACCAATTGAAAACTTTTCCGCACGCTCCCAAGCAATACTGGAGGCATGCAATCTGGCCAGATTGTTCAGAAACACCTTATAATCATTCATGGTAAAGACTTTATCTCGTGGACGCTGTGTGTAGAGCATTGACAGATCTTCCAATACCAAAAGATCATCGCGTGCATAGTAACAATCGGGTGTAAATTTGCTATGGGCTAAGGTCGAACATTTGTTAAAATTTAACTGAAGTAAGTAACTGAAAAGCTTACCATATTTTTTAAGATTGGGCAATATTTTTGTGTATATACACTTTTCTTTGGGGAACACACCCTTGCGCTCACACTCGGCTCTATAGTGCAGATTCTTTTGCGGCAAAGTTTTCAAAAAGTATTGAAAAACGTTCTTAAAGCTGGGCGGTCGAGGTTCAACGTGAATTTTTAACTTGTAGTATTCGCCCATAAAACCAGAACAGTCGGTTAGTTCAGTTAACTCAATTTTATTGATAAGCGGCTCCTGTATGGTAGAAGAACGCAGAATCTGCAGACATTCTGCCGAGCTCAAGAGATTGGGTGTCCACATGGTTGAGATAGACATAATACTACAGTAATTTAACAGTTTTAGTTGCTTCATTATCTTTTAGTCATATAAATGTTCGTTTTCTCGTAGATAATCCACTAGTTCCTTTATGGGTGCCATAATGGTTTGCTCAAAGCCTGGTTGTTGCTTAATGACCCTCTCATATAACTCACTGCGATCCACATTAAGATAATAGTCAAATTTCTCGGGTTCTTCAGAGCGTAAACGGTTGGAGAGGCTGAATGACATTTTGGTAAGGGGTTCGGTAAGGGCCCAAATAACCAAGGCAGCCAAACGATTACGTTGACAATCCTGTAGAAAATTTTCTTTGCTTATGACATTTTTGTCTAAGTTAAGTCGTTCCAACTGAAATTGCAGCGAATTAAAGTAGTGCTCCAGACATTTGTCATATATCTCATCTCTGGCACTAGCTGGAGCCACTATATAGAGAAGAAATAGGACATCAAGTGTGGGTGAACCATAATTGGTAAGCTGAAAGTCCACAATGCAGCAGGATGAAGGTAAAGTAGCGTCTTTGGAGGCAAAACCAAAAAATATATTACGATCCCAAGTATCGCGATGACACAGCACATTACGTATGTTTCGCGAAGGTTTAACTAGTTGCTCCGCTTTGGTTAATAAATTAAACAGTTTTTCCTGAATAAAATGTTGAGCCTCAGGAGTTTGATAGTCCGAATGTCTTTTAGCCAGATAAATAATGCTCTAATTGAAGAAATTGAAAGTAAGTTTTGAATAAAAGAAAAACTAAGTCAACTTACGTGTAAACCAGCTGTATACCAGCTATTTTCTGCACTTAAGTGCAGTTCTACAAGCGCCTTGCCATAACGTTCTTCTATATTAAATTGATCAGCTTGTTCCCAGGCCAAACTTGAAGCATGCATTTCAGCCAAATGTTCCAATACCAATTTATAATGATCCAGGGTATAGCTTTCCGTAGATTTTAGATGTCTGTAGTTTTGATTAAGATCTTCCAAGACTATAATATCCCTGGCGACTATAGTAACACACTGGAAATAGTTTTTTGGTGGCTAGAAATGGCAATGATATCAATAAGTAAGCATTATATTTAATTTAATTTCAATCCTAGTAGGCCATGATAAATGTCTTGAAGAGGCAGAAAATTTACCCATTTACCCTGGCCTACTAAGATAAAAATTCCCCTCATTTCCCATTCCTTACCATATTTCTGCACTTGGGGTAATAACTCCCTATAAACGGTCGTTTCTTTCTGAAAAACTCCCTTCCGCTCACACTCAGCCTTTTGTGGTTCATTGTGTCGAGGTAAACTTTTTATAAAATATACCAAATTATGCTTGACTTTATCTTGTACAGTCTCCACTTCTATAAAATATTTATAATATTCTCCCATATAACCTATTAGCTCACTAGAACCCGCCTCCTGATGGTGTTCAATCACTATCAAGTTTTCTTTTAAAGTCTTTTCAGCTATAAGAAGACATTCCTCTGCGTTTAGTAGCTCCATTTTTAGCGTTTGACTTTCCAATCTAGACTAAACACGAAAACAAAGTAACCAAAAATATTTTGACCTCTTTAAGGGAGAATTTACAATTTTATCTCTTGTGGGAGTTTACGTTATCATAGTAGTCTTTAATTTGTATGAAACTAACCCAACAAACATAAATAAGCAGCGCATCAAATACGTGTATGTTGTCAAGCCATGTTATCTTTGGGTGAGTAGCGATAAGGTAATCTGCACTTTATATAAATGTTTATGGTCTTAGCGACCTTTCTAATATTTAATTAGCCAGTAATAGTCGATTACAACTGATAATAATATGACACATAGTCTATTACTACGTTTATACGCACAAAATTTACCATGATAAACGCCGATAAAAGTATGCAAATTTTATTCGATCTCATAATTATCTATTTGAACGAGTCGGTTATTGTAGCATCATACATAATTTACACTGTGCATTGGTTCATATTGTCGGAGCAGTTATTGTTATACAAAATCAATTAGTGTTAAGGCAAATATTAAAGAAAAATGTTCCATAATTATTCCTATTCATGGACATAGCATACTTTGAAGGGCATTTATCATGATAAATTTTGTGTCTATAAACGAGGTATATGTAGTTAATCTCACTTTTCAAACTTCAACTAGCTGTTAGATTACAAGGAAGAAACTTTTGTGTTGAAAATGTTATTTCAACTGAAAAAGATAGTATAGTTAACACAATATTTTTGAGACTCCGCTTTTAAGACCTTTCCAAAATTTTAAAACATTTCTCGATGTTGTCTTGGACAATATTCAAAGATATATTATAGATCATTGACAGATTTTATCTTTGATATTTGTTTATTGCTTTCTCTTAGGGTGGGCTTACACTGATCGACTAATAAGACATGATAATCTAGGTAGGACGTCTTGTTGTCTTGTTTTGATTGTGAATATATTGTCATTTGGCATTGGAAACAAGACAACATCATGTCTTATTCGTTGATCGGTCTTAGGTCTAGCTACTTGAACCCTATTCATTATTAGCCTTAATATTATTTAGTACCTAAATGTATTACAGCTAATATTTAAATAAATAATTAATAATAAATAAATTTAAATAATACATAAATATATCGTCGACCAGTGTAAACTCAGCCTTATTCTCCTAAACTAGTATTTGACTTAATTTTCATACTCTCATTTAGAAGTTTTTTTCCTTCATAAAATAACTTAATACTGTGAAACAAACCTTTTTTATTAAACGGTCCGATTCCGGTTCATTTTCGAGTGGTCAAAAATGATAAAGGTTCGGTTCATGGTCCGGTTCGGGCAATCTAAAAAACTCGAGCCGAACGGGTTCTCAGGGGTTCGGTTCCGGAGCAGTTTGCAGCCTTTATTTTTGATGTTTTGGAATAAAAAGAAATCATTGGATGCCAAATCAAGGCTGTACGGCCCATCAATTCGACGTTCTGGCCGGTCAAAAAGTCGCTTGTGTGAAGTAACATGTGTGAGCTCGCATTGTCATGATGGAGAATGATTCCTCTGCGGCGGTTGGTTTTGCCTATTTCCTCGAAGACTTCCGTCAAACAAATGTTTGTGTACCACTCAGAATTGACCAAACTACTTTACTCAAGCGGAACAGTAGCGTCATGAACCATTCGGCCAAAAAACCGGAGACCATTTGCTTCGCAGTGCTTCGAGTGCGAACAACTTTTGTGGGATTTGGCACGACTTGAAACACCCACACGGTCGATTTCTGTTTTGTTTCCATGATTCGCCATCTGTGACGATCTTATAAACGTCTTTTGAAGCACCGCGATAGTAATTTTTCAGCATTTCTTTGCACCAATCCACACGAGTCATTTTCCATCCATTGAGAACAAACATTTTTTACTGCAAGCTTACATATGCTAGTGGAACCATTCCTTGCGGATACCTCAATCTCACGTTATCTTGCATTATCAGTTCTCTTCACAGCATCGTTGTTTTCTGACACAACAACCGATTTTGGACGACCTTAACGGAATTCGTCGCTGAGCGAACTTCGACTAGCGATATACAGTGAATTTTGATGGTGCTTTATCGCCATACAAAGAACTGAGTTCATCGACACACTCTTAAGATAATCCTCGTCGAAAGTTATAAAAAAATAATCCAACGAAAATTGATTTTTTCAACTCACTGTAAACATCGCTAATAGCGCTTGTACATCAAAACGTTGTGAGACCGTTTATGATAAAAAATGTCTAACTTTATTTTGGTATTACCAGATTTTAACTAATGTCATTAGTGTTACCAGTTCCCCACGTATATAGACGTTTTATCCGGTGTTTCAAAAAACATAACAAAATTGAGACTTTTGTTCAAAATTTTATACCGTTGGCCCAGAGAGCAGTGCGAGAATGAAAATAAGTCGGGATTTACTTGATGAAGCAAACTTCTAGAAGATTTCTAAGAAGGCGTGTAATTTAGAAGAATTCTTTCAGACAAATTAAACGAATAGTTAGAAACTCATTTAGGTCCCTCGCCTACTAAGAAAACTTCATGAAGTTTGTATCATCATGTGAGAACTGCTAAATTAATTTTGTAATTTTTTCCATTAAAAACAAATTATTGATAATTTTCTAAAAATTGTTGGCTTTTACCCCGAGGTAGTTTATTAAATACTCAATGTACATGAAATTAGAAATGCGTCAAGGGTATTTCCTCCTTTTCCTTATGATATGTTTGTTCCAACAAATCGTCTATACATTCATACATATAACTAGCATAATCTGGATGATCCTTCATTAATTTAAGCACATCTTCCGTACGATTTACATTACAAAAACGATGAAAATCCGCTGGTTGCTCCTCTTTCAGTTTCTTTAAATAATTATCAGGTAAATGGAGTATGGTGGCTGCTATGCAATTGTAAGTGGCACCAAATAGACCAAAATCTTTGACAGATTTTAAAAATTCCTTGCGACCGAGTTGCTCTTGAGAGGGATCCACGTCCATGGATCTTAGTTCATTAGACAAATTTGCATAGTAATAAGAGATAATGCGGGGAAGCATCTCCTTACGACTTGAGGGTTCTAAATTCAAATAGGTAACCATTAGAAAGTCCAGGGCGGGTGGAGCATAGCGACAAAGCTGAAAGTCCACCAAAACACAAGCCTCTTCAAAGGGTTTGTCCTTGTGATAAAAGACATTGGCACCCCAGGCATCGCGATGTAGAAAAACATTGCGATGAAATGGTGAAGAGTTGGCCATATAATACACATTGTCCAGGCAGCGGGGTAGCTCCTGATTTACATACTCCTGAGCCTTGGCATCATTAAGCACCTTGGGATGTGTGGCAGCCACAGCCAAGACAGCCTAGAAAGACAGAAAAATTAGCATAATTTGTATGCTTTTTGTAGAAAAAGTTTCTAAGATTACCTTCAGTCCTGTGGTCCACCATTCTATATCCGGATCGATGGATTTTTCCGTAAGCCACTTCCTTAAATGTACACCCAAGGTCACGCCCTGTTTTCTTTCATAGGCCACACTACTGGCATGTAGTATGGCCAAAGATTTCAGTATGGGTCTCACTTGATCTTCGCTTAGAAAACGCGTTCCCTCTGGCAAGGCCACATAACCCAAATCCTCTACATTTTCCATTACAAATAGATCATCCCGGGTAAAATAACACTTGGCACACCACAGCTGAGGAGCTGTTGATCATAGTATTCCAATTTGCAATCTAATCACTCTCTTTAGTTAAAATTAAAATACTTACAAAACTTTTTCAACTCATTTAAGAGCAATGCATACAGATTTACCTCCTTCTTGACTATACCCAATTTTTCCAAATAGAATTCCATATCTGCATTTTTGTATATTATCGATTTGACAAATAGACGTGTCGTGACTTCTTTCTCTTCATTTTCCAGTAGATAGTTCAGATGTAGATGAAAGTATTCGCCCAAGAAACCAACATGTTCGCTGGCTGGTATAATCTTAAAATCTTTCAGTTTACCCTTCTGCTGCTTATCAGCCAATAAATTGGCCAAAATCACTTCACATTCTTGGGTTGTAAACAATTCTAAGCGATTTTCACGCGATAATACCGGGCTATAACTTTCAGTGGTCATATCTTGTGGTGAAATGTTTTTTTGTTTAGCTTAACTTTTAGCTTTGATGTTCGGGAAGCTACTGGACTAATCAACGCCATACAAGAGCGACAATAACGAAAATTTTGCGGCGCTCTCGGGTTTTATACACATGGCCTCAGTCGGCGTTGCACAGTGGTTAAGCGTTTGATATTTTCAAGAAATATTTAATTTGTTTTTTATTTTTGGGGTAACGCATAGAAGGAAGCATCCTCGACCCCGATATATTTTTTGATCAGCTTGATGTGCTGAGTTGATATATATGTAGCGTACAAACGAAATCGAGGCGGCTCTATCAAAACTGTGGCCCCTCGATCTGATTTGGAAAGATATTGGTAATAATAAATCAAGTAGCGACTCGCAGTCTTGCTTAGGTTCCAAGAAATCGAATTATGAATATAAAAAATCTTTAATAAATATTTGCATTTCTTGAGCATTTAAATTCGTCGAAAGGCTGCTATGTGCGCCGTTGTTGGCATACCTGCTATTGGTAAATTATGCACAGCTAATCTTAAGAATTTACCAACTCTTTATGCAAATTTTGTGAGGCACTACAGTATGGCCTACAGGAATACACACGTTCCTCCATTTAAAGAACATGTATTCTGGCAAAACACATCTTTCTTACCCTAGCCACAGGTATGAGTCCCCTGCCTTTCACCATAACTGTTCAAATAGTGGAATTAGAGTCGTCAGCGAGGGGGGATGAGCTGTTAAGTTTCTCAGTTAAGTCAATTAGGTGAACGATATTCCCTACCCTAGCCCTGTTGTATTGGAAAAATCAAATGAAACGAACAGAAAGAAACGTACGATCAAATGTAATCGAACACTTCGAACGATGGAACCACTCTATGAAGCTGATCAAGACTGTTTTACAATGGTTGAATATTCGTCTTTACTTTACGCCTTTACCATTTTCTGATTATACTGCAAAAACAACTTAAAATAATGAAAATTTACGTTGATTTCAAATTTTACTTCTCATTTGAGTAACGTACGTACGACACTTTTAACAGACATTATTTCTTTACTAAAGCGAACTGACCAAAATTTTGTACCATGTTTGAAAGAACTCTGCAACCGCTATGTTCTACTATGCTTGGTCAATATATGCGTACGATTTTAACATACGTAACTCTGTCATAGAAACGATTGGTTCGAAACCTAGTTCTAGTGAAAAAAAACCTTTATTCCATAATCGTAACCGTAACCGGATATCAGTGATCGGCTATAAACGTAACCGTAATCGAAATCGATATTAGTTTCGGTTTTAATCTCTGGTTTGCCGAGTATGCTCGAAATCGGATGAATATATTGCATAGTTTTCATACACTGGAAAAAAATGACATGACCTAGGACTCAATATACGTATTATAATTTCTTATAACAATAAAAAGACGATATAGTTAAATGATACAGATGAAATGGACCTGTTTTGTCCAGCCTGTTTTTAATTTGGGGGTGTGGTTAATTAGAAGTTTTATAAGTAAGGGGTTGGGTTTTAAAAATTAATTGGCATTTAAAAATATTATCTAAAAATATGATAAGTATAAAGAAGAGAATGTAAAATGGCAGTTAGGTAAAGTCCCTGAACAATTTGTTATCTAAGTAATATTTATTGTTGTGGTAAACCAAGTCATTCTAAAAAAAACTGAGAAATATTAATACATTTTAATTTGCAGCTAACAATATTAGCTTATCTGGGGATCAAACTCGAGACCTAGGACTTAGCGCGCATGGAATGAAGTTTCAGGGCAGTACACCATCGCACACGCGTGTAGGAAAAGGCCAAAGAGACTACTTAAATATTTTTCTATGCTGCTTAAGTTTTATTTGAGTAACGTATTTTGTCGCTTACCGTTTTTCATTTTATTAATTTTCCTATCAATTTGACATTAAAAAGCTTGTGTTATTTATATTTTACCATATCAATATGTTTTTTAAAGACAAAATATCTATTTTTAGGGTTAAAATTAAATGTTATTGTTATTAAATGATATGATATAAATTATAATTGACAAAATACAAATAAGCTAGCCCAAATCAAGTTGATATTGATGGCTTATTTATTGATTAGAAACTAATCATTGGACAGCTGACTTTGCATATTTTCAAAAAGAATTAAATCCTAGTAGGGTAAATACGTTTTTAATGAACTTTTTTGTGATTTGAGTTGGTCATTTTGTGTGGTTCTGCCTTTTCAACACAGTTACCCTAGCCTACTAGACCAAATTCGATTAGAATAATGCAAAATCCGCTGTCAATTATTTTAATTTTCAATATTATTACCTTTAAATTAATTTTCCTAAGTTTTATAAAAATCTGATGAATATATATAGTTTCCATAGAAGCAATTGTCTTCAGGCTTGGCCAGCCTAGTGTTATTTATTGTTTACCTTTTTTAAATGACCCTTTAAAGATTCTTTAATTTTGCCACAAAAATAAGCTTAGCCACTCCACTGTGCCTAGCCATTTCGACTCGCGAGCCACTGAAGTGTCACCGGCTTATTGGGTAAGTTTTACAACTAAAGAATAGAGGCATGTAGATCTTAAAATAACACTTGTATAGAGTTAGATAAAGGTGCTTGATTTGAGATGCGCCAGCAAAGTAGCAACAAGGCTAAATTAATTGATTCGATTTTGATCAAATTAAACACTTTAGTTTATTAGTTTTATTTCTTTCTATTTATTACTTAGTTTATAACATTAAAGCATTTCTATCACATCCTCATCAGTGACTAGTTTGCCAGGGACAAGGCCATTTCCATGACTTCTCCGCAACATTCCTCCATGCAGTCGCGAAACTCTTTATTTTCTTGCATATAATTTAAAATAATTTTACTTCGATCCACAAATTTATACTCATTGGTCACAAAATCCGAAGGTACCTTAACTATGGTGTATGCCACAGCTCTATACACAACACCAAATAAACGAAATTCCTCAAATGAATTAATTAACTCTAACTTGGTTAATAGAAGATCCGCCTGCAAGTCAGCCTCTTGAAGATTTTCTACTAAACAATTATAGTAATTATCTAGGCAGACAGTTTCCAAACGTTTACGTTCATTACTCGACAGATTCATATACAGGCTAAAGCTTAAGTCAATCGCTGGTGGACTATAACGACAGGTTTGAAAGTCCACTAAAAGAGCGTTCTGCCGAAACAAAATATTTCCCGCCCAGGGATCACGATGACAGAGCACATTAGAATACTTGAGGGAGGGTGCAACCTGCTCATAAATACGCTCCATTATGGAAACTAATTGGTGGTCAATAAAATTTCGAAATTTAGAAGTTTGATATGGGGCAAGATTTCTTATGATGGCCAAAACGGCTGAAAGTCCGGTGGTAAACCACACGATATCCGCTGCCACAGTTATTTCCTGCAAGTGTTGGCCAAATAAAAGTCCAATATTCTGTTTGGTTTGCTGTTCGTAAATAAAACTGGCTGCATGAAATGCAGCCAATGAACGCATCAATTGCAGCATAGTTGATTCGTTCAGCTCGGTGGTTGAGGCAGCCTGATATCCTGTCAATTTGATATTCTCGAGGACAAGCAGATCCGCACGGGTGTAATAGCATTGGGCGCTCCATTTCACTTTGGCTGTGGGAGAATTTAAAACAGAATATTTTATTTGCTTGGTAATGGATTACGAAACTTACAATTAAGCTGCATAACTCCGAGTAAGGTGTCATATAGCCAAGCCTCCTTACGAAAAATTGCCTCCTTTTCGACTTCTTCGCTTTGCTGGGGCAGCGCTTTTATGAAAAGCTGTTTTTGTAGCACATTTTTATCGCCCGCCTGAAAGTAGGCAACCAAAAATATACAAAATGCTCATAAGTTTCTAGGAAAGTGAACTGCTTGAATATGGTTTGTTATCAATGGGCGTCTAAGCTATGGGAAGGTCAGTGCTTAATCTTGATAAAATACCACAATCCTCATATCTCAGCAAGCATATCTCTTTGTTATATTGGTTACACATAAAAAAAGTCGCAAAATAAAAATAAATTATATCTATTCTCGGGTTATTTGTTTTAGATATTTATTTTAGAGAATTAACTCTGCTATCTAGAAGATGAAAAATCGTTCCTTAGTGACAATAAGTCATAAATATAAGAGAATAGGTCGTTTATAAAGTAGTATTAACATAAACATCACGATTAAATTAACACTAAGTTGCCAAACTTATTCACAAGAAAGAATGCAAAAAAAAAAGACTATAAAATAGAATACATTTTTTATGGAATAACCAATATCTGTAAATTAGGGAATCAAACCCAATCGTATTGCGGTTGCGATGTTTCGGCAAAAGGGTCTGTTTAAGTTCTAATTTATTTCGGTATTCGGACGTTTTGGCACGCTTTATCGGCAACGGTACGTTCCGGTATATTAAACATCCATTAAATCCGATGTTTTAACAGAGTGGAAGCAACCACTAGTTTTTACATAAAATAAGATAAACTTGTTATTTCGATGGAAAATTTATGTATATATCAAATGGCCCCTAAAGCTGTATTTTCAGACTTCAGACTCAGTTTACATCAGCGATTACGCTGATAAAACCCCTGATTGAAAAAATTCAACTGAAATAAGAAAAAAATATCACAACCAAAACCTACAGGTACACTGTTTCGATTAGTTTGGGTTCCAAAAAAGAAAATTTTCCAAATAACGGTTACGGTAACGGACATTTTTTTCCTATGTTCATGGTTTTCAAATCTAGGTAAATATTAAGAAAATTAATGTTGTCTACTTTTAGGTAGCTTTTGAAAATTATTATATATAGTCTACAACAACCCGACTTGCTCTATCCCAGCAAGCAATTTGATCGTTTTCTGACTCTTTTCTGACACTTTTTTAAGAGCATTCACAGTCATATAGTGTCCAAAAAAGAGTCACGAAAGAGGCTTTTTTTCTATGAAAACGGTCGCACATAATGTGAAAGATTTCTGAGTTCAATCTGACTCTTTTCTGACTCTGATCTAAGTGCTCTCACTCTCCCAATGAAGCATTGAAAACCCCTCAGAAAAGCCAATAAAAGTTGATTTTTTGGGCACTTGAATCGCCTCATAAAGTTTTAATTTTTTGCGCCGTTTTTACTCACTTATTACTACAATAATAATATACAACATAAAAGCTTTTATGAGCCGGCTTATGTGCTGAAAACGCTCCAATTTATGTTTACTCCAAAACGCTCTAGTCGCTCTTTTAGTGGTTGTGACCTTCATATGGGAAAAACTGTCCCAATTAGTAGGGCCAAATTGTGGCTCCGTTTTTTCTTGATATTGATAAAGGTCTGTTTGGTGATTCCTCATATTTTTGTCCAGCTTTTGCTCATCCATGCATTTTAGACACAGGCTTTCCAATTTCGCTACTCCCAATGATTTTTTTGTTTTATGTTTCGGATTTAGAAAATCTGCGTTCTATTCGGCGACAAAAGTTCTGTTGTGGTGGCTTTTCACGGAAAAATTTTTATTTCCTTCCATAATTCCATAATATCGTAAAATTTACACACATTTGTTATAAATTTAATGACATGTTACAAAAATTCAACAAAGTTCAATCAATGCGTTCACCATAACTCCATAAATTTTTTGTTAATGATGATTAAGATGTTTGATGTATGCTGCAAAACACAGCAAATATCAAATATATTTCTAAAGCCGCTTAAAAGTAGACAACATACTATTTCTGAATATCCTCCTAGATTTTAAAAACATTAACATGAGAAAATTGCCATAAAATGTATTTTTCTAGGTTAAATCTATTGAAAACAGGTCAAATTGTTGTCTTAGCTTTCCTCTATTTCAAAAATTTTGGAGCACTATGACACTTTTGAAAGTTACTTAAAGCCCGTGGAATATGTACTTTACGGTCCGATATGGCGATAAGTCGGTTTGTAAATGTGTAATATAGGTTTCAACGAATCCATAATATCAATTATGATTATAGCAATTTAGCTGGTATACTGAATTGGTCTTCCGAATGTTTTTGGCATAGTACTCCCACTTGGGATAGGTACACGATATTGAAAAAAGTCGTTGTTCAGTACATCCCGGGCTCAATTTGGTCGCTTGAGGTTTATGCGGATGCGGGAGGAGTGGCGATTTTGAAAGTATTTTCTAAGCATTTTCTAAGGGACTTCTTTTGCTTCCCGAAACCCCGTTCAAAATGATCAGCAACGATAAACATGGCAGCAAGCCAAAAGTGAAGTTATAATTATAAAATACGATCAACAAATAGGATATGGTCAAAAGAGCAACCAAAAGGAGGCATAAGCGAAGGCAACTCAAGGGATTCTAAAGAAGACTTCGTACTATTACATAAATACCCATCTAGACAGCATTTACTTACACTGTGGTAGCGCAAAGTCAGTGCATAATAATCCCCCAAATAGCCAACGGCTGTGTCATCTCTCTCCAGGTGATAGTCAAACAATTTGGCGTCTTTGTTGTCACCATTTGTAGATTTCAACATATTTTCCAATATTATCACACATTCTGAGCGCGTTAGTAGCATTTGGCGTATACGTAATCTCTCTCACTCTCCCTACTTCTATCCCTCTCTTTCTCTTTAAGAAAAATACTTTTCCGCTATTTTTCGCCGGTCCGAATCTATCAGCATTGAGCACTGAATTCAAACTGAGCGACAAAAGCACATTTTAGTAAATTTTTTTATTTGAGTATTGATGTAAACAATAGTGTGAGTAGCTGTTTTTGTGTTACATCTTTATTGCATGCTATTAAGATAGCAAGTAGTGCAGTGTATATAAGTAGATGCTCATTAAAATCGTCGCAAACGTCGCTTTTCATCCATATAACTCGAGTAGGGGCGTATGGTCATATAATAAACGATCTCCACAAAACTAAGCAAACTGGCTCCCACAAATAGGCCCGTGGTACCGCCAATGGATACTGAAAGACAATGAAAATGAGTAGCCATATAATATAAAAACATTTTAGATATCAACTCACCCACCAAATCCAATTTTCCTCGCACCAAATTCCTTTTATAACGCTCCGTGGGCAACTCTATTAGGGCTACCTCAATTTTTGATACCGCATTTTGATGATCAATATTATCCTTACTATCGAACACGGTGGTAATATCCACTTCGGTACACGAGGGCAAACAATCGCAGACCAAACCCTTGCGACCACGACGTTTTGACCATTTGGCAATAATTACCGACAGATCTTCATAGTTGCGATTGAGGCACTCTAGACCATCCATATTGCAGAGTTGCCAATCGGGTGAATTGGGTGAGAGATGACTGGAACAATTACACAATTCCATTTGACGATCCTTGCGACACTGTACCGTACAGGCGCTATAACTGTAAAAGTGATGCACTTGCAGAATATTCTCATCGGCAAAACGACAATTGCGCTGATTAACGCTAGTCTCACGTATGGCCTCATCGTTCTCAATGTCACGCTTGGATATAAAGCGACTGAAGGGTTCAAAAAGAAGTGTAAATAAATGTGAATAATGGAAAGTAGATGGTTAGGTACTTACATAAAGGATATATAGGGACCCACGATAAGGAAATCGGTTTTGGGCGTGACCAAAGTGGGAACTTCCTCGGTACCCAAAATGAAAACCTTTTGAAGGAAAAAAACACTATTTTTGGATTGTAGAAAATTTTAAAAAACCAACTTACTGTGGCCTCGGTATGCAACTCCATTTTTAAAGAACCCGGTCCGGTATAACGATTTGAATACATATTCAGTCTGGGACCTTTGTTCTTCCTAAAAAAAAACGTTGACTTTAATCAATTGCCATTAAAATTTCTAGCAAAAAAATTTGCAAGACTTGCGACGAAAGACCCAAGGATCTCGAAATGGAATGAACTAAGTCTTAAATTTGGAGCGGGATTGGGACGAAAGGGGATTGAATTAACAAATTTTTGTGTCGGAACCGGTATGAGAATAGTCGGTACAAGGGATGCCGGATATATGAAAAATTTCTAAGTCGATTTTTTTCGATATTGAAAAATTATCGTTCGATATTATCGACATTTTCGATATTTTAAAAAGAGAAGATTTTTCTTATGAATAAACAGGTGCATGGAGGTAATTGGTTTGTCATTTTACTCGTATTAAAAACAACATTCTGACGACGATCAAAATGTAAAGATCAGAGGAAAAGTTTTCCAAATTCGGAACAAAATTGATCCGTGTATGGTATACACCTAAGTGGTAGTAGTGGTCTTTCTTCGAGATTGACGCGTTTATAAAAGCGGACGACAGACGGACAAATAGTGGCTCAGAGCCATACTCGCTAATTCAACGATGAACTGAAATTAGTGGCGGTAGTATATGAACAGATGTTTATGGTTTAATACGGTTCGAGCCCGCTGACCGGTTCAAAGGATTCAGAATATTCGGAATCATAATAATTCATGAAATTTTTACTGTATTCGTCGTAAGGATTGATTAAAAAACTCTGTGAACCGGTTCGAAAGCGGTTCAAAAGTGGTTCAGAAATTATTAAAGCTATGAACTTTGGAGAGAAGGTTAGTTTTATGTAAATAGACATTTCAGTGATTCAAGACCTGTTTCGAACCCTCTGATCTGGCTTAAAAGCGGTTCTTGGCTTAAAAATTATTAAAGCTATGAACTTGAAATTTGGTGAAGAGGTTAGATTTATGGAGATAGGCATTTCACTGGTTCAAGACCGGCGCCGAACCCGCTAAATCGATTTAAAATTGGTTCATCGGTGAATTATATGGACGCAGATATTTTACTGGTGGAAGACCGATCGCGATCCCGCTGAACCGGCAAAATCTGCAAAAATTATCCCCAAAAAAATATTCGACATGCGATATATCGCGTTAGTAAAATATCCCGATTATGATTCAATATATAAGATCGGAAATTTTTGTTCTGTCTGTTAAATACATTTGCACAACTTCATGATATCTTTTCTGCGCATTTTTAATGGATATGGAATGGAATGGGTATAAAAATATCGCCAAAAATTATCCCTAAATAAATATTCGATACAAAATATAGATTTTTTGATATAACGATATTATTTCCGACATCCCTAGTCGGAACTCGCACCAGAACCAGGGTTTCAATATGATGATACTCCCGATTAAAGCATTTAAAAGAAAAAATAAAAGTTCGTGTATTTTCGTGCCGAATTAACCAGCACGAAATTTTAAATCGTGTTCGTGTCTACTATTAACTCACCCAGCTTGCATTGAGTTGATAGCATAGCAAATACCCAATTCCGTTTCCATGCGATGAAAATATTTGCAACAGTCAAAGGGTTTATTATTCCACTCACAATTCCGTATCGAATCCTTACAGCTGCTTCGTACCAATTGAGCATAAAACGAGAAATTTGAATAGAAACACGAAGCAGTGGGCTCCTCGCCGCCACATTCGTGTACAGTATGATAGGATTCACCGCGAAAAAAGGCAATTTCACTCAAGACCTCCTCCAAGGTAAAGTCATGATCGGCTCCCCAGAGTCTGAAGAGAATGAAATTTATGCAAAATAGAATAGAGAAAGGTACTAAATTCACTTACTGCTCAGCCACCTCCTGTATGCGATCCATATTCTTTGATTCACAGACAATGATGGCGGGAAAATTGGTATTCCAATCGCGATACGAACTCTCTACCACAAAGCTAATGGCATTATTCTCAAAGGCAGCTGTGAATGTGTAAGCTTGCTTAGATTTAAAAAGAAAGGGTGTGGCTCTAGGAAAACGGAACTTTTTCAAAATACCTTAAATGACGTTTCGCTGTCATATCGCGCAAATTATGACACTGAAATCGGTCGAAGAATGAAGTACTAAAATTTAATAAGATTTTCTTTTAATTTTAAAAAAGTTTCATTTTCTTAGGATTTACCCATTAGATGGTTATCTTATATCTCTATCTTTTATCTAACCCACTCACCCAGTGAGGCTTTGATAAGCAACCAGGAAGCATACCATGACGCTATAAGACACATAATCCAAAATATACGCTCCAGCCAACTGGCATCCTTGTCCACTATAAATCTGGCTCCATGGAGTGTGGAATTTTTCAAGTATTCCTCTAGGCTTCGTGTAAAGCGCATTTGGGTGTGATCACAACGGTCTCTATCATGCAACTAAATGGTCAAAGGTTCTACTAATTACCTTATAGCCTATATCCATGACATATCCATTTCAATCTGTAGACATCTGTTAATTTTCCCAAAATATGACACGCACATTTCATGCAACATTTTTCCACCTGTACACAACGCAAAGCAAAGATTTAATTAGAGATTAGTTACCTGAACTTTATTGTATGACGCCTAAAGTTGGTTTACCAGCAGTCAACAAATAATTAAGTGTTCCAACTGATAAGACTTTTGAGGCAAATTAAGTTAATCCTTCTGTAGTTGCTACTTAAGATAATATGTAACTAAATGTTAATTCTAATTTTCCTAAAACTCTTAGTATCAAGTTGATTTTTTTTTAAGTATAAAAATTGTATATTCGATTTGCATATATATATATAAATTGAAGCACAAAATACCCACGACCTTGAGCCGGCTATCCCCAATTTCTAATATATTCGAGGATATCAAATTGATACTAAAATGTATGAAATTGACACTTTTTAAACACTTTTGTTAGAAATAATCATTTCGACTCAAATACTATTTTATATATATTTTTTTGATCAAGACGACAAGCAGAGTCGATTGAGCTTTTCCTTCCGTCTGTCGAAAATATTTAACTACTTTAATTGCCTCTCTTAAAAAGTTTACAAGCAAAAAAACGAATGTAAAATTGCAAAACGCTACTTCAGACAACGATATTCTAAGGCAGGGATGTCCATACATATGAGGAATAACATTTGTTAAACAACAACAACCACAAGAAAGAGATGGGGAACAAATGGGCACTCCGACAGCACACACTTGTAAAATTAACGAGAAGGCAATGCTAACTTCGACTGTGCCGAAGTTTTAATACACTTGAAAAACTTTTCTCCAACTTTGATTTAACCGGTAAAATATATATATAGAATATAGACCTCAGAAATTTAACATTTTTAAATCATTGATAATAAAAATTTGATACCTAAAAACAAACTTCTCTTAGTAAAACACATTTTCCGACCGATCGTTCCTATGGCAGCTATATGCTACCACATCCCATTTTGATGATCTTTCTCGAAATTATGTGAGCATCATAAAACTAATATATTCCAAAATTTTAAGGGGAGCCCGCTACGATAAAAAACAAAAAAGTTTTTCTCACTAGAAGTAGTTTTTAACCGTCCGTTTCATGTGGCGGCTGCATGCTATGTGCCCGAATATTTGATAAATTTTTCAGAATTATGTCTTCTTCTTCCCACACACTAGCAACCCTAAAACAAATATATACAACGAACGGAGACGCTACGATGGAAACCAAAAAAAGTTTTCTCACAAAGACTCATTTTCCACCGATCGTTCCTCTGGCAGCTATTGCTATAGTGATCCGATTTTTTGGCACATTTTTCTAGAATTATGTGAAAGCATATAAAACTAACATGTACCAAGATTGACGCTACGATGGAAAACAAAAAGTTTTTCTAACTAGAACTTGTTCTTAGACCGATCGTTCCAAAAGCTATATGATACTCCAGCTCACGATCCGGCCGGTTCCGCATATTGGTTGCGTGCAGTAAAAAGAAGACTCTGTGCAAAAATTTCAGCTCGATAGCTTTAAAACTGAGAGACTCGGATTCGCGTAAACAGTAGAACAAAACGGACAGACGGACAGACGGACAAGCGGGAATGAACTTAGCATCGTCGTCCTGATCAAGAATCTCATATAGTTTATTGGGGGTCGCGAAATGGAATATTTCTATGCGTTACATAACTTCTGGGCAAAATTAATATACACTTTTCAAGTGTACAAAAATACACGTTATAAGTTAAAGATTACAGGGTACCGAAACGGGCCTAAAAAACTCGTCTCACGGCCCTAGGCCCGGCACTGCCTGCGTCCATCTCCAATCCATATTGATTATTTCCCTTGCACTTCAGTTCTATGGTCGTTGAGCATATTGTTAGCTTAGAATGTCTTTGGTACAGGTATAGTTTAATGCACTGTTTGTCCCCCATAGCGTCGACGAACGAACACATTCGGCAATTACACAGAAACAAATCAGCAAATCCAATCAGTCGCTGGCTAGCGTTCAATGAAGTACGACAATCGACCACGTTTTCCTGGCTTTAGAAAAACGCTGCTTTATGAATGGAAGTTGCTTTAAGCCAAGTTATTAACAAAATATCACTTCACCGCTTAATCGTCAAACAAAAAAAAAAGGTGAGAATTGGCAGCTACATTCAAAGTGTACAAGAAAAAAGATTTTGAAGCGTAAACAAAAAAGAGGAGCCAACTTTAATACATAAAAACAAAAAGTAGGGCAAGTCCGCCTTATCCTTATATGACAGCCTTTAATAGTGAGCCAATCAAATTTGTACGCGACCGCCAAAGCTTTAAAAGAAAAAGCTGTAAACGAGTCTAAATGGTAAGTCGACATAGCCTTAAATATACTGGGTAAATTCTAGGATATCGAGCGTAACCTTCCTAGGTGAGGCCGGAAAGGTGTCGGAAGGAAAATACGTTGAATACAGTTTTGGATACCAGTGGTCACTGGTAAATCCGCAAAGATCGGTGCGGACCGTTCATCCGACTCATGTTTTGGAAAGACTCTTAAATCATACTAAATACGGGAGGTTTTTTTGGGGTATATTTTATTTTGTTTTAAAATTTTAAAAAATTTTATAACCTAATTTAAAGGTGAGCAATGTGGTAAGGTGACTGATATGTCAAAATTGACATTTCACAAATAATGAATATTAATGGAACAAACTTGATATTTTAAAAAAAATTAAGTTTTTAAATTCTAAATTTTTTTAGAAATTCGAAAAGTCAGGGTGGACTTTGATTTTCAAAGTCATTTTATCGAATCGTCAAAACCGTATGAAGTGTCTCCGCTGAACGCGCCCATTGTATCATGAGCAACGATCACTCATGAATTGTACAAAATAGCGGACAACAAGTAAACACACATCCACAACCGAAAGCGGATTCTTTTGGAGGCAAGGCAGGACAAGCTGGGCGACTTCATTAAGCAAACCCAATCTTCGCCGAAACCGATACACAGATCGACAATTCACACAATCCTAACGGCACTACGATTTGTATATCTCATTTCCCAATCACGTTCGGGTCACTCCTGTTGCAAATGACCCTTAAGTATTTTGTATACCCAGTCTAGTCCCAAAATAAACAACTTGATTGAGTTTTAGGGTAACAGCCTCTCTCTCTTTCATATCGTGCATTGCGATCTTATCTTTACGAAAAGTCGTTGCAATTTACAGCACTCTTACGAAATTTGCCAACATTGGGGAAGTGTATAAAACCGCATACCCACTGGGTTAAAACAAAACAGTTCCTATTCCCAGATATGGCTACAGCACTTGAACTGAGCAACAGCGAGATACGCGGCCTGTGCCAACGCTATTTGCATCAGGATGTGCAACCCCAGTCCAATGTGGGATTTGACATAGTCAATTATCAGCTTCAACCCACTTCAGAGGCGCCAGCCGGATATTTGGGTAGTCATTTTTATCTACAAGTGACAATCCGTTTGCATACGTCGGATGAAGTAAAGCAGCTGCGTTTCTTCTCCAAGGCAGCCCCAGTGGGTAATGCCACACGTATGGAGTATCTGGAAGATTTTGGAGTATTTCAAAAAGAAATAGCGGTATATCAGCATGTATTACCCAAGCTGCAGGCTTTTTGTGCCGAGGTGGCACCCAAATGTTATTATGCGGATAAAAATTTATTGATTTTCGAGAATCTGGCAGATCAGGGTTATCGTATGGCAGCCGGACGTGATGGAGTGCTAAACTATGAGCAGCTGCACTGTTGCCTCAAGACTTTGGCTGCCTTGCATGCGGGTTCCATTATACAGGAAGTGAGTGAAGGAAAAAATTTAACAGAAACCCAATCCCAAGCAGTGGCAGAGAATGCCTATCCCTGGAATAAGGATCCCGAACATTTGCGTATGGTCAACTTTAATAATGCTTGCCTGGTATTCCAAGAGTTTATCAAACTAATGCCCAAGTATCAAACGAATTTGGTTTATATATTGAAAAACTTTTCGTCGCGTATGTCAAGAATATTTGACTTGGTCAAACCTTCGCAGAAATATCAGAATGCTTTACTGCATGGCGATCTGTGGGCGAATAATATTATGTTTCAATATGGTAAATATGGTGATATACCTTTGCAATGTCGTTTTGTGGACTTTCAGCTGGCCAGATATGCTCCACCTGCCTTGGATTTGCTGACGGTTCTAACCATTCCCACCACCAGTGAATTTCGTAAGAAGCATCTTAACGAACTAGTGAGTGAATATTATGGCTTTATGAGCGAATTCCTTAAGAGAGCTCAATTGGATATAAGCAAATATATGCCGGAACAGCTGTTCTATGAGTCGGTGGAAGAATTTCGTCTGGTGGGTTTAATTGAAAGCTGTTTGTTCTGTCATTTGGTCATGTTACCCACATCCTGCACTCAAAAGTTGACCAGCTCAGCGGATGGTTTCAGTGATTTCTTTACACATCGACGCATTGATATTTGCCTGGAGGCTTTCAATACGGATGAATTGTATAGAAATCGTATGATGGATATGTTGGAAGATTTCATAGATAATTTTGTGCTTTAGTAAAAATTAAAAATATATATTAACCCACCTTAAACCCAACTTTTGCTCTTTGGCTTAGCTTTTTTTATGCTTCGTTGAGTTTTGGTTCGAAAACTTTTAAGCTGTGTCCAAGCTGAGTCTCTTTGGTTTCGGTCTCTGCCTCTGGCTTGAAGCACACAATTTCCAGTTGCCAATTGGCCGCGTTCGATTCAACAACTTGATAGCGGCTCTTACAAAAGCTTTTGAAAGTTAACGGTTTAAAAGGATTACGCTGCAAAAAAAATTAAAAGTGAACTTAAACTTGTCAAAAATTTACATTTCTAAAGAAAATTGTGAAATAAATCAAAAACAATTACATAATGTGAGTTTACAGCGATAATAATGACCTAAGGCAGGTCAAGATGAAAAGTAACGGTTAACTATAAATATTTAAACAGAAAAACTCTTGAAATACATATATTCGGGGGTTTCTGCATTTGCATTTCAAATTAAAAGTGTTTCCCTTTATTTCCAAAGTGACACAAAAATGCTTGGTTTCTGGATCAAATGACCAAATTTAAGCAAATTGAAAACGTCTGATCAAAGTCAAGTAGAATTAGGGCAGATTTCTCATTTAGAATCTAGATACTTGCTATTTGTCAGATAGACATACATTTTACCAGAGCTGCAAACCGGCTATGAACCGAACCGGTTCGAACCCGGAATTCCGACTTTTTCTTTTACTCTAAACCGAACCTCTTGTAAGAAAAAAAATTAAACCTGAACCTGTTCCGAACCAAAATTTTCGGTTCGGTTCAGCAAAAGTTTTAGTAAGGCGTTAGTTAAGATTTGTCTGATCAACTAAGAAAAATAGACCAAAAATTACTCGAAGAAGTTCTTTTAAAAAATTTAATTTGAAAAGAAATTTACTCGTTTGTATAAACGAAAATCCAGATTTTTATTTTATATTTCAAAAAAATGTATTCCATCAAAATTTGGTAAAACTTGGGACGAACCAAGGTTCGAACCCAAACCTTGGCACAGAAACCCTGAACCTCAAATTTCTGAACCCCAATCATTAGTTAGCTCCGCAAAAATTATTTAGGTTTGCAGCCCTGCATTTTACTCAGTTCTTTAAATGTTTATGTGACAGATAGTGCCATGTAGAAGCTGAGAAATCGGCCCTTAATCCAGCAATTTTTTAAATTTCGTTTTACTCTTTAAATTTGTGCTCCCATAAAATTTGTGCTCAAAATTGGCGTCTGGTTAAAAAAAAACGCTTTTTATTCAACCCAAATCTCTTAACTCCCCTCCGATTCTTTGGGTTCTGACATTAGAAATAGTCGAGAGAAGGAGAAGGAGGAATAAAAGGCACAAAATCTGGAGAAAATACTGATTAGGGTAGCAGTCCATCGCCAAATTAAATGACTTTTGCAAAGTAAGAATTTTTTGCGCCGGTTTTAACTATTTCAAGGTAATCGATGTGAAGGACTCCGTGTGCAGATTAAACAAGTTAGAAAGTCTGTCAAGCCCGGCTGTAATATACTCTGTACCTGCCAAAGTTTGTATATAACTGATAACTTTTAAAAGTGGGTCACATAAATTGTGTAAGTGCTGCCCATCATTTTGCTTATAACTCGACTATCTGATCGGAAAACGATTTATGTTGAATCGATTAATAAAGATGAATGCTATAAAACTCTAGATTATCCGAACAATCTAACTCTAATATTTTGTAAGATATAAGGTTTTTTTCTTTTTGCGATGGAAAAGGGAGTGTGGCCTAAATTAAAAATAAACTTTATCAAAATGCGAGTATAAGGAGTTTACGTACCATACATTTCAAAACTCTAGCTTTAAGCATCACTGAGATATGTGCGTTGTAATGCAAGCCGCACGGAAATAAAGACTGGTTCAGATCAGTGGTTCATGAAGGTTTTTATACCACCGGTTCGGTTTATAACTTCATAACATACTTTGCGCAAACAAATTTTTTTTCGAAATTTAGTCCTGAAAACCTAATCTTTAAGTACATAATTATATAAAGTCGGATATATAAGTTAAAGAATTATCTTGGAAAACTGGAATGCGTTATCACCTTGAGATCGGTGAGTATCAATTGGCTTCGCAGCCACCGGTCATCCTAGCAAAGTAGGTGCCTGGAAATTCCGTAACCGACAAGAACAATCGTTAAGTACTGCAGTAGAAAATACATCCCTTGCTTAAGTGAGATTAAGTTTTAGAATAAATTCAATCTGCAACTTCCAAGAAAATAATG
Source organism: Lordiphosa mommai (assembly GCA_018904225.1). Taxonomy (NCBI): domain Eukaryota; kingdom Metazoa; phylum Arthropoda; class Insecta; order Diptera; family Drosophilidae; genus Lordiphosa; species Lordiphosa mommai. Next base: position 149,363 of record JAEIFT010000067.1, on the reverse strand, counting down.
CAAAATGATGACAGATATATTTGGAAAATACTCAATGGCTGGAGATAGGCAAAATAAGATGATGGGGACACACTAGAACCTGATTACAACACGACAACTTGCTGTCCTTTAAGAGGAAGTTAGAAAAACTATCAACGCTAGGAAGATGAGATGGTTTTTCGTTTTGTTGATTTTCCTAATAAAATTTCCCAAATGTACAAACATTTTTGTCTTAAATTTGGCGCTTTGCAACTCTGGTTTTTAATTTAGGAAGAACAGGTAGGACTATGATGGTGATATCATTGGCGTTAGGATGAGTGACGTACCCATAGCGATTTTTTTGTAGTTGTAGAAATGAGGAGGATTGACTACCTGAAAACTTCTTCTTCTTAACTAGATTCTTTCGTATATCTTCTATTTTTGTGTTAATAATCTTGGAAAATTTCGTTCTTGATTTAAAGATACATCCCTTTTGTCAAAAATTCACTAGAAGGTTAAATGGCCCATCTTACGCTTTCCACGTTTACCCGATAACTCAACGAATTACATTTTAACAGAACCCAGTCATAAGTTAAGCTCAACCTGATCATATATTTTCGATTTTTATAAATTGAAGGGCTGATGGCGTAGATGGAGAGACCAAATTTCGAGTCTAAACAGTTTTTTATATATTTATTTTGTGTTTTGTTTCAAAACTTTTGACATTGTGTTTATTTCTTCCAAAATTAATTTTTTTGAAAAAATCTTCCAAAATAAAACTAATATATTAAATGAATTTTTCATTTTTAAAGGTATATAATTATGAAAACTTGGATTTTTTTCAACATACAAAAACATTCGTGTTCTATATTTCAACATAAGAGTTAGATGATAAATCTTGTTTTTAAGTATGTAAATCTTAGTTAACGTATTTTAAACTTGATGTTTCTTGACTGCAAGCTTCTTAAAATACAGATTTTCAATCATGTTTTTTTATTGATTTTTTATATCAGTGTAGATATTGCTTTTCAGTCGAAAATCTGCAAAGTAACTTTGTTCTAGACCCAAAAGCGTGCTGATAGATTTTTCGCAATGATGTAAGGTGTTTAGCGGAGCACTCACACCGTTATCATTTAACATTTTAACGGTAGCTTGAGTTGATCTACAGCAGCATTATTTCTGTTTACCAGCATTCAATAAAAATTTGCAATGTTTGCGCTTACCCTTAAACAACAAAAAAAATACAATTTCAGCAACAGCGCAAAATGTACATAAACATTTTGACCCATCGCTACACAAACAACAACAACAACAACTACTTAAAACCAAACATTTGACTGACAAGTCGAACAACACCGAAACCAAAACATAAAATTAGACAACAAAGAAAAAACTGGCGGCGGTTGTGGAAGGTATTCAGCACATAATTTCATTTAACGGTCACGTTTTCTTAACTAATACGGCAAAATGACCAGAAAACCAACCGGACAAAAAACAAAATATATAAAAGTAACAATCAATTATAATTTAAAGAAACCAATAATACATAATAGGGCAAAATGTAATATTCAAAATTGTCACCTGAGTGAAAATCATATAGAAATCCGTGGTTAAAATATTCCATACGCTGCCAATTACGACATGCTCAATAATTACTTTACATTATGCATAAGTGCATATCAATATTGACCATAAGTAGGTGAAGAAGCGTGCGTGCGTGGAAGTAGTAGGGAAAATGTTACCGAATACCGATTGTATCACTTGATTAGGTATCAATCACAGTTAAGAAATGGTTTATGGTACTTTTTTCTTAAGACCTACTAAAGAGCTGAAAGAATAAATTAAAATGTAGCTTTCAAATTGGCATCGTAAGGATAGGTCGGCCGATAATTTCGGAATCCGCGGGATCTCCGCTTCTCCTCTCCTTTAAAAATTGCAGACAGTTTTCTTACAAAAATATATATACAACAAAATACAACAGGTTGGTTTAAGACCGGTTCCGAACCAGATAGAATCGCTACTGAAAGTATGCTGTGATTGAGTGATTATGTATAAACCAATGAACCTCTACTTAAGGAAGGAATTGAGGTACCGGGACTAACCTTGTGCAGAATTATAAACAACATTTTGTATGAATATTTTTGAAACCACTCAAACACCTGTATTGACTTTTCGTAATAAAAAGGCTTCATAAGTACATAAGTTGATAAATCTTTGTTATTGATCTAACTAAATATTAGGACACCCTACTATATGTAACAGCATTAAACTGGCCCGCAAAATTAATTAAAATTACAATATGTACTTCTCATAGAGAAAATTAAATGGCCAAAACAACCTTGAAACGCCTAAAGTGAAGCGAAAAGACAAAGAGTTCACACTTTTTAAAATTTAACGATCACTTGACTCTTTATTCGCCGGCTAAAAACAAAAACAAAACAAAAAAACTTGTAATGAGCATTAAGTGCAGACATTTTATGTGTTTTAAGTCATGTTTTTTGGGGTTTTTGCATCAAGGTTCGAGATGTCTGACGACAACAACCTTTCACTCGCATCACATCATCAACAACACCGAAGCAGCAGCATCCCAGCCCCCATTTTTCCAGTTTGTAACACAGATATTTCCTCATTGTATGCAAAATATGTATAAACAAATTTGTGTCCGGAGAATAACAATACGTCAATCTTTGTCAATTAACCAGATGACCCAAATTTGGTCATGTTGTGAGTTGTGACAACTGCAGCGCCAATTGGATTCCATTGACCTAATCAGAAACAACAACGCGTAGTTGTAGTATGCAGCAAGTAGCAACAATTGCCTGGCATACAAAATAAGCATAAAAACCTGAAAATGCCAACAGCTGAGCTGGAAGAGACCTAAACAGAGTCCATATGCGCATGCGCTTTTGCGACAGAATTGCATAAGATGGCACGGACACAGAAAGCTAAATGCAACCAAGCCGAAGGGGGGGCGGTTCAACTGTGAAAGAAGGGAGGGGCTTTAGCCACGGTAAAGTTAAGTTAACAGAAATTATAATGTTTTATGGTTAAACATTGCATTCTTTTGGATGATGAAAAACTGAAAGTGTGTGCCAAAGTTTAAATTTTGGCTAAGAGATGTGAGCATCAGCCTACAGCGAGTCAAAGAGGTGTTGTTTTTAACTAAATTTAATTGACATTTTAATTTATTGAGATTAAAAAAAGAAAACAAAATGCTACACTGGGTGGTCCCAATATTTTAAAATGCATTTTTCAGTTAGAAATAAATTTTATTATATTAAAAATAAAACGAATCTGGTTTCAGATATCCCATATCTTTCATTGTTTAATTTAAAATTTAAACCAAAAATGCTAAAAATGGCTACATTGCCCATTTTTCCCCATCGGCCTACGGTCATTAGAATTTCGCTTATTTTATACATCTGATTTTTTCTCCAGAAAAGCTTTATACCTCAGAGTAAATAAAATATCATCGAAAAACTGATTTATCGCCACAAATACTGAGTAAATTTCGATTTGAAAAATACCCTAGCGCTCTAGTGAAATTAAAAAAATGGGCGGGATCGCCCCAATATTCAGAATTATATATTTATTTACGTGTGTTTTCTAAAGTTACGTGATTTTCTTAATAAACAAGTCGATAAATCAGAATTTTCAAACTTTTTTTTATTAATTTGCATATAAATCGGCCATATTGTGCAGATCGATTACGAACTTATAACTTATAAAATGATTTATGTACTAACTGGATTATGAAGATACTAGTACGTACTTAGCCAGTAAAAATTCAAATACAAAAATAAGCGATATTCTACAACTTAGGATGGTTGAAATTGGCCAAATAACATATTTTCGGCATTTTTCGGTTCAACTTGCAGCTAAAGCATTAAAGATATAAGATCTTTGAAACCAGATTCGGATTCAGCGTGAAAAAAGGCGTCTAGAATCAATAACTCATCTTCCTGTTTGGAGAGTAAACCAATATCCAAATCTTGTCAAAATAATTATGCCAATTGTACATTTTATTTTTATTTTCCTATGCAAGCATCCAATTGTAAACTTTCTTTTGAAAGCTTGTACTTGCTTGCATAAAATTTAAACATTTTTAGACCTTTGTTTCAGAGATATCATGAAAAAATTTTGTCCACATAATGGTGACCAGTATACAGATGAAAAATGGTCCTAAAATCTCTTAAGTTCAATAGTTTAAAAAAAATCATAGTAAAAGTCGGCTAGATTGGTTATATGGTGTATTAATGTGCAAATACAATATAATGCGACGCAAAGCGGCTCTGACCTACTTCGTCATATGCGAGTCAGCAACTGAAAAATTGTTTGCTCTCTTGACGAAGGGCGAGGCATGCGTTCGGGTCGTGTCTGCTTTACAAATGCAAAGCTAACAAAATATTAGGTAGACTGAAAAAAAATTGTACGAACCAGATATTGTAATAAAATCTGGAAAGTCTGATAAAAAGCTGTCCCGTCTTCGCTGCAACCCGACAGCCCTAGATAATGGCGATACTGACGTTTGCCATGCGTCAATGTGGATCAATACGATCTAAGTGCGATCTCCCTTATTTAGGGTCACCCATAAACTAATCTAATTGAAACTAATCTAATTTAAAATGGTCATTCCATGTGAAACTCAGCCACCCAATTTTTTTTTTTTTTCAAAATGTTTTAACAAAAATTTATAGAATAATCGTGTATTTCTGGATTCCACTCTAACAGACCGCGAGATAAACCAACAAGTACATAAACTTAAAAATGATTGCGTCACAATGGTGCATCCGATTTAATTGAACCAACTTACTATTATCATGTCTTCCATCCTAGAAAAATAAGAGCCTTAACAAATTTAGTTTTTTAGTAGGGTTTTAGCAATCTTAATGTTTTTTTGTCTTTTATTCAAAGAGGGCCAATATATTTTTTATATAATATTTTTTTTCTGGTTATATCACCCACATATTTTAGTGACGAGTGGGACAATTAATTAACGCGCGAGGAAAAATATTTTTCTAACATACAATTTTTTAAGTAAATAAATATATTTGATTGAAAAAACTCGTCTAAAAATATTGTCAACCACGGCGGATATTAAAAATCATGCTTTAAAATTACTTCCTCGATTTTAGATAATTAAAATTAGGAGACGTTAAAACATAAAAAAGGTATATCAGCAAAATATTTTTTCTAGGTTTTTCTCGGATATGTATACGATCATTCACAAAAAAATATATTTCATAAAAGAATCGGTTGGCCCTCCGAAAAATAAACAAAAAAACAGGACCGTAACGATTATAACTTATATCAAATAAATCTCTTGATAACAATTATTTTGATTTTTTGTCCAAATGCTCAAGAAATAACTATTATTTTTTAACATTTTTAAAACTCAAGAAATAACGATTAATTTTTAAGCATCAAAAAAAAATTACAAATAAAGTTATTTACGGATTTTAAAATAAAACTCAAGAAATACCGATTATTAATAACAAAAAAATAAAAATCTTAAATAAGGGTTATTGAAGGATTTTTAAATATAACACATGAAATTACTATTTTTTTGAAAAAATAAAATCAAATAAGAGTTATTTTAAGATTTTTAAATTAAACTTACAAAAAACTGATTATTTTTTAGTAAAAAAATATAAATCTAATATAAGAGTTATTTAATGATTTTTAAAAAATTTAAAAATAACGATTATTTTTTTGATCAAAATAAAAATCTAAAATAAAGTTATTATATGATTTTATTTTTTTCCTCAAAATAAAAATCAAAATCAAATAACAGCTTTTTTAGAAGATGGATGTGGCCATGATTGCATATGGGTATAAACTGAAGGTACAGCAACCACTAAGCCAATTTTAAAGAAAAAAAATGGTCACAAAAATATTTTCTACGTTTATTTCGTTTTAGTGTTTGTCTTGTGTAATCAGAGTCCAATACCTTAGCACCTACGCTACCGATTTGAAAAAGGGAATTTTCATGGTTTCACTAATGACTGGTTTTTTTCAAAGTCATCAAAACATAAAAAAATTTTATTTGTGTTAAATGTCTTACTAGTTTCTGTTTGTTAACGACTTTTCTAATTAATAAACTGAGGTATTATAAAAAAAGAAAATGGAGGACAACTTACCACCGACGTTTAAATACCCCTACAATTTCTTTAATTTTTATAATGTGAGGTTTTCCCAATTTGATAACAAAAATTTTATTCGCTTAATGCAATGCAAGTTGAACAATTTTCTAAGTTGAATAGATTGCGCCTTTCTGTGTCCATTTGGTGACCAAGTCAATACTGATTGTTGGAGCATTCGATATATCAAAGAGGCACATATATAAGATGCCGCATCATACAAACTCCAATTTTGTTTATTAAGGAATTGCTGTAGTTCAACGTGGCCCAGCCTAATCCAGTGTCCAATCGATTTTTGTGAGACAGCAAACGCTCTCATAACGATTTGAGTACGCCGCGATGCTTAAACAAACAGTGGGAGTTCCCAAATCCCTGTAAATAGTAGAATTGCAAGCAAAGTTACACATCTTAATTCTTTCAATTGTGGGATTGTACGCCTTCCCTAGCACCTAATTTAAAGTCTGATTTTGGCTTTGAGGGACAGATCGCTCTCCGCCGAAGAAGCCAATCCATTTTTCGAAGTTTTAAGCGGGCAGAGCTACAGACCCTTTAACATGAGGACAGACGGACTCAGCTCGTTGGCCTGATCAAGAATATATATAGTTTATGGGGTCGGAAATGAATATTTCTATGCGTTACAAACTTCTGGGAAAAATTAATATACACTTTGCAAGTGTAAAAATTATCATTCACCAATTTTTTTTTTTTTTTTTAAATTGGCTTGAGGGTTGCTGTACTTCAGTTTATACCCATATGCAATCTAGGCCACATACATCTTCTAAAAAAGTGTTATTTGATTTTGATTTTTATTTTGAGGAAAAAATAAAATCATATAATAACTTTTATTTTAGATTTTTATTTTTTTGATCAAAAAATAATCGTTATTTTTTTAGATTTTTTTAAAATCATTAAATAACTCTTATATTAGATTTATATTTTTTACTCAAAAAATAATCAGTTTTTTGTAAGTTTAATTTAAAAATCATAAAATAACTCTTATTTCAGATTTTTATTTTAATGCTCAAAAATAATAGTTATTTCATGTGTTATATTTAAAAATCCTTCAATAACTCTTATTTAAGATTTTTATTTTTAATTCATTAATAATCGGTATTTCTTGAGTTTTATTTTAAAATCCGTAAATAACTCTTATTTGTAATTTTATTTTGATGATCAAAAATTAATCGTTATTTCTTGCGTTTTAAAATATGTTAAAAATTAATCGTTTATTTTTAAGAGTTATCAAAAAATTCAGAAATTTGTAAATCATGGGTGCAAATGGACAGATATGCCATCTGGGATTTTATTGGTATATTTTCCACTCTCATAGAGTGATGAGCGAATGATTTTTTGAAAAAAAAAAAAATAATCGTTATTTACGGTCCCTGAAAAAAACATTAAATTTCGCTAAAATCCTACTTCACTTGAATCTTTACGCTTTTTATTTTTCTCGGATAGGAGACATGAAAATAGAACAAATTGGGTAGCTTAATGCACACATTACGATGTTATACTCAATTTTTATAGTTTTATGTTCTTTGTCGTTTTTGTTGGGGATGTCCAAATATAGTATTATATTCTCGATGTGTAGAACTTCGATAGTGATTTTTTTTAAATCAAAAATAAATTGGGGTGGCTGAGTTCACCTGGAATGACCCATATATATATAAGGGTTCCTCCTGACTGACTGACTGATTGGTGAACCTTGCACAGCCCACACCGTTAGGGATAGGAAGCTGAAAATTTGACATGAATATTTTAAATCTTTGTTTGGTTTCGGAAGGGCGTGGGTTCCCCAGCCAAGTTACGAAATGCACAAAAAAGCTCAAAATATTTATTTCTAATTTTTGTAAGCAAAGACTTGAAATTTCATATGCTATTGCCACCACCGAGTAGCAAAGCTATCTTGAGGCCTTATTCGGGTTCGGGTCGTGATGGGATTACATTTTGAACGTCTCACAGTGGCGCCATTTAAGTTTTTTCGATGAAAAAATCATAACTTTTGAACCAAATGAGATAATTGAATAATTTAAATGGTAAAATTGATAGATAATTGTTCAACCTATGAAACAAAAAGGGTGCTACGCCTACTAGATGCTTACCTATGGGTTATCAAAGACAAATTTTATGGTAACAACAAAAAATTCTTTTTAACAATTTTATATTTTTTGTTGTGGATTTTTTAATGTTTCTATGTTTTAAAATTATAATCCAATAACCTAAAAAAATCATTTTTTTCGAATTTATTTTTTAAATTTTTTAAGTTTTTTCTAAATAATTTGTACTAATCATAAGACAAGGTATACCTAATAGATTAATTAATTTTGAACTAAATGTAATGGACTCTAACTCTTTTTTATGACTTCACATACCGCAGAGATGAAAAAGTGGATCGGAAGATGGGGCCAACATGTTAAAAATAAAAATAGGTCAACTTTGACGTGTTGTATCTTCTAAAATAAAAATCGCATTTTATTATTGCATATTTAAAATCCTATAAGATGGGTTTATTCAAAATTTCGTAAGCGCTCATGAAATTTTTTATTTTTGCTCCTACTGTACGATTTTTAAAGCTAACGAATAATATATTTATATACGATTAATATATTTTCCATTTTTGAATCCGTTCAAATTGAAATCGTTGAGTTATCTTTGGCGGTTTTTGGTTCGGTTCATATTATTTTGGATTAGTATTTGTATATTTATATTCAAGCATTGTCCAGAAGAAACAATTAAGTTTCCCATCGTTAAGTTTTCCACTCGTTCCCTCCCATCCCTGCATATGTAAATGATGATCTTTTTGTTGGCCTTCTGGCATTTCCCACAAATCGTGATTTGGCACAAAAAGGGCACATTGAAAAATGCAAGTGCCACCGCAAGTGGCAATATCAAGTCCAAAACTTACATCATCATCGTCATCATCATCATAAGGCGCGTCAAGCAACGACGGCAGTCACTGCCGGTTATCCAATTAAAAAGAAACAAAAAAAAAGTAAGCAAAGATCAGGGATCTTTTTCCAGCCAAAGTGTGCCGGCCGCGATGACGAGGCTGGCAAACCAAAAAAAAAAAAGCTCAGCACGCGACATCTAGGAAATGACAGCCACTTGGTAGCCACTTGACAACAAATGTACAACAGCTCCAAGCGAAACAGAAACTGCCACAACGACCGACGACCAAGTCAGCTGACTTGGTTAACTAGTTGTGGTCCCGGTGAAAAGCGGTCATTTAGGCGTGGACCGGCTGCTGGCTGGGAGATGGGAGATGGGAATGGGGATGGGGAGACGACATGCGTGTGTATGCGTGACAGGCGGAAACTTGTAATATTATATGCACGCCACAATTATGTAATAAATTCAAGTAGCAAGTGAAATGTGAATTAATCGGATTGTTGTTTCTTCATTCAAGGTACCCGCCCTACGGTCTCATTGTGCTCATCATGGGTCTGGTCATGCTAATCGAAGCGCGTCCTCAACCTCAGCGCCAGCTGCAACACATTGCGGTGGTGGAAAATGATGCCTGGGAGCAAACGTTACCACAACAATTTCAAAATCCCTTCTACAAGACACCGCGTGTCCGAGATGCCTTGGCCCGATCCAGTTGGTTTGGACCCGGTGAGGATATTGTAAGTTAAAAGGTTTATATGTGGAATTATGTAGAATACTTCAATGTTTTCGCCTTTTACAATTTACAGGTGTACGATCGCCAGGCTGAGAAAATTCCACGTATGGAAATCTATAATGTACTTTCTCATGCTGGACTTATACCACGCCGGCATTTTTTTTAAGTAAATTGCCATAATGTTTTCTTCATTTGTGTTATACTTGTATCATATCGAAATAAAAATTGCAGTCATTAGATTAGGAAATCAAAAAGAAATCTTTCTACCTATTTATCATTTATATCAAGAACCGAAAAAAGAAACATGGCTAAATGGTCAAATTATTGGCATAAATTCGAAAAATGCAGTTCATACCCAAAATTTATTACATTTCTTACTAATGGTACCCACAACATTCGGAGCAAATTTTAGAACGATTCAAATACGCCTACCTTTACCGCTCATATAGGACCACATTGCGTATGCGTAATTTTATTAAACTTTTTGAAAATTGCATGTCTGAGTATTCTCTTTTCGATCTGTGAATTATGTGCAGAAGTCAAAAATCTTGTTTGATTTTATGATCCAGTTCAAGCTAATTCCATCACTCACTTCAGGGATTTACTTCTCGGAATCACAGAGCTGCAACAAAGATCTAATTATACTTAGCTAAAACGATCATTTTTCTGGGCTCGCTTTGGCACAACATACACGCAGGTTGGCTCATAGTTTATGTTATTCAGGGCCGGCCAAATGAAGAGGACAGAAAAATGTGCTTGTGCTGGTGAATGTTTCGCTTGCAAAATTTAGTTTTTCTGTGCCGCCATGACTTCACCTCTGGTGAAAACACGAATGCGTTTGGCCCTTTGTGGCTATGGCGCTGCCAGGTCTATCTATCTGCAATCTCTTTCAAGTCAGTAAATCGGTCCGAAACCGAGCTCCTGAAAACCGCTTCGGTTCGGGATTTTTGAATTGCCTGAACCATGAACCGAAACTTCTACATTTATGAACACTCGGACCTGAAACAGAAAAGTTCGGTTCACAATATTAAAGCTGCCTTTACTTATAATAATATTACTTTAAAAAGTTGCATATGAAACTACTCCAAAGTAAAACTTTTTAGACGAACTATAATGAGCTATTACTATTGTAATATCTGGGAATAATGAACTAGATGTTCAGCGCTAGTTCCACGGATTTAATACTGGTTCAACAAACAAATCAAAAAAACAAAAATAAGACTTATAACTTTAATAACTTATTCATATTGGATTAGCAAGGAACTTTTGAAGCTTAAACCTTTAAAAAAAAGTCCCCAAACGCAGAATTTCGTATTAAGTTTTTTTATTACTGCAAGCGCCTCCTACATAGTCGTTTCTTCTACTGTTGGAAATTCAGGTTTAAAAAGTAAAGGATGATTTTTTCAAAAATGCTGCTTGTGTAGGCGTTCCGGTGTTTTTGTTTATGAAGGCTGCTTTTATAACAGACATATGGGATGGACTCAACTTCCATTCAGAAGACTAATAATAACAAGGAAAAAGTTAGCAACAGTCCATGTTCTGCAACGGATTTATTTTTACAGGTAGGCCATTTTATTTATTTTTTATTTAAATCAAAATCAACTTTAAATGCTTGGGAATAATTTTTGTATTTTCGACTTGATATAATTAGGGAATTCACGACCCGGAGTTGGATTGCGGGAATACGGATTAGTTAACTTGTGGTTAAAAAAAAAATTAAATTGTTTTATCAGGATTTAAACTCAGGTCTTGTTCACAGAAAGAGTTCGCGGCATACGCGAGATCAGCGAACACTTACAACAATCCAATTTTGATTTCTTCTTGATGATGTTACACTGAACGACAGCATTTTTTCCAAATAAATAAATCCTACTTTTCCTAAAATCGTTCTGTAAAAAAAACTTAAAATTTTTTTTTTTTCGATTTCAAAATGTGTCTCCACTGAAACTCTCAAAACTTAGTTCCATTTGCTCTTATTAAAAAGCTCTAAAAAAATATAAAAATAAAAAACTTCGTTTTCAGCTTAAAATGTGCTAGGGAGAGAGGTTTAAATTCTATGGACTATATATTATAATCTATAATAATAGATTAAAATAAAACAACTGTTTTGTTCATTATAAAAAATTTATCGATCGAAAAATGCTTGTAAATGCCATTAGTTCAGGGTTCGCCAAGAAGAGCAAGGCGAACAAGTGAGAGTGTATTGGTGTGAGAATATAAAGCGGCTCTGACCTACCTCGTTGAAGGCTAGGCAGCCATTGATTGTCTTGGCAGACTCTTTTACTTTCTTTGCGAAGGGCTCGGCATGTGTTCGCCTCGTGTCCGTGTGAATTGCAAAATGTGTTCGGCCCTTAGGGGCTATGGCTGGGGATCTCTGCTTTAGTCAAACAAAAATTAAATATTTATTAATTTTACAGTGAAGAAAATTTAAATATCTTTAAAAATTAATATCTTTTTTAAGTTTTAGAAAAAAACGAGACAAAATTTAAATTTTAATTCAAATGGGCCTGTTTTTCTGAATCTTGTATAATTAGAAATGCTAAAATAAATTTTCTCCAATGAATATATACTAGCAGCACCAGTATTTTTGTCAAATAATTAAAAAACTTTTTCTAAAATATTTTAGCCATGAAAAATAAATCGATTGCCTTGTTATCGAGATATTATTGATAAACGGGATTCTTGTTTTTTTTTTAAATATGTCTCCACCTAAATTCTCATAACTTTTTATATTTTTGCACCGATTTCAAAATTCTAAAAACATATATAGAGAAAAAATTTAGCCGAATTGGTCATGTCAGATAAATGTGGTCGATCTCGAATTTTCTTAAACCTCATACGAAAGCATTGACTTGAGTACGGATTTTCCAATGCCAGCATATTTGTCTTGATCCCGTCTTTAGCTCGGTTGTGCTGGATTTTAACTCGATATAGGCTTATTTTAAGAACACACGGAATTGCTTTAAGTTTGATATTTAATGTAGAGTTTTTGGTTTCGGTTATTTTTTTCGGTATGACATTGAAATAACATTCTTACTTTAATCTCATTGCAGGATTATGTAACTGTCAAGTAAGATCCGTACTTAAAATAAAGCTTTCGATATAAAAAAATTTTAGGACATAACTGCACGTAATACGTCGGAACCATCCGGATGGGATGATTTTATCTTCTATTTTTTTCCCTTAACTCAGCAATTATGAATATTATTTGCTTTCAAACAGTTCTGCTTAGTTTGGTTAAAATCAAATGATTATTTCCTGTAGTTGCTATAGAGCCAATTATTTGGAAAATGAGTTTAAGTCAGAACATGAGAACTTTTTTGTTTTCCATAACAGAAAGGAACCAGATCGATTGTTTCGGTAAGCTTATTAAGGTTCGGTTTAAAATCGATTTAAATCCCTGATCCTAGTTCTTAAAACTAACATTTGGTGAAAAAAGACCTAAAAAGCCTAAAATTCCGATAGCCGAAAGCCGGTTAAATCCTTTGGTATTAAAACTCCCAATTATTGTGTTCCATTGAGCGTGTAAAAATATCTGAATGTATTTAATAAATTTCATAGTATTTTTGCATAAAGGTCGCTTAGTTAAACGCAAAAAAAAATAGTTAAATGAAATCAATTTTTTTATAACAACTATTATATACAACTAAAATTCCAGGTGCACATCCAGCGCTGCGATGCGCTTCAGCTTGGCATCCAAGGCCAATTGTCCAGCATCTGTGCTTATTTGTGGTTGTTGTTCCTCCAGAGCGGCATTCTGTTCCAGCAAAGTTTTACGTACAACCAGTGTTTGCTCCTCCTGTTCATTCTCTTCCGCTTCGCTTTCTTCGTGGCTTAGGCCATTACCATTAATATTGCCATTACTGAGCGTGGTATCAGCTTCTCGATTGTGTGTGGTTTCTGTGTCGGCAGGTGTTAACAGAGGTTTGATAAACTCATTACAAATGAGACTCATGGCGGGCATTGTGTGGGCAGATAAATTCATAAACTGTAATAGAGAAATGGGAACAATGGTTAATTGGCATTGACCTTGGCTGAGTTTGTTATTTTTGGGGCGCTGAGATTGTGGTTCAAGTTCATCACATGATTTTTTGTCATTCATACTCGAGCGCAAAGACTCTATTAACCTTCGCGCATGCGTTTGGACAGGTTGGAGTACGAATAAATAAACAAGTGAACTACAAATCTTGCAAAGTATTTTTGTTTTGTTGTGTCATATTCTCAAGAAGTAAATAATTAAAAATTAATTTCACAAGCGTTGTGATGAGACACAAAATGAATCAGAGAACAAAAAAATTTCTCAATTGCAGCTGGCGCAAACCGAACTTAACTGGTCACAAAGTGACTATATACTAAAATTGGATATGTAATGGAATTAAGGCAATAAGTGACAAACTAAGTAATTATTATTACAATGGCCGCTCAGGCGCCTGCTAACCCACTCTTGGCCAGCATAATCATCATCATCATCATCATCAGTAAAGTGAAATGCTCAAAAGCACGCTACAACAATGCTTGACACGCATAAACAACAAATTGAACAACAAAAGCTTAAAACTATTGGGGAAGGCAACTGTACGCACTGTGGAATTAAAATGGAATTTAAAAAGTTAAATTTCTAATGTTCCTTATAAGCGCTGAGCTGATCTATATGAAATTTGTACAGTATATTTATGTGAATCAGGAAAGAGTTAAAGAGTATGTCCCAAGTAGAGGGGAGCGTGTCGTGTTTTTTTTTCGTGTCAGAAAAACCCGCACGACTCAACAGAACGTGTTCGTGTTGCAACATTTGATTTCGTGCGTGTACGTGCGTGACAATTTTAAGCCCTTAAAACAAGAACACGGTCTAAAACGACTTAACACGACACAAGCCGACACTACTTGAATTAAAAGTATGAAAACTACTAAGTCAATATATCAAATGGACAAAATATATTCAATAAATATCTATATTTTTCCTTTATCGGCTGTTGGTCACACTTATTTAAAGTCAATGAAGTTGATAAGTCCTATAAGGCCAAAATTTTTATAGTTTGCTCTTTGTGGTTTGAATTGGAATCCTGAGGTCCGCTTACCTTCTTATTCTAGTAGACTTCTTTTAATAAACATTTCTTCCTTAATTAACCGTTAAGTTATGCTTGGGTTAATCTTTATACAAAGACTAATAAATGACGAAATCGACTCATCAGAGTTGATTAGTCAAATTACTCATAGAGTTCCTTTTACGAACTCTTTAAAAAATCTTAATCTAAAATCTTATCTCTCAAACGTTATGCTACCTATGCTTTGCATGAACCGTTTCGTGTTCTTTGCGCTGAAAACAATACCGAGTAATCTGCTTCGAAGAATCTCTTTCTTCTATAAAAACCTTTATTTTAACGTATTTAGCCTAATTTTAGTGTTTTCCCACGCGTTTTAGTGTCACACGTTTGTGGCTGCGCCCTTCGGTCGGTTGGGCGGGAGGTGGGCTGCTATTTTGTCTGGGGCTCGCGCGTTACAAGCTTCGGCTTAGTGTCGCTTGGCAAATATCCCATTAATGTCATGACGTGTTGAAAATATTCGACATGCGCCCATCTCTAGTCCCAAGTATGTGAACCATTTTGAAAGCTGATTAAAACCGGTTCAAAAGTGGGTTAGAGCTATATCTTAGAAATCATATGTCTTCTGTCGCAGTTTTTGTCACTGAACTGAACGACTGAACAGATTTGGATGAAATTTTCTGTGAACATTTTTGTGGGCTTAAAACCGGTTCAAAAGTGGTTCAGAGCCATATCTCGGATATTATTTAAGCTATAAACTTGAAATTTGGTGTTTTGTTTGAAAATATGAAGTTATTTATTTTCCCAGAGATAAAAACTGGTTCTGAACCGGTTCAAAAAAGTGGTTCGGAGCCATATCTCACACATTATTTAAGCTAGGAACTTGAAACTTGGTGTGTAGCTTTACAATAAGGAATAAGACATTTTACTGCTTCAAGACCGGGTTCTGAACCGGTTCAAAAAAGTGGTTCGGAGCCATATCTCACACATTAATTAAGCTAGGAACTTGAAACTTGGTGTGTAGCTTTACAATAAGGAGTAAGACATTTTACTGTTTCAAGACCGGGTCCGAACCAGATTGAACCGGTTCAAAGGGTGGTTTAGAGCCATATCTCAGAAATTATTTAAGCTATTAACTTGATATTTGGCGTTTTGTTTCATAATATGAAGTTATTTATTTTTCGAAAAAAAAACGGTTCTGAACCAGTTCAAAAAAGTGGTTCAAAAGCGGTTCGGAGCCATATCTCAGACATTATTTAAGCTAGGAACTTGAAACTTAATGTATAGCTTTACAAAAAGGAGTAAGACATTTTTCTGTTTTAAGGCAGGCTTCGAGCCAGACTGAACCGGTTTAAAAGTGACCCAGGGTTATTTCTTAAAAATTATTTAAGCTATGAATATGAAAATTGGTGTTAGTGCAGGTAATTTGAAGTTACTTATTTTTTCTGGATTAAAACCGGTTCTGAACCACTTTAAAAAAATGATTCAAAACTGGTTCGGAGCCATATTTCAGAAATTATTATTTGGTATGTAGGTTGATTATGTGAAGTAAGACATTTTACTGTCTCAAGACTGGTTTCGGGATCGGGACGGGATCTAATTTTCTGTCCCGTTCCCATTTCTATTCAGAACCACTTCTCAGAAATTATTTAAGTTATAAATTGGAAAATCGGTGAGTTAGATATTTTACTGTTTCCGCCGAATCCGATTGAAATGCCTCACAATTGGTATATATCTAAGAAATCATTTGAAGATAAAGGATTAAATCTGGTCCGAACCAAATTAAACCGGTTCTCAAGTGGATCAGAAAATTATTCTTCGAGATATGAATAGAAAGTTAATTTAAAGTTTAATTACGTGGTTTAAAACCATATCTGAGTATTCTTTAAAGCTATAGACTTGAAATTTGATGTAGAGGTGGGTATTATGAAGTTAAACATTTTACTTTCTCAAGGACTGGATCATAAATGCCAACAGTTTGGGCACCACCTTTTAAAAGGGGGAACTTTAAGGTTTTAAAGGATTTCGTCTACCTAGGAACATCAATAACCAGCTAACATTATCCGAAAAAGAATTCCTCTGACAAATGGGATCTCTAATGAAATCAAGGGCGGAACCCGTCCTTTATAATAACGCTTTAACGTTCAAACTTGGTAAGGTAACCAAATTTTCCTAAGAAAAAAGCTTCTCAGCCCCACAGTGCCAGCACTACTGGCTACCCAAGCTGCATCCTCCGCACACAGCCATGCAGCATTCACAATAGACTTTAAGAGAGGACAAGAGAACCAGAACCAGAACACGAACACGAATACCAACCATAACAAACCGAACTTTACGAGCCACGAGCAAAAAACGATACTTCGTTTCAATTAGAATTATGAGAGCGGGTCACGCACGAGGCAGCAACATATAAATTGCAACGTACGCCAGTGGCAGCTCAACATTTTACAAACAACAAGCAGCCGGAGCGGAGTGCAAAGAGCGAGCGAGCTAACGAGAGCCATAACAACGGAAGCGCGTGCCGCAAAAGTTTACGGAAATACAAACAAAAAAAATATCAAATATTGCGTCGGCGGGGGCACAGCAAAGTTCAAGCCTCTTTCTCAACTGACAATCAGACAAGTGCGTAATTCTTATTAAATTGCAATAAGGAAGAGAAAAAATCAACACACAGTGCACCAAAATGTGGCTCAACTTTGTGGCTGTCATTTCCGTGCTGTGCCTGGCACTGTTTGTGACCTGGGCGCAAGCTGGACCCGTGCCAATTGTGAATGAGGTAAGTCAGAGTCGGAGTTTGGGGTTGAAGTTGAATGAACAGCAAAGGGCATTTATTTGGAACAAGTGACTAAGGAAGTAGGAAGTAGGCAGCAGCAGCAGCAGCTGCTGCGGTTCCTAATGAGATGTGGGCGTTGCAACAATTGTAGTGCAATGTATAGAGCTTAATTAAAAGATTACCTTCCAATTAAAAAATAAAATAAACCTAATGATGACTGACTGATGAGCACGTCCAGATGGGGTGTTTGGTTAATCTTTACAACTATTTATAGAATATATTTTTCAAAGAATATACATATTTATTAGATTATATAATTTATGAGGAACAAAATTTTTGTTTGTTACACCTTATCAATGTCCGTGGAAGAATTTGAATGTCACAAGAAGTAAAAACAAAGTGATTAAAATTATATCAATAAAAATAAGATGAGCAATGCTTCACGTATATAAAAAGTCAATAAATAAATTTTAATATGTGGGATTGTAGCTTCAAAAGGCCTAGTCAAGCTTCTTTTAAGTTTCTTGGCTTGTATTCTTTTTTAATTTTCGCAACTTTACGAGATTTCGGCTCTCGAACCATCGAACGTCATCGCAACCAAAAAAGCAGCGCAAACATTCAAGTCTTTATTACCCTAGTCTGCTGTGATCGGATGTGTAAAAGTTTTTAAAGAAAAACTGTTTATTAAATGTTCCTAGGCGGGGTTGAACTCAGACCTTTCTCACAGTAGACGCACGCATTGAGAGAATTTCAAACTTCACAAAATTTATATATAGTATATAGTAATCAGCATAATTTATCGATCCACAAAGTTTGGAAAGGATCAGATGAACGATAGTGAAGTTATGAACAAATCAAAAATTTTCTACCGGCCATGTGGCGCCACATTTAAAAATTGAATTTTCACTTACTTTTGTGACTATAAAGGGATATTTATTTAGTTCTTTTCATCTTCAACGAGTTGAATTGAAATCAAGATCGTCCAAGAATTGAATTTAGATTTTCAATGCAAACCAGATATCTGCAGCAATGCTAAAAATAATGATCGAAAATTGGTCCTTCGAAATGGACCATTCGCGGTCAACTGTTGAATAAAATTATCTTTAAAAAGTAAATGTCAGATTCTGACGTCGAATTCTATTTTAAAATGAAAACTATAACAAGAAAGAGCGCTGGTCCTGAATGCAAAGTTCCCAGTACACTTGGTTTTGTGTGTTGTCATACTAATATGAAAAATTTAAATTCATTAACATTTGTTTCTTATTTGATTCAGTAAAGGTAAATATTTAAAATTATTTTTATTAAGGAGTTTAAAGCATTCCTTAGTAGCGATGGCGATATAGCGGACTAGAAAGTTCCAATTCAAGTTTTGGCCAGATTTTTAGTGCATTTCCTCTTCTCTAAAAGAGTCATTGAGCAATTCCACTCTTTTCGCCAAACTTTAGCTACAATATAAAATGATTTTTTGTTACGTTGAATAATTTTAAAATAATTATAATCTTCTCTAAAAAATTGCCTAAAAAAAATTATGTATTATAACGCCAGTAACGTCACGTCAGATAAAAAAAAAGTCTTAAAAAAATAACAAGAAAAGATTTTTAAATTTGAAAAACAACCGGAAGAATTTGCATACCAAAAATTTTGCCCAATTCGCAGTTTTGCAATTTTGTGAACCGAGTCGAAACCCACTTCCGTTTTATGTAACATCACGTCAGGGTATAAATAAATCTCTGAACCCTCAAGTTGGATTCCTTTAATTTTTTCCTGAAGAGTGGTATTTAAGTACTACCAAAAATTTCAAAAAAAAAAACTTTTTAAAATGGATCTCTTAAAATTACCACTGATCTACGTAGTTGGCTCCGCAGGCTACAGTGTCCTGAAAACAGGTTAGGTTCGGATTTTTCGAGTGCCCGAACCGGACCATAAACCGAACCTCTTACATTTTTGAGCCCTCGAACCTAAACCCGAACCGGAACACTTTTTCCAAAAATAAGGTTCGATTCACAATAATAAGTTATTTTACAAACGAAAGAAATTCTTAATGAGATTATTCAAAATTAAATCTTTAAGAGTCACTAAGTTTGATTGTCAATAAGGAAAGCAAGTCAAAAATGTTATAGATTCCAAATTTTTGGAAAAGATCTAAAAACGAAAACCTAAAAAAAACAGTGCTAACTTAGTTCGTGTATAGATGAACTTAACCAGGAGAATAAAAAAAAACCCTAGATATTTGGACTTAAATCAATCCCAATCGATGTCAAGTACAAGAGGATTAACTTGTGTACGGATTTTCCAATTCAGAAATTCTTGTTTTGATCTTGTCTTTGGCTCGGGTATAAATAGGCTTTTATATAATATATATAACATGTAGAATGGCCGAGAAAAAATGTCAAACTTTTAGTTTCTTTTCATTCTTTTGCTATGACATTGCAATTTCGAACTTGTTTTAATCTCTATGCAAGACTATTTAATTCAGCTAGGATTCGTTCTTGAAATGAGACTTTTCAGATTGATACAAGAATTTTTGACTGAAAAAAAAAAAAAACTATTCTTTTTTGTTCGGTTCAGAGGATCCAGTAACCGGTCCGTGAACCGAACTCAAAGATTCCTTTCGAACCGAAGCCCCTCCAAAATTTTGGAGGATTGCAGCCTTATATAGAAGTTTCTGAGATCGACGCGTTTATACAGTCAGCCAGACATGGCTATATTATATTAGTATATTGCAGTCGGGCTGGACCTAATTTTTCTACTTCTTTCTTGTACAAATGGTTGTAATTACATATCACTTCTAAAACATTGAAAATATTCGATTACTCAAGGACAGGAGATGTGTCTTACTTGAGTCTCTGAAAGGTCACAGACATTCTATTAGGAATAGATTAAACTATTAAGAAAATTTTTAGCTACAAGTGATGTAAGAAAGTCTAGACTTTAGGTTCTAGACCTATCCCAAAGATTATGAGATCCCAGCTCAATCTAGCTAAATCATTCTGTTGCTAAGCCTGACATAATGCACCTGATTCATTCACAAGCAAAAATCCTAAACTCAAAGCAATTGAAAGGCATCCAAAAATAAGACGTTGCAGCAGTTTAAGAGAATGGCGTTATAAATATAAATTGAAATTATTCAAATTTACTTAAGTATTATATATATATAGACAGAGAGAAGACAAACAAAAAGTCACTTGTAAAGGTACAAAAGATCAAGACAAAGGTTGGGGCTAACAAAAGAACACTGAATAAATTGTAATATATATATATATATTTATTTCTGATCTCTTCCAACCAGCACCAACAACTTATGCCCAAGGTACCACAATGGCATTGTCTGCGTTACTTTAAGCACGATGTCTTAATGATGCGACGTTGTAGACATTTACGTGTACCGACAGCACCTCGTCTGGGAGATGTACTCATACGTAAGAAGAAGAAATAGGTTTTGGGGAAGACATCCGAAGTAGAGGAGGAATCTAAGAATAAACTACTGCACACGACTGAGCAACAAATACAATTATTACAACAACTACAACAGGATTTATAACCAAGACCAAAAAGATAACCAAATAATTTTATTATCATAATTTTAGCCTAAGTCTAACCAATTGTACTTCATAGCTAGTAAGTTTCGAATAAACACACACACACACACACCGCATAAGGGGAAGAACCTTAACAATTTTTTAAAAATTATAATTATTAAAAATAAATTTTATAAAATTTTCAAAATTTTTGAACTTAATTGGAAAATGGAAATTGAACTTTTGACAGGATTAAAAATTTTTTTATCGGTTTATTGTGCTTATCTAGGGAAATTGTCTTTAAGGTATTCCAATTGCTTAAGACCAAGTAAAAATTCGATTCAAAAGTCAAAGAAAACAGAAAAAGAACAAAACATCAAAGGAGACTTCCAAAAATAAAAAATTACACGAAAGAATAACATTTGGGGAAACTCCCAACTAGAAAAAGCACAAAAATGCTTGAAAATACAAAGTGTGTTTTTTTTTTTGTCGCTGGGTGTATAAAGAATTGCTTCAAAGTGAGCTATAGCGTTTAAAAATGAATTTTGTGGTTTTTAACCAAAATATTCACATTTTGAGAATATTATATCACATAGGAATATGATTCCGATGACTAGTTCCTGATAAGTATTATTTGTAGAGAAATTGCCCCCCAAAACTTACCCCACTAACAGCACTATGGGCCCCACGACCCTTTATGAGCGGTCCTCCATTCGTATGAGCATCGACAGAATCACCATTTTGTTGCTGTTGTTGTTGTTTAGCCACATAGGTACCAAATGTGGCATGTATTAGCATATTCTCCGTTGCGGCCGATGACGAGGCAAATGATATAGGTGCTGGCGCATCATCTGATGGACTTTGACCGGATTGTGACAAATACACAATCTCTTGGTCGTGGGTAAGCATTAGCAATGTAGATTGCGCCTGCCAGTCCACATTGATGGAACTCTGTTTGGGTTGTCGTCGTGGCAGCCAGACTAGACCATAAGTTTTGGGTAGATTACTGCGTTGATAGACGGGCAGCGGTACATTTGGCTGGAAGACGTGCACTGTAATAAAATAGGTACAGAAAAAAAAGGCAATCCATAAGAAGCTTGAAAGTGGGAAAGAAAAGGTCTTTAAAAAAGGTTACTAACGAAATATATGCCTATTAATAAAAATTATTGGGAAAACAGTAGGTTTTACCTCTTCATTGTGTTTTTATCACTGAATTATTAAAGGCCTATGTTTCAGAATTCGAAAGAAAATTTAAAAAAATTTATTAAGATAAAGCATAGTGGCGAAAATAAGATGTATGTGAAATGATAATTGCTTAAAATTGAAAAAAAAAAAAAAAATTAAAAAAAAAAAAAAAAAAAAAAAAAAAAAAAAAAAATTCGAAAAAAACAAAAATCTCCACAACACAAAAGATAAACACACAAGTGTTGAAAAAAAAAAAAACGACTCCCCCACTAAAATTTACTTGAATAAGAAAGTACAAAGTCTCGTTCATTTTAAGATCATATTTGTTATGATTATTACAGACGAAATAATTTTGAATTTCCAGGAGTTTCCAGGTAAGTTTTAGCTAAAGTTCAGAAGCAACAAATTTTAATTTTTCGGCTTTTTAAAATAGATTGTCTTGTGAGGAAAAGCAAATAGCAGTATTTTCGAAACTAAAAGGGGTGGAGTGATCGGAAAAAAAAAAAAAATAAAAAAAAAATATCAGTAGGCGACGAGAAAGAGGAAAAAAGAAATGAAATTAAACAAAATGAAGAACAAAATTGGGATTTAGGAAAATGGAATTCGACAAAACTGATTACTAAAAGTTGCAGAAGTTGCCACCTTGAATGATAATCGAGTATTTCAGGGGAAATATTTATAATATTTATTTTGTCTGATCAAAGGAAAAGAATAGATCAACAATTACTCGTGAAAACACTAATAATAATTTTAAATTGAAAATAAACGATTTCGTATGTTGAAGTAAAGTAAAATGCAGAAATTATAAATATTAATTAAATATATTTTTATATAAATAAAAATAAATTTTCTTTTCCATCAAAATTTGGGAAAACTCGGGAAGATTCAAGGTTCGAACTAGAGTTTCCGGAAAAATTATCGATATATCGAATATCTATATTTTCGTAAAATAAAAACGATATATCAATATCGGATATTTTACTAACGCGATATATCGTATATCGAATACTTTTTTGGGATATTTTCGGCGGTATTTTTAAGTTTTGGATGGAAGGGAAAGACAAATTGCCAGCGCTTTCCGATTTGCGAATAATAAATCACAACTTAAACAAACATAAATATTTTAACAACAATTTTTATACTTTCAGAATATCGGTAGTATTCAAGGATGGCCCTAAACTATAGTTTATAGTGCCACATATCCCCACAGCAAACGAAGAATGTTCCCTATGTAACCAGCGGGTGAGAGAAGACTTGTTCCACTTCATCGCAAGATGCCCCATATTTAGGAATAAAAAGGCATCGCTAACAATGGAAGAATACTTGGTTGTTCTAGACGGGGAAGACTGGCAGATTCCTAGCTGATTTTTTAAAGCCGAAATATACTTAACGAGTTTATTTCAAGGGAAACGGCACTGCCGCTAAAGAGAAACGGTGCAGTATTTCGAGCGATAGTGGCAGGCATTCCGAAGTTACAATATCAAGGTACAAAATAGGGAAAAAAATAGAGGAAAGTGATTTCCAAAGC
Source organism: Lordiphosa mommai (assembly GCA_018904225.1). NCBI lineage: Eukaryota > Metazoa > Arthropoda > Insecta > Diptera > Drosophilidae > Lordiphosa > Lordiphosa mommai. The sequence continues at coordinate 125,603 of JAEIFT010000067.1, read as the reverse complement.
CGATTGTGGTATGTCAGCTATACGATATATTTATACGATTTCGATCAAACCCGGCAAAATTGTGTTGAAGCAGATAATTTTCACGATTAACAAGTATAAAGACGCTACAATTGCAAACAAAAAAGTTATTCTCTCTAAAACTAGTTTTTGGACCGATCTTTCCTATGACAGCTATATGCTATAGCCGTCTGATTTTAAACAAACTTTCCAGAATTGTGTAGATAAATATAGAATTAATAAATACCAAGTTTGGAAACGCTGTCATTGCAAACAATCAAATTTTTCTTACTAAAACTAGTTTTTTGACCGATCTTGATATATGCTATAGTCATACGATTTTGATAAATTTTTCCAAAATTGTGAGGAAGCATATAAAACTAATATTTACCACGATTGGTGACGCTACGGTGAAAAACAACAAAATTTGTCTCACTAAAACTATTTTTTGACCAATCTTTCAATAGCAGCTATATAATGAAGTCATCCGATTCGACAAATGTGCAGCCTATATGTACAACATAGCTTTAAAACTGAGGGAGTAAATAGCATAGAAACAGACAGACAATATGGGTTATGGATGCTGATCAAGTATATAGATACTTTAAAGGGTTGGAAATGCTTCCCAATAGCACAATATACTCTTCGTACCTTCGGTACAGAGTGTAAGCATACAATACTAATTTTAAATTACCCAAAAATTTAACTTACATTCATCATTCGTCGTAATGACAGCCATTAGATTGGTAAGCGGATCAAAGGCCAGCTGTCGTACCGATAACTTAAGTCCCGCCTGCAATCGCAGTCTCATTAGATTCCATATAAGAACCCGCGACTCCGTACACACAGCCACCAGATGTGCCTGGGTACCGGCACCGAATTGTACATGCGAAATCTGAGCCAATCCCTGTATGGGCACACCGGTCACTGGCAATTTTTTGGCTTGCTTTCGCTTGCTGATTGTCTGTTCCTTTTTTGCCTTTGTCTTTGGCTTACTCTGAGCATCCAGCTGCAATACACTGAACATGGGCACCAAATCCTGATGTATCACTGATTCATAGTTCTGACGACGTCTGGCAAATTGATCGAGCCGATGTTTCGCCTTGAAGCGATGCCTTTGCTGTAAACGTGGAATACGCGCATTGAGCCTGGTAAGACGAACTCGGTTTTCCAAAGGTTCCACTACACTTCGCTGCAGATATTCCACAAAACGCTGACGCCAAGCCTCCGGGACGGTACATACTATGTCAAATCTTCGCACCAGTTGAAGCTTTTGATGCAGCGACAATTTGGACATTTTCATTATTAACTTAAACACCGACTCTTTGAAGCGATCCTCGGGTGCTTTAAGCTCTTTACCTGAGCTTAAGTGAGGGCTGGCTGCAATCAAATCCTTGGCTTGTTGTATTAATTTCTGATCATCGCTATCGAGCAGAGTTTTTAAAATGGTCCACAATTGTTGTCGCTGTTGGGTAAGTTCCTTGCGTTGGCCATTTAAAGCTGGAGCTAGGGCCAAACTCAGTTGGGCCTTGGCTAAGACACCATCATAGCCGGGCGGGCAGCTCAAGGCATGCAGTTGGAGTAGTGTACGTGAATCATATAAAACCAGAGTATTACCAAAGCCAGCGGCCAAGAGGGAACCATCTTGAGCGAAAGCTATGGAACCAATGGTCAGTTGTTTGTAGCTGGTTTGGGCCACACAATTCCACATAATGCCACCGGGTTTATAGATATTTCCAGATTCGGATAGAGACCACAATTTGATAACATTATCCTTCCCTGCTGTGACGCAACGCAGATTATCCACTTGATATTGATTGGAGAAAATAATGGACTGGATGCCCAGCTGATGGGGCAACTCGATGTTGGTGTTTAAAGCGTAGCTAAAAAGAGTAAGAGATAAGAAAGGAGTAGGCAATTGAATGTTATGCAAACTGAAGCTTACCTCTGTGAATTTTCATTAAATTTCCAGAATTTCAAGCGCACCTCAACAAAATTTTGCTGATCATTGTACACCTCACCGGTGGCCATCCAATTGATATTGAAAGCTGCACGCGTCACACGTGTATTGTAGATAATTTTAACCTGATCCTGGCCCCGCTGATTGCCCTCTACCACACGTAGCTGAAATTATGGAATGAAAAAACAAGTAAGAAAGTCGGTCAAGCAAGAAGTTAAAATACATAATTTGCACTTGAAAACGTTATTTTCCAAATCTAAACTCATCAGAGTTGATTAGTCAAATTAATCTTAGGACTCCTTTTAATCCGACTCGTAACTTTATCCCCTAATCTCTAAAACGTTGTACTACTAACAATGCTTTGTACTTATAAAAATCTCCACCTGATATCAAAACCTCTTTTTTAACGTATTTTGCCCCTAGTTTGCCTCAATTTAGTTTTTTCCTACGCTTTTTCATGTCACACGTTTGTGACTGAGCCCCACGGTCGGTTGGGCGGGAGGTGGGCTGCTATTTTGGTGGGCCACTTAAGCGTACGTAAAAAAATTACCTCTATTTTGAACCCTAGGTTCAAAAAATACGGTTTCTAGAGTTATTTGAATGCATGCAATGGTATATATATCTTATCGGAATCCATAACTCAATATTAATGCCAAAGTTGAAACCAAAAGTGACGGAAACAATTTTTAAAGTTCGTTTTTAATATTTATTTAAATTAACATACTATCGAAAACTATCGCGGACTATCGATAGTTTTCAAAAAACTATCGTACACTATCGATGGTGCCGACTATCGATAGTTTTCCACCTCTAGTTCAACCTGACTGACGGACTGACTGATTGGTGACCCTTGTAAGACCCTAGTAAGCTGCATTTTTTACAGTAGTTGCATCTTATTCTGCAAGTGAGTACTAAGACGGGGTTTTGGAAAATTCCGCCGGAAAATGTGGAAAATTCACAGAAAACTGCTATAAACTAATTTAAAAAAATCGAAATAAAAATTCAACAATAACCAGTTTTCCGGAAAAATTAACCCACTACAAAATGGGTTTACCGATTAGTTCCAAACTCATTTTTGAAGCTAATCATACCCAAATTTGAAAGTCAGTCCCATGTGTTCTAACTAACGCTTTCGACCCTAAATCTTATGGGAATGGGGTCGTTTTTGGGATCAAAAGCGATTTGTAGAACACATAGGACCAATTTTGATTTTCCAATTTTGAAAAATCATCCCCCCAAAATTACGAAAATGGTCTGAAAACTGTTGTATGAAGATCTTTTGTTTTTCATCCGAACAATTCCAAACTTATTTTCACATTTTAAAAAATACGGAAAATTTGCCAAAAATTTTTGAAAAAAAAATTTTGTCCTCCACTCTATCTGGAAATTTCAATAAAATTGTATTCACTTTTGTTGGAAAATTCAACCACCCCTATTTCAAGCTGCACAAACAAAAATATGAAACACATTAGTTTGAAATTTTGGAAAATATTCCACAAAAGTCGGAAAATGGAAGGAAAACTGATGTATGGTTTTTATCCGATCAGCTCCAAATTTATTTTTAAAACTTTAAATAACAAGATATTACCATCGGGATTTTTCGAAATTCCATAAGTCCGAAAAACAGGAGAAAACAAATTTGAAAAGTTTGTTTTCCAATTTGATCGGATTTAAAATCATTTCCAAATCTTTTTTTAAGTCGAAAAATTGTCGGAAAATTTATGAATGAAACTCTCTTTATTGTCATTAGATTATTTTTAATGTAGAGATTAGCTTTTGAGCTCTACATAACAAAATTTTACCAACGGAATTTTTTAATTTTCGAATATCCCGGAAAATTGGAAAATTGTTGGAAAAAATTTATTTTGTTATTCATGCTCATGTTTAAATACATGTTTTTTAGTTTTTTACATGTGTGAACACAAACTTATTGATTTGCTTATAACTGAATATTGTTAATTTGATCGGAAATGGTGTTTGGGGATTGATAGGTAATGATAATTAAAATATATGCCTAAAAGGTTAAAACCATCTATTTTTAAAATTGTGGGAGATATGAGATTTTTTTAAAATTGTGGGGGTGGCAACTCTACTATCGTTCATCTGATCGGAAAACGATGTATGGGGGCTTGATAAGTAATGATGAGTAGAATATATGTCTAGAAGGTTCGAATATCCTAACTTCAAAATTATGGAAGATTTGAGGTGTTTTTCAAATGGCGGGGGTGGCAACTCTACTATCGTTCATCTGATCGGAAAACAATGTATGGGGGCTTGATAAGTAATGATGAGTAGAATATATGTTTAGAAGGTTCGAATAACCTAGCTCCAAAATTGTGGAAGATTTGGGGTGTTTTTCAAATGACTGGGGTGGCAACTCTACTATCGTTCATCTGATCGGAAAACGATGTATGGGGGCTTGATAAGTAATGATGAGTAGAATATATGTCTAGAAGGTTTGAATAACCTAACTTCAAAATTGTGGAAGATTTGAGGTGTTTTTCAAATGGCGGGGGTGGCAACTCTACTATCATTCATCTGATCGAAAAACGATGTATGGGGGCTCGATAAATAATGTTGAGTAGAATATATGTCTAGAAGCTTTGAATAACCTAAGTTCAAAATTGTCTAAGATTTAAGGTGTTTTTCAAATTGCGGGTACAGAGTATAAAAATGAAATCTTAACTTTACCCATCAAGGATTACTTACATTGTATAGCAAACTTTTGGTGTAGGCCGAGTAAAACTGCAAATGTCCATTACGTCCATTGAGCACCAATGTATTGGTCCTTGGATTCAAACACAAGCCTATGGGGAACATGCTATGGCCCGTCTTATCGTTTATCGCATAGGTGAAATGTTGTAAAGTTCTGGTCAACTTATTATCGTGTGCACCCACAAACTGCATGGCATTATCCTCGGTACAGACCAGCATATGTTCATTGCCATCACTGATGGCTATATGCCGTATGGCACTGGACATGCGTGGCACAAATTCACGCTCTTCGGGCCGTTGAATGTTCCATTTAACCAACACAAACTCCAGACCCGCGCTATAGAAACTAATGCCACTGGGCGAAAAGGCTAGGCTGGTGACTTCGGTATGATGCCAATGGTAGACGGCACTTTTAACATTTATCTGATCATCAAAACGATGCCAAAGAATGATGCGTCCTCGTTTGTCCCCAGTGGCGGCCACTTCCGCGGCAGGATTTACGCGCACACAGGTAATGGGCACATGCTCGACATTCTTGAAACGCCAAAATTTCCAGGTGTTGTAGTTCAAAAAGTAGACATACTGTCCCTGGGCCAGTACTATATATTTGAAGTCACCCTTGCCCACATCCACCAAGGGTGTGCGGATTCTGAAAGTGGATAAAAAACATTAATCAAAAGGAATTAAGTCTGAATTACCACCTACTTAAGATTGAGTCCACATTCCACCGGCACCTTTTCGCCTGTGCTGGTATTGAACACAAACCAGCTGATATTTGTGCCACTCTTCCCTTTGGCCGTAACAAAGGCACAAGCTGTTTCGCCCTCTCGGTACATATTCAACAGATTGCAGGTCAAAATGCTCAAATGTTCGTCCAGCTTTAAACGTATGGATTTCTGTAGTACACCCGTGCGCCAATGCCAGCGATAAAATTGTCCTGTACTGGTGCAACCCAACAGTAATTCGGGTTGATTTTGATCCAGCTCCAGACTGATTAAAGGTTCTGTGGCATCATCTAGTTCCCGGGTCAATTCTCCCGTGCTGGTGACAAACACCTGAACCTTGAGGCCGCAACGCACAAATATGAATCTGCCAAGTGGCCAGAATTAGTATGGGTTGTGGTCTTACATAGACATCAATTGATGTGCACTTACCTGCCCTGGTCTGAGAAAACGGGCGCATGTTTCACAATGTTGCCGCCAGCCAAATGCTGCAGCTCCAGGCGATCCTCCTCAACGCAATTCATGGCTAACCTCAAGACTTGGTTGGGGTTTAGCCTCAAGTATGGAAATATGTAGCAAATTCAGCTTATTTTTCGTAATATTTCCACATAAATTTTATTTCCCACCAACCGCACGTGTAGGCTAAGGCAGTGTTGAAAATCGCAAACACGCAAATGCAGTGTTGTTTAAGGGCCTTTCTGCGTGACAGCTAAGAGCGCGCGTCGTTTGAATTTAAAAAGTAAACATTGACAAAGCCAATGATCTTTGCTTTATACATGGTGCCTGCCATTTTCAATTGTTTATAAACATTTATTTTATTTATTTTGCCCGCTTTTGTTTTAAACCAACCCCAGCTGGCATAATTAGTGTGACCGTTTCAGATTAGGAAACTGTTGAACGACTTTTTTGCCTACTCTGCACAGTGGTCGATTCTGCCAATCTGGCAGGCACTAATTAATAACATTCAAAATAATGAAGTTTTATTATTATAAATTTGTATATGAACAAAGGAATTTTTTTTTTTTTAATTTTATGAAAATTTTTATTATTAAATTTGGATATGAACAAAGAAATTTTTTAATTAAAATTTTAAAAAAAAAAATTTTTTATTGAAAATATTTGAATTTTCATAAATTATTTAATTTAATGTAAAGATAAGTAGAAAAATATTTAAAAAAAGCTACTACCAATTCTTCGCTTTTTTTAAATTTAAATTTTTTATATTTTTTTTATTAAAAATATTTAAGAAACTTTTTTAAATTATTTAATTTAATATAAAGATAAAAAACTATTAAAACAAAAAAAGAGCTACTACCAATTCTTTTCTGGGGTTTCCTTAATCATAAAAGAAACCCGTTAAACTTGGCGATGAGGTTTGCAGTCTGAGAAAGGTTTTGCAAAATTGTGCCTAGATCGTGCCTCCCAAAAGTGACATTTTAACTAAATAATGTAATAAACAAATAAGGGGCAGATAGGAGCAAATCATTTTGACACTGGGCGATTCAAAATGGACCATTTTCACAAACACTTAAAGATTTAAGACCAATACGGGCCAATATCAAAAGTTCTACTCTACAAAAGTCGCGGGTATGTAAAAGAAATGTTAAGTTGGACATTGATTTACCACTTGTACATATAAGAACAGGACACACAATTTTTTTTATTAAATACATACCAAGTATGGTTAAATTAAAGACTTATGTCTAATAACGGAGTTACACAGGGCGCATCATTGTCGAAGATGCGAAAAAAATGATGCAGGCGTTTAGACAGCCGCATATTGAAACAGTGTTCGCCCTGGAAAGTAAAGACTGTATGAAGAAGAAACAATGTAATTTATTGAAATAGAGACAATTATGAGCAATAATATTTAAATGTGGCACGCGGTGTATTTGGCAACGGCTCTGTGTTCATCAAAATGAAATTGTGGCTCGCTTTTGCGGATAATTTATTTTTTAAATTACGCGGTAGAATTATGTTTTGTTTCTACGAAATTCGTGGCAAAATCACGTTGGCAATCGATGCTGTGAAACAATACGATAAGTCAATATAACGGTCACTCTTTCCGATATTAAACATGCGGCTCTTCTTCACACAGGTTTCTTAAATGGATGAACAATTCGCACCTTCCGTTTAACGGAAAATTTCAATGATATCGAAAAACTTTAATTTTCTCAACGCTAAACAAAACACATTAAAAAGGCGCGAAAATATATTGATTTTTAAAATAAAAATCACTCATGAGTTTTATAATTGATTTTTATATTATAAAAATCAAAAATCAATATTTAAAAATAATTTTTAAAATAAAAATCAAAAATAATTTTTACCAATAATTTTTCAAAAATAAATCAAAAATAACGGTTCATTACATATTTCCAAAGTCCATGAAAAAAAACAATTTTATTCATATATTTTATGTATCTGCATCCCAATGATTTTTTTAGTTTAAAATATACCCCATAACCATTATTTTCGGTCCCTGATTACAACCCATCAATTTTCGTCTACTCGAATTCGAATTCAGCTCACGCTAGCATCTCTATAACCGCTTTCAAAACTGTTATCGTTTGCCTATCGATTATCACTTAGCAATAAAGCCCGCTCATATTCAAATTTACATTTCACTCTCTCCTCATAGCTGCCTTATCTTCATCTCTGGTGGATTTGACGCATTTGACTAAAATATTATCTACCTTAAATAATCATTGTTATCGCCAATGCACACAACTGACTGTCGTATGGCTATTTTGGTAAGTGTTGCGGCTGATTCATTGAGTAATACTTACGTTTTTATATGTGTGTGACCTGGTGCCACAGTAACGCGCAAACATAAAGGCCTAAGCCCGACCCCGGACACGCAGCTGCATGTCTGGACATGCGCACCGCAAACCAACACAAACACAAAACCCGAAAACAGAAGCAACAGCACAAGTACAAATACTTATATAAAAATATAAAAAGCCAATGCGGCGTATGAGCAACATCCAGCAGTGCGACTCCAGTTTTCCCTACGCTCAGTTGTGCTAAACGCAGCGAATCCAAAAAAAAAAAAAAACATTTTAAGTGCGTGCGATTTTTAACGTGCGTTATTTTATATGTGTGATTGAGGATATTTCAACGCAATCAACAATTGCCATAAAATACCATTAACTTATTAACATATGTAAATTATAAACAGCCCGGAGTAGCCGCCACGGGGGAGCATTCATTTTGTATAATTTTGGTTTTTATTTTAATAGTTTTTCAAATATTTATGTCAGTGGCGCAAATATTGATTTCAAGCGGGGGCAGGGGGTGTTAACTAAGAGTCTTACGTTTTGCTTTAAATTTAGAATATTACAAAGATGACCAAAGTGGAGCTTTATAAATCACGTGTCTTTGTGACAATTATACACCTGTGTGCATTGGGACAATTCGCCTATGGACTGTACTATAGCAATTTCGAGATTCAACGCAGCTACAAACTGAAGACCAGTGTGAATCGTCGATTGGTGCCTGGAACGTTGCCACAGAAAATTCGATTCTGGGCCTATTGGTCGCTGGTAAGTTGACAGAAAAGCCAATTATTATTTTTGCTCTCCATATATCACGGTCATTATAAATGACGGAAATGCGGCCAGAGACTGAGCATTTATGTCTGCCATATGTTTGTTTATTTGCCCATCGAAATTCTTTTTTACTTTTCCTTCTTTTTTTTATCGCACTGCGTCGGCGGGGTCAACAACTGTATCTTGCAGATACAATTTTACATTACATTCGTGCATTGCCATGTTGTTGTCATAGCAAAGTGAGCTGCTATATTTCTTAATGGATGGAAATTATTATTCGACCATATATATATATTTATTTGCTCAGGCGTGCGCGAAATTCTTACCACAAATGTAAAAGCTGAGAGAACAAAAATATTGAACAAAATTTATGACTCTGACGATTAACAGATTATCTTTTTCTGGCGTGAATGTAAATCACTGTGGACGGCAGTTTACGCTAGGGACGAAAGCGACTTCTGCTTAATATGCAGAAAATAATCCAGATCACCAGAGCTGCAAACCGAAACTAAACAGGAGCAGATTTTAAACAAAAAATAATTAAAATGGTTAGAATACTACGAAGAAGTCAAATTCGACTGTAATATATTCTGTGCCTGCCAAAGTTAGTACAGGGTGGTTGACGAATATTGCTACATTAGGAATCTCAAAAAACTTTTTTAAATTTTTTATTCAATTAGATTTAAAAATAATTAAATTTAAAATTTCGAATCACATTCGAGACCTTTATCCGATTAATATACTCATAAAGAGCTAATTTCTGATTATAACTGATATTTTCATCGGAAGAAAATGGTATCAAGCTGCGACTCTTCATCAAGCGTCGATTATAATTTATTTTCTGATCAGTTTCGACTCATTGTGCATTGTCCAGCTCTTGATTTTCTGAGTTAAATCACATTTTAAGCATATTAATGAGTCGTTTTCGAGTCTTCTTAAAATCGCCCATGAAATTAATATCTTTCTAATCATCATCATTGTCATATATTCATATTTATTTCTTATTTAGCATAGTTTTTCTGAGATCCAGAACGCTTATACTTTTCAAAAAGTCAAAACTTTTTTATTTTTTAAGTTTTAAAGTGATGAGTGAAACATAGAGTAGTGCAAAAGACGTGGGTAGGTATAAAAAGACAACGTTCTGAAAATGGTCAAGAAACAAGTCGTATTGATATAAAGCAAGGTTTAGTGCGGCAAAGTCGGTTTTTTGAAAATAGAAGGCAAGATTAGGCGAAGCCGCAGGTTAGGTTAAAAACAACAGGTAAAATAAAATATAATTGTTCAATAGAGATGAGCTCTGGACGTGATTCCCGCGGGTCCCGAAAAACATCTTTAATATCGGCACGGGACGGGATTGAATTTGAAATTTAGTGTAGACGGGTCGGGATTGACTAAATAGGGTCGAAATCGGGACTAGATAGAATTTTCTTTGCCGCACCCACACAGAAAAAAAAGATCAAATATCAATCCGATAAGGGACTGATAAATGTGATATTTTATAAATATCATTTATTTCATATCATTCTGTGCACCTCTAGCTTTCACTACTTTACAGATTTTTAAAAAAAATCTCCAATCATTGCAAAAACGACTACATTGATTTTGATAAAACCCAAAGGGGTTTTTGTCTTTAAAATTCTATTAATTTTGGTATTTGGCACATATTTTTTTAAATAAAAAAGTCGATCTTTTAAGATATAGCTTCACAGGTTAAAGATAAAGTCTGAGGTCTAGCAGTGAACATAATTTTCATTAAAAAAACTCAGAAAAAAACGACTCGCAGAATCTAGAACGATCGGGTTGAACATTTACTTAAAATGTTAAGTATATGTTTTGTTCTTTTTTGTACTCAAATTAAGTACGAAACATTCTTAAGTCAAAAAACGACCGTTAAAATAATTGAAAAAAGAACAAACATTCTTGAATCAAGAATTTTTCGTGCTTACAGTTCTTAGAGTTCAAGCACAAAATGTCTTAGATTAAGTACGAAATAATCTTCAAATGCCAAGGCGAAAACGTATGGAATGGAAAATGAGAACAATTTTAATACGAATCTGTTCTTAAAATTCCCAACTGGTTCTAACACTTTACTTATGGAAAGACGGTAGATTTCTGACCTACAGTTATACCTTCTTGGAATTTGATTAATTCATGGCCTTAAGATAGTTGCAGTCATTCATATCAAGCACAAAATTGGAAGCCGCTTAGGATTTAAATTATGACAAATTTTAAGTAATTTTGAATTTAATAGACTGCTATTTGTTTGATAAAACAACATTTTACTCTGTTCTTCGTAAGTTTATATGACAGATAGTGCTATGTAGGAGATCAGAAATCGGCCCTCAATCGAAAAATAGTTAGTTCTTATTTTCATTACTCAAATTCTTGTTGTAAGATTTAATCGGGATTGACTTAAGACAATTACGACCTATAGTATGATCAAAAAGTTCTTCAAATAGTTCGAAATTTACCTAATATATCTCGAAACGGTCTAGAATCAGGTATTTCGGGATTGAAAAAAATCGAACTTGATATAAGAACTTTATACTTACACTATTGGTACCGTTTGTTGAACTAGATTTAAGTACAAAGTTCTTGGTTTTTTTTCTGAGTGTTTACGAACTTAGATTCTTTTATAATTACTATAGCAAATTCTAGGCTTTAATTTGCACTGGTAAAGCACACTAAACTAAAACAGCTAAAGTCAACTTTTTCACTTCTCCAAATAATTGAATGATTATATATTTAAAAAAATAATCTTTCGTCGCATAATTTGATGGTTTAAATTTTGGGGCTTGAATATGCTTTCTTCACTAGACAATCCACTCATGAGGATGCTTTTTTTTATACGATATGCCATACGGGGGCAGCTGTAAAACGACTCATTTGCATGTTGTAAAACTGTCTGGCAAATCGAACGTCTATTAAAGTTTATGCCAGCAGACACACTTGAGTTTGGGCAAGTGAAGGATTAGGATGGCATATGAGAATAATTATTATAATAATCACTCTCATGTGCTTGCACTTGATTGAGCAATTTTCAAGAAAGGTATAGTTTATTATTAGTGGGTTTTAGCCCGGCGCTGACCTTGACTAATGTTCCCAAATCCGTAGCCCGTTCTCATTTCAATGCTTTGATCTTGCGAGCATAAAGTGTTTTTTATCTCAGTATACAGATCTCTGTGTGTAATTTTTCTTGTGAAATACCCTTGAAGGGGTATATTCGTTTTGAGCAAAGTTGGAGAATCATACAAAAACTAGTCCAAGCTTTTTGTGAGCAATAGATACTGCGGGTTAAAAGTGCTAAATTATACATAAATTTCAATATTATTCTTCGACATAATTCTAAAATATTTTCAATAACAAATGAGAACAGTTAGGTTCAATTAGACGATGTATTAAACTTCATAAAGACACCTTCTCACGTCTTTCCTACACACAAGATTTTTTATAAAACTTCATGAAGTTTGCTTCATCGTATAAATCTGGTCTTAAACGGGATTTACTCGATGAAGCAAACAAAAGCTTTTTGAGAAACTTTTTGAAGATTTCTTCACCGTATAAATCGATTAATATTGCTTTAGGAAGTTTTTCGTAAAGCTTTGTGTCTTAGAAAAAGGGCGGTCCCCAAGGTGTATCTCTTACTGGTGCGGCGGTCAACTAAAAGCTTTCATTTTATATCATATTGTCTGTCTCACTCTGTGCATTAAGAAAATAGGCTTCGAGTTTAAAAATTTTATTGTTCGCCACACCTGTAATAAATACATCTTCGTGTCTCCTGTCCCAAAAGTTTGCAGTTTGCTTCATTAAGTACCTTATAAACTTCCACATTTAAATAATATTATTTATCTGGTATAATCAGACAGGGTATACACTGTTCGTTGCAGCCAAAGTGAGCTCAACTTTTTAGTCTGCCTTTTTATATAGTTTCAATATCCACGCATTATTCGTACAATTTACCATCCGGTCTGTTTGGCATTCCGATGGCTTCCGTCAAATTGAAGCGCCGCCGTTCGAAAATTGTTTATATCGGCGAAATCAAAATAAAAATAAACTTTTTCCCCACGCCAAACAATTGCATTGTGAAGCTGAAGATTCAAACACAAAAAAATTTATACAGGGATCGTCTATATAGTACTACATACATATATGTATGTATATGTATATGTACAATGTACATACATTTTATATATATAGATATGCTCGCTAGATGGACACACATTCGTCTCTATTGTTGATTTCAAGCAATTTATTATTTGCATATTTACTTAGCGTGTTCATGGAGCAGAAGAAATTTTTCAAATACCGCCAAGTTGGTAGAGCACAGCCAAATCAGACGGTTTCTGTTCTTATGGCATGTAGCTGAGGAAGCTAGTTTCCAAATAAGGGGGATTACCCGTATTATCACAGACTTGATTGAGGTATAACTTAATCAAGCAATAACGGAAATGTTGTATAACTTATAAAATATTACAGGTATCAAGCTCTACATATATTTGTATATGCTTAATATTTATAATCTGAAAAAATTTCAAAAAGATCGGATAATATATAGCGGAGATATACAATTTTTTTCAGTTTGCCAACTTAATGTTAATGTTTAGATTAAATGTTAATTTTTAAATAATATGTTAATACCAGGGATGCTAACCGGTTCGGAGTCAAACTGTTCCAGAGTCGGAGTCTTTTGGATTTATGAAAAGTCCAAACTGAATCTCAACCGAAATAAATTACTTTTACTTCCTGAATCCGAATTTGAACAGTAGCACAAAAACAAAAACTAAAAAGATGTCAATGTCAACTCAAAATTCGAATTAGGCATTTCGAAGAAGTTAATTTAGATATAATTTGAACATATTTTCAAAAATATATCTGTCTTGTCTAAAAGTTATAGCGGGCTATGCTTTGCTTTCTGAATAAGCCAAATAAAAATTAACCTAAGCCCGGACTTGAACATGATCAAGGGTTCACCGTTCTAACGAACCGCTCTGTGAACCTAAACCCAAAAAATTTTTAAGGTTCGAACCCCGAAGTAAACCCCTTTCGATTTTAAGGAGGTTTGCTTTCCTGGTTTATTCTAACATTCAAATCTGTGATTATACTAATGAATTCCAAAATATTTTTAAAAATATTTTTAAATATTGCCATTATTTTATTAAGAAACAGTCAGATATCTGTGTCACTCCCGTCTATGTCAAGTTCATAGCTTAAATAGTTTCCGAGATATGACTCCGAACCATACATACAGAATTTAACGTGCTTAGCTAATTTTGAACCGGTTTAAACTGGTTCTAAGCTGTTCGTTAGATCGATATGCTTACTTCTAAAATCATTTAAAGGTTATAAAGATTAAAGATTGAAGCTAGGTCAGGAAGTACACGATGAAGATGGACGCTAGACAGAAAATTGCTCCCCGAATCAATTTCTATCCCGTCCCGATTACAAACTATTTATATTAATCACGAACTAAATCTTTAGTTTTATGCCAGGTAATAATAATGTAACGGAATCGTTATCGGTACCGGAACCTATATTTAAATGTTTTTTGAAATCATGAAAACCGTTAACCTATTATAACAATAGAAACCTAAAAACCCAAAATCATGCCGAAACGCTAATACAGGTACTTTTTCGGATTCATATTATATATCTAACTAATTAAAGTTGATTTCAAATTTATATATCAGAACCTTGAACCAAACTTCTTTTAGAAAAATTAGAACTGAACCTGTTCCAGTCCAAAGTTTTCTGTTTGGTTCAACAAAAGCTGCATATCTTTGTAATGTAATGAACAAAGAACTAAAATATTTCAACAAATACTTGAAGAATAAATGAAATCTTTCACTCTAACTAAAAACTACACAACTAAAAATATTGAAATTTGTAAAAAATTCCTTGCTCTTCTATTTAAATTGGGTAAAAATTGAGCCGAACTAAGGTTTAAACCGAAACCTAAGCACGAAAACCTTGATCCTTAAATTTTTGTGAACCTTAACCATTGGTGGCCTTATGTGGCTCAGTGGGTAGCGTGTGTGCCTACTGTGCGGGAGGTTGTGGGTTCGATCCCGCCTCGGAACATCTGATTAAAAATGTTGTTTCTTTAAAACTTTTACGCACAAGGTCACCTTTACAGCTGTTGGCGCCAGTTGAGGAGTATGTAGCCATGAAAAAGCTTCTCAAAAACGTTGCCGTTCGGATTCGGCGTTAAACTGTAGGTCCCTTTCTCATGAACGAAAATTAAAAGACACACGAGCCAACATATTGAGAAGAAGCTCGGCTTGGCTGTAACAGCCAATTTCAAGTTTTAACCATTGGTTCATTTTGTTTCGGACCTGTGAAACGGATCTCCGCTAAAGTAATCTGGATTTCCTGCCCTAATATATATATATTAGAAATGATATTAATTAATTAGTAGTCCTTCCGAAATTTAGAAATTTTAGTTCCATTTTTAGAAGGTTCTATTATATTTAGAAAAATGTAATATATGCAAGCTACAGCGATTTTTAGACTGTTATACCCTTTTCGATATTTTCGCCATTTTGGAATGTAGATTTAAAAAACGGGTTCCTATCTATTCAAAACGCAAATGATTCTCAACGTAGCTCCCATTTTGGCGGGGCTATGGCAGATTTTAGGGCTTTAGAAAATTATGAATTTTTTGTTTAATATTAGAAAAATGAATCTTGTACCGGTACGTACCGGTATACTGAAATAAAAATTCGGGTACCGTATCGAAACCCAAACCTAAATAAATTAGAGGCCGAAATATAACCTTTTACCGAAATACTTGTTTGGTTTCCGTATCGAAACCGAAAT
Organism: Lordiphosa mommai; assembly: GCA_018904225.1. Lineage (NCBI taxonomy): Eukaryota > Metazoa > Arthropoda > Insecta > Diptera > Drosophilidae > Lordiphosa > Lordiphosa mommai. Next base: position 109,842 of record JAEIFT010000067.1, on the reverse strand, counting down.
GGAACCTTTAATCGAAATACTCATTTCGGTACGTACCGGAACCGACACCGGAACAGAAATTCGTTTCGGGATTAATTCTTGATTTATATTGAGTCGTCTCGATCCCAACAGTCTGTTCATGTCGATTGGAAAAGAGTCATAGGATAAGTCCAAAGTATGTGAACGGTTTCTGAAGTTATGAACTTGAAATTTGGAGTATGGGTTAGTTGTAATATAAAGTAAGTCATTTTACTGGTTTAAGATCGGTTTCGAACCCAATTGAACAGGTTATGTTGAATAAGTCAAGCTTTAATAGGAATAGTCGCAGGAACTTATCATATTCCTATTTGAGCATGATTTTGTGTATCGACAGGATAACCAGTTTGTTAGTTCTTGTTTATTTCTATCGGTTCCGTGTTTTTTTCTGTGTAAGAAAATAGAAAAAAAAAAAAAAAATTATAATATATTAAAAAATTAAGGTATAAGCTGGGGGGATGACACACACACACACGAATGTGTGATGATAACATTCAAACAAACGCCCCCAAAAACGTAGCTCTTTTGATTTTTTGTAAAATATCTCATCATTCTGTGCTGAGTTAGTTGAAAAATATTCATATTGCTGGCATCATGTGGCCTCGATTGTCGCTGATCTTATTAATTATATTCATCGAATTGGCTGCATCCACCAAATGGTTTAGAGGAAGTGCAGAATTTATGCAATCCTCTGCTTGGTTGGATAACTACAGACCCTGTGCTTTGGATGTTGTAGTATTTCCGGAATATTTTCCAGCTGTCTTGCCCTTACCCAATGACATATCCATAGGTGGATTTCTATTTCCCAGAGAGGGTGCCATACTTATGGGTGAGGAGGCCACCATTCACTTGGCCACACGAGAAGAGTCAGCTTGTGATAGTGAGGAGCGAAGGGCTTATTTGAAACCACCCAAGACCAGCAAATGGTTTGATCCCAGCACCTGGAGAGCGGATTCAAAAGGCAAATCCTTTATCCACTCCCATACCCGAACTGGAACGTGTGCCCTGTGACGATGAGCAGGTGATTATTCAAGGCACCTCTGCCCTCGCCTTTGATCTGGAATATGTGGAGCACTTGCGCTTGGGTCAATTGGTTTTGGCTGGCTCCGCCATCTCCAAGTATTATTTGGAGCAACTTTTATCCAGGGATCTGGGACAGTTACTGTTTCATCATGCTCAGGATGTGCGCGTGGAGTATTATCGTGGTGAATTGTGTGGCTGTCATAAGGATTTCGATCGTCTCATTGAACCCATTTGTCACAATGTGGAGGATCAGTGTGAAAGTCCGCACTGTTTGTCCCCCGTGCGTCCTTATGGTTCGTGTTGTTTCCTTTGCGGCGCTGTCATGACATTTCCTAGTCAACATTGCATGGAAGAGGATCGCAAGGCCTTATTGGCCCATATTCAAGATGCTTTGGCTAAACAAGATCTTTCCGAGGATTTACAGTTGCATGTGGATTTTGTCAGTTCGGAACAATATGGCAACTCTATGCAGGTCATTATCAAGGAACGTGGTGACTATAGTGGGCGTAGTGTGGAGTTTATGCAACGCCTGGCCGAGCAGCGTAATCAAAGCAAATTACTGGCCCAACAACAAAATCTGGACTTCAAGTACTCCGGACGTCCGCACAATCCAAATGTCAGCTTTGGCTCGGTTCTGCTAATACTCTTCTGTTTAGCCTTGGTGGGGGTGGTGTCCATTATTATTTTGGCTCATTTTATGCCCGAAAATCCTTACCTGAATCGTATACCCCAATGGATACATGATCCGCGTCGTTGGAGATGGCGTCATTTGGGTCTAAGATTGCGTAGGAATTTACTTTTCAATCGTTTCGAAAATGTGGGAGCTGGCGGAGGATTGGCTGCCGGATCTGTTAGTGGTCTGGCTGTAATTGGTTATGATGCTGAAAGTGGTGAGGTGAGAGAACGATCCTTTAACAATCCCATGTTCGATCAGGGGGGCCAACAGGAGGCGGTGGCGGCTGCATCGGTAGCTGAACCACTAGGATAAATCCGAGTTAATGCCTGCCTCGAAAATGGAGACAGGTGATTTGGACAGCTGTAGTGCCAGTGTGGAGGAGCAGGAGTTAACCGAAATCAACTTGGAATCCTCTGAAGAGGAAAGCGATTTGGAAATTGAAACCAGGGAATAAAATAAAAAATATTATTTATATGCCATAACCATTAAATGTTGTACAAATAAATTACCTCTTTCCAAACCGTTCAGTTTTATATCAGGAATATTGCTTGAATCTGGCTGGTTTCGATAAGTATGAAGTAAAAGCAAGGATTCAAGCGGTTTTAAAACGTTATTGAAATAATTACGTTTTACTCAAAATATATACAAACCAGAACCGAACATCGTTATCCCGTTTTGGTTCGGGTATTTGGGTCCCTCGAACCGGATCAATATTTTGGCTGATAACACAGGGCAACAGTGTTTTTGGTCCAGCGCTATCTATAACTGAATATATAAGAATGGAGTGCAATGAACAAAACTGCATCATCGGTTTTGTTCCATCAGCTCTTGTTTTCACGATATGACGGAAAAACGGATTTCTAGTAAATTTTGCCCTCTTGAATTTCTTGTGGCCACAATAGGCATGAATTTCTGAATTTATGTGGCCTATTCGACAGAGCACATATCAATGCTTCTGTACAAAAATCAAACGCCCAAAATTCAATCATGCATGAAGGCTCCAAATAAGCGAGTATATTAAGCTTAAGCTTTTTAATTCGTCATCCAAATTGGAAATAAAAAATTTTCGGGACTCGGAACAAGATCGAAACGTGGGGTAGAATTTAAAAAATTCTCGAAACGGGCGGGGTGGAAGGAAAAGGTCTTATTTGGGACCTTTGATTCAGAATTTTTGTGATTTTTGTGGATAAAGGTCTAAATTAATAAATCAGTAAATTCAACATTATTATCGCAGGTGTTCTAAAAATCGCTTCCGACACAAAAATAACCTAATACTGATACGATTTGACTCTTTTTTGTGTCAGAAGCTATTTGTGAAACACAAGGATTTATATAATATTGCATATATTATTGAACTGTATCAATAGAGTCGAGCTAGCCCAGTCCGTTCGTCTGCTTAAATACATAGGATCTCAGAGACTATTAGTGCGACAGCAACCAAACTTGTTTAAAAACTCCCTTGGCCTTTGCGCAAACTAGGATTGTTTTAAATATTCCTACAAGTTTCACTTAGCAGTGTGTCCGGGGTCAAATTGAACCAATTGGTAACTTGCACTAAGGGAAAGAAGATCGAATAAGTTGAAAACAATTTATGCGTTCTTAAATTTTTAAGAACTTCGTTTATGAAATTGAGAATTTTTCGTCCTCAAATTGGTATTTATAGGCGAGGGAAGTGGAATGAAGTAACTGAGCAGAGAGTGCTACTTGAATCAAGTATACAAATTCTTGGTCCAAGAAAGTCGGACTCAAAAATGTATTTTTAAAATCAAGAAATTCACTCTTGGGACAAGAATTTTCACTCTTACCGTACTATGAAATTCTCTATTTTTCTCTATGAGTGTGATAATGATGTTAAGACCAAGGCTGCAAACCGGTCCGGAACCGAACCCCTGAGAATCGGTTCGGGTTTTTAAACCTTCTTAAACCCCTCGAACCAGAACCCGAATCGGACCATTATTAAAAAAAAAAAATGGGTCGGTTTACAAAATTAAGTAAATTTTCCAAAGAGAAAAATTTTAAAACTTTGGAAAGGTCTTCAAAACGAAGACTTAAAAACATTGCGTTACAAATTTCTGTTCCAGCAACCCAAGTATCAGTTGAACGAGAATTTCAACCGTTAGTTTTGTTCTTTGTAACTTAAACTAGGTTGAGTTAGTTCAAATTAAACTAAGGCCGTAAGGATTTGCAGCATACAGACACCTTATTATCCATTCCTCCTTCACTTCAGTCCAAAATGTGTCTAAAAAGTAATATTAACATCGAGACATTTAGAAGACTTGAATGAAACCAGAAGTATATCTCAGCAAGATCAGAGACGACCATTGGAAAAGATTAAGGACGTGGGGGTGTGGATGGGGGGACCGCGAGTGGGGGGGGGGGGGGGGGGGGGGGGGGAAGGGGCGGGGGGAATAATTAAGAACCGTGATAATTTGCAAAAAAGTAGAAGTGGAAGACGAACTCTTTCTTTCATCCTGTCGTCGGGACCAGACATTACCCTACTATGGCCCTAAAAACAGCTGAGCACTGAGGTCTACTCATTCTGTATAGGTTGTTCAGCGCTTTGTGCATCGTGTTGGCCATATCTCTTGCAATTCTACAGGTTATGAGTGTTTGCCATTTTTAGTTTGCTTTGAGCTCAAAGATATTTCACGCTGCCATAGGCATACCTACGTTCTCTCAATTAAAAATAAATTCTTGTTTGTTAAAGTCAACCTTTGAACCAAACTCATTAGAGATTCCAGAAACCGGTCCGCGAACTGAACCTATAATTTCTTCATGGGTTCGAACCCTGAACCGAACCTCATCCTTGGTTTAGGCATAAGAGAACTAAGATAATAGATTCATTCATTGTTTAAATTTAGAAAATCAATAATATAAATAGAAATGTGCAATCAATATATATTTAATACAAGAACAATTAAGAACCAAACCACCTTGATAATGAAAGTTGATAATATAATTATGCACATATGTACAATACATAAATAAATTAAGTTGGGCCTATTAATGACGCAAATGACATGGATATGGGGGAGAAGCTTACGCTTGGGGTTGATGCCTTGACCTTCACAGGGGGCGGTGCGTTGTGATAATCGATAGTTATTGGCTTTAGCGGCGAGCAGATTCAACAGCCATTCATATACGTATTTTCTATTAATAGACCAGCCCACACCCTGCTCCTTTTCACCAGGTAAGAGAGTGAGAGAGAGAGAGAGGTGTATGGAAAAGTAAAACAGTTTCATTTTCTTCATAAAATTTTGATGACAATGCACACTTGAACTCAAACCTCAAGCTACTTTGCACCACGGCACAGAAGATAAGCAACAGTCCCTCTTATCAGTATTTAACTTTATATATGTATATACACATTCCTACATACTCTATATACACATGAGAAAGCTGTCTGTACTAGCTAATCAGTACGATTCAAACATTTGTGTGTTCAACATCATCGACATGGCCGGCAAATATAAGACGAAATCAAAGACCAAAGGTTCCACGCCACCCGCCTTCAGTCGAGCTGTACAATTGATGTTGCACCTGACAGCGGTGATCCAGTTTAGCTATGGCGTCTATTTCTTTCACAATTTGCAAATGCCGACAACTGTAATGCATCCATTTGCCGGAAAATTCAAGTTCCTAACGTTTCTTGGTGCGGTAAGCGAATGCTAAGGCAACCCTGGTGAATGATAATCATATGTATAACAGACCCAAACCTATCGAAGCAGATTTATCTTTACTGCTCAGAGGGAACAAACCGTAAGGGGTTTACTCAATTAAAGTTCAGTGTTCCCACTTCAACCACAAAAACTCAAATCGAGTTGATTTTGTTTTGTTATTCAGTAAATTTCATATTTAATCTGAGATCAAAACATTCTTGAGTCAACTTTACACAAAATTTGCTTATTTTTGGAAGAAGAATCATCGGGTTAGAAGCTGAGCTGTCTTTGTGGGCTTTGAAAAGACATATCCTCTTTGGATTGAGAATGATATTTACAAGCTCTGATATGCTGCTTCTCTATAATCTATAAAGATCGCACTTCGCTAGACAACTTTAAAGGCCCACCAAAAGTTTTGGTTAATTTTAATCTAACTGAAAATCAATTTTTCACAATTTTCAAGTTTGTAACTTTCCCATTTTTCGAAAATCGATCACCTTTTTTATTGCTGAGCCCGATTAACGTCTGTGCTGTCCCGTTCGGGTCTCGTTGCAAAATTTTAAATTCAATCCCGTCCTGATTCTAGAGTTGGTTTTTTTCGAAAATTTTCGAAATTTTTTAAAATTTGATAAATTTTATTCATTGCGGAGCCTGGAAAATATCGGGATCAAGAATAAACCCCGGCTCGATCCCGACTAACGTCTATTTCATCGCATTCCGATGACAAATTTTTAAATCAATCACATCCCAATTCCCACCCTAGTCTATCCGAGGCGCTCCGATCCCAAGTTTTAAAATAAATCCAGTCCCGATCCCTCATGTATTTTTATAAATGTTCGAAATTCGTTCAATTTGTTTACAGCTGTGTCAGAAAAATATCGGGATCAGGAATTAATACCGATGGGTTTGGCATCCCGAAATCGATGAAAAACTTGAATATCAATTCCGCCCCAATCCCTAGTTTTAAACGATTAACGTCCATGCTGACCGTAACGATCTTGATGCCATTATATCAATTCAATCCCGTCCCAATCCCAAGTTTTAAATTCAATCCCGTCCCGATACATCAGTTTTTTTTTCGAAAATTTGCAAATTCTGACTTTTTTAAATTTCGGTGCCCTATAAAAATCGGGATAAAAAATTAATCCCGTCCCGAGCCCGACCAAAGTCTATGCCGTCGCCAAATCTTAAAATCTAGTCTATACCGAGGCGTCCAGATACCAAGTTTTAAATTCAATCCCGTCCCGATCGCTCAGTTTTATATCTAAATTTTCAAAATTCGCTCAAATTGCCGGAAAAATGTCGGAATCAAAAATTAATTCCGTCCCAATCCAATATATCTAATATATCAATTTAATCCCGTCCTAAATTCGACAACAATTTTTAAATTCAATACCTTCCCAATCCATCAGTTTTTTTTCGAAAAATTTAAAAATCCGAAAACAAATATTCATTTCGATGCCCTTTTAAAATTGGAATCAAAAATTAACGCCGTCCTGATCCCGACTAACATGTATGCCGTCGCATTCCGATGCCAAATTTTAGATTCAATCATTGCTAAGCCCGAAAAATGACACTAGGCAACATGGTCCAGTTTACAGATGGAGTGATGGTGATACTAGATGCAATTCGTGGGCTTAACCACGAATCTTTTTACCAAAATGATGAATTTGAGGGCAACCTATACGTTTGTTTTTACCCCCCTTTACATTATTGGAAATATGTATTCCCAAACAATTTTCCGATTTTTTTTTACGAAGATATACCATTTTAAATACATGTATTCGAACCGACCAAATGTTCCCTTGCCCACAAGTATACCATGGGTGTCATTGAGAACTTTTATTATAATTTGATATGTAAATGTATGTAAATCCTATAACATGCATTCAAAATGGTATATGTTCGTTTAAAAAAATCACAAAATTATCTGGAATAATTCATTTAAAAGCTACGGAATAGTACTTTACGATAAAATCAACGATATTTAAAATAGACGTATGCCTTAAAATGGTCAAAATAGGCACTTTTACCAACTATAGGCTTTAATTACAAAATATCCAGACGTGATGGAGCATTTTGGCAAATAGATTCGTGTTAAGCACTCGAAAATCTTTTAGAATTCCAAACGAAACCCATTCAAAAAACTGAAAAAACTTTAATTTTGTTGCCTTGTGTAATCGATGCCAAATCTGGCGCCTATTTCAATTCAGGAATACAATTGAAATGGCGTTTCATCTCACTGCACCATCGCCCACGTTTGTTGTCACACGTCTAGGATGCTACTTATATTTTACAGTGTGATGGTTGAGTTGAGTGGTGCTCATTTGAAGCATTCTAAGGGCCGATTTCTCATATCCTACATAAACTTACAAATAACAGTAAAATGTTTGATTATCTGACACATAGCAGCTATGTAGAAGATGAGAAATCGGAAAATGTATGCTCTTATATTTGTTTATTAAAAAATAAATTTTAAATCAAATAATCTAGTCATTTCAAACTCTGCCCTAAACTTCAAGAGATATTGACACGTGGCAGCACCACAAAATATTTTCAAATTCAAAAAGACGCGCGCCACAATAAATATCGCATAGTCTATGTTTCGATGTTTTGTGTTGTTGTTGTTTCGCCAATGGTGTGCGGGTGGGCAACTCCCACCATAATGTGCTAACGCCTTATCTGTTGTCAGTTGTTGTCGTTGTTGTTGTTGTTACTGAACTTGGCCAGTATTCATTCATTTCGTGCGTCGACCGGTTTGTTATTCTTTTCTTCGTTTATCCGCCGCTCGGGCTGCTGTGAAAAAATCAATTAATTTTAAATGGCCACAGCTAAAGGAAGTGGAAGCACTATTTATAATGCTATCTATGGGGCATTGCGTACACTTATGCATCTGACGGCCGTTGTGCAATTCACCTACGGCATCTATTATGATTATTCGTTTGTGGAGTTTCCAGTGGATAAAAACGCTGAGAGGCAAATCCATCATCCGTTTGGTGGCAAATTTAAATATTTAACATTCTTGGATGCGGTAAGAAGCGAGACCAGGGCAGGGCAGGGGTGGGGTGGGCAGTACGCAGCAGCGGTGTAAAGTTCAGTTGTAATCTGGGTGAAGGGGACAACTGGCAGTAATACGTTCCACTTGACCGATTTCAACCCCTTGAGTGTATTATCGCACACGCAATGTCTAACTAATCTAACCGTCTTTTGTCTATTTACAGATAATACAGGCTTTGTACTATATTGTCTCGCTGGTGAATGATTTTGTGGGTACCAATGAGCTGGCGCCTAAGAGACCGCCGGTAATCCGTCAATTTAAGGATTGGCTAATGGCTACCTTGGCCTTTCCGGTGGCCATTAATGTGGGTGTAACCTTTTGGACACTGTATGCCATAGATCGAGAATTGGTCTTCCCCAAAGTTTTGGATCCCGTATTTCCCAGGTAAAATTTGCGAATAAAATTTTGGTAATTTTGACTAATCTTTGGTTTTTCTCACAGCTGGCTGAACCATGTTCTGCACACCAACATTGTGGTGTTCATTGTCCTGGAGCTGTTCACCTCATATCGCGCCTATCCCCAGCGCAGCAAGGGTCTCACCGGCTTGGCCATCTTTATGGTCAGCTATCTAGTCTGGATTCATATTATTAAGCATTATTCTGGCGTCTGGGTGTATCCAGTTTTGGAGGTATTGCAGCTACCCCAACGTATACTGTTTTTTGTGGCCGTTCTGGGTTTCACTTTCTCGCTGTATTTGCTGGGCGAGTTTTTGAACAATATTGTTTGGGCCAAGGAGGTGAAATTGGCCAAGCGCAAAACCAATTAGGCTGTTAAATATCTTAAGCAATGAATTAAAACAATTCGCTTATATTTTACATACTAATTAAACATGTGAAAATCTTTATCATTAAAACAAGAAACCAAAAAAACAAACCTGCTTATGATATTCTATACATATATACTTGAAATATCTACAAATTTTGAGATTAATAGAGCAAGTAGTTTACCATGAATACATAATGCACACAACAAGAGGTCAAAGAGAGCGGAGGATATACACGAGTTACGAGTTAATTAATCATATACATACTTAGAAAGCCTTTTTATTGCAATACAAAAATATATAAACAAAAAAAAACAACAACACTTTGAATACCTGCGTTAAACCAAAAACCTGTAATTTCAATTTTAGAATCGTAATTAAAATAAAACTCTATTACAAATAAATGTTCCTTACCAGCGTTTTGATTTGAAATATGGCGCCTAAAAAAAAGTTGATAAAGTAAAAGCTCAGATATACATGTTTAAAGCTTAAATATGAAAATATAAAAAAATTTAAAGTTATTTTTAAAGCAGGGAAACCGTTAGCACCGGTTTTCGAAAACCGTTTATCGTTATAATAGGAACAGAACCATTCGAAACGGTACGACTGTTTAGGTTTCTTATTATTTATCTCAGTGATTTATGATTATTTTAAATATCACTCAAAAAAAAGTCTTACGTGTTAGAAATTCGCCCTTTAAGAAAACCCAGAATAAAATTTTTTTTAAGATATAGAAAAAATGATTCTAAAAAGCGGAAAAACTTTTCCTTGATAAATATTAAACCTTTAAGGATTTCTGTCTTGAAAAAATCCTTGTTTAAATAAGGAAATGTTAATATAAATTTTAGAAATGAAGTAATTTGATTAAAGTGGAAGTGAAAAATGGAAAATGGAAGTGAACAAAAATTACTTCGAAAAATGGTTCACTTATGAAAAAGAGTATATTAAAAACTTCATAACTTTCAATGGGGAGTCCTAAAAATGGATAAATTTTTATTTGCAATTTTTAACACAAAAAAATTTTCAAATTTGTATATTATAATTTTTATAAAAGATACAAGATTTACTTAAACCTACTAGATAAGTCATTTTTATAATAAAAATTTTTCATTTTCAATTAAAAATTAATTTTTATTATAAAAATTACAAAATAAAAAATTAATTAAAATTTTTATAATACAAATTTATTTTTATCTATTATGAAAACTAATTTTATAAAAAAATTAACATTTAACTGTTGAAACAAAATTTTCAATCAAAAAATCATAGAATAACGATTATTTTTTGAATTTTTATTTAAAAATAAGAATATAATTGATATTTCTATTTTTGTATGCAAAAAGTTATAACAGTTACGGTCCGCGGATTAAATCAAATTTCTCACTCAAATTTAGAAATATTATTTCCTATTTTAAGAAAGTTTTGTTTTAATATTTAGAAAAATGTGGTGTAAGTCAAAGCTCAGGCCGATTTTATGTTTTAGAGCGTCTTTAGAGCTGATATAACCCTTTGAGTATTATGGGAACTCTATGTTGAACAGGGATACGGCAAATTTTAGAGACCATTATTTCGAAACATAATTAAGAAATATTTTTCTGCTTTTTAGAAAGATTTTATATAAGTTAAAAAAAATAATCGTACAATTTACTCTGATATTTGTAAGTTTACAATTTATTCTGTTATATGTTAGATATCGTGACAGAAAGTTCTATGTGGTAGATGAGAAATCAGCCTTAAGTCGAGCATGTCATGGTGACGAAAAAATAATTCTAGGTGATTTTTTTTTTAGTGTTGAAATACCACTGGAATTGCGGACAGAAGCATTTAGTTCGTATTTTAAAAAACGTTCTTGTACGTGGCATATTATTTGAACTTCATTTTTTAATTCTATTTCATCCATTAATTTTTTGGATATCTTAAAAGAATTTAAATTTTTAAATATAACAAAAAAATTATTCTTGTACCGGTACGTACCGATATACCGAAATAAAAAAAACTTGGGTACCGTATCGGAACCGAAAACCGATTTAGAACATTTAACCGAAATTCTCATTTGGTTGCGTATCGGAACCGATATTCGTTTCGAAGTTAATACCTGATTTAAGGACTTACCTTTAAACAGTGTTTTTAAAAAATTCTGGAGAGATTATCATAAAAGCTTTTTCAGTTTGGTCTTTGTATTTGTGTTATTAATTAACTATATAATAAAATATAAAAAAAATGTCTGGATTTCGAGAGCTGTTCAAAAAGTTATCGGCCTGCCAATTAAGGGTCTCGAAAAAAAGGTGTAGAGGTGGTGGCCATGATTCCGGGACTTAAGGTTATTGGAAATAAAAACGGTAAATGAGGTTATGATCAAAATTGATGTAATTATGGCCCGTAACTCAATCATATTTTTCAATATTTATTTGAAAAATAGGCGGTTTAAAAAACAATTTCGTTTTTAAAGTTTTTCTTTGTATTTTAGTGTAAAAAAAATAGTAAAAAAATAGTAAGAAAACGGTACCCGTTAATTGACTACTTGTAACAAATTTCTAATTTGAGGTTTAGGAGTTAGATCCGATTTGATATAGATGTGAAGGGGGTAAAATAATATTACAAGTTTGGTGACGATTAATAAAAAACAAAAAATTTTTCTCATTAGATAGTTTTTTACTGACGTTATATGGCAGCATACTATAGTCACCGTTGATAAATTTTTAGAATTGTGTGAGGGGTATAAACTAATTAAACAGTAATTAAAAAAAAAAAAAATTTCAAATTTAGACGTAATCATATATTATATATCATTTTATAAATTTCCAGAATTGTGTGAAGGTTAAAATAATATATACTTTGGTGACGATTCATAAAAAAAAGTTTTTCAGTATATTATACTTTATAGGCACTATATCTATAGTCATTTTGATAATTTCCAGATAGTGTGAAGGTATAAAACTAATATTAATTTGTACATTCAATAGAAAACAAATTTTTAGATAGTTTTTTTACTGATTTATATGGTATATATAGTCATCGATTGAAAATGAGTTGAAGGGGCGATAAAACAATAAAGTTGTGACGATTCAATAGAAAACAAAAAAAGTTTTCAGTAACTATTTTTTTACGACCGTTTTATGGAGCTATTCTATGTTCGTTTTGTAAATTTTTCAGAATTGGGGAAGGGGTTAAAACTAACATATACCAATTTGGTGACGATTCAATAGAAAACAAAAAGTTTTTCTCATTAGAACTGTCCGCGTTCAGTATGTGTTGTGGATAGTAAGAGGGGAGAAAAGAAAGAGACGGAAGAGGAAGAGGAAGGCATAAAGCTGAGCTGATCAAGAATATATATAGTTTGGGGTCGGAGATCTTCCTTCTCGTTACAAACATTTTATACCCTCTGCAAAAAATTTATTAGGTACGGGTTAGAATTACATCAATTATGCATCGATTGCAACATGGCTGATCAAAATCGGTTCAGTAGAACTGGCCCAAGCATGGCTACCAGGTCAAAAAACGTGTTTTCGAGAAAAACGCGCTTAAAGTTTGGAGCATCGTAAAATATACTCACTTTAGCATGAATATTGCATCACTAAAATGGATATATCTGCTTAACTATTTTGAATATTTGAAAATGGTTTAAAGGGAATGAAAGGGGAAATAATCAAGCTATAATAATAAGGCAAAACAAAAAAATGAAAAAAAATTTCAAAGCTTAACGGCGGTTTTCATGAAGAATTCTTTTGATTTGATTGTCATCAGCCTCCAAAGGGCGGCCAGTGCATGGTGCGTTCCTAACCTCAAAATCTCTGATACGGAATTCGGTAAAACAACGCTGACATTGTTGTTTACTTATTGCATCGGTACCGTATACGTTGCACACTTTAATTCGAGCTTGGTTTGTGTTCTTTCCATATCGAATGAGGATCAGCTGTTTATCGATAGTTAGGTTGAAAATTCAGATTTCAATCTATATTAAGATGTTTAACCTTTATTAATCGTTTCCCCTTTTAAAACTGAGCCTAACGCCGTCTATTGAAAAAATCCGTCAGGACTTCCTCATGCTCAGTCGACTTTTCTTTTACTGTGAACCTAACCTTGAAAAAATATATGAACAAAAAACCTGCTTCGAACCAAAACTTTCGGTTCGGTTCAGTCTTAGTAAAGCGTTAGTTAAGTTTTGTCTAATTAAATAAGAAGAATAGACCAAAAATTACTCGAAAAATTTATTTTCAAAAATTTAATTTGAAAATAAATTTACTCGTATTTCAAAATAAAAATTCAGAAATTTGAAATATTTTTTTTTATATTTTTAATAAATTAATTGCTTTCTATCAAATTTTGCTAAAACTTAGGACGGATCAAGGTTGGAACCAAAAACTTAGCACAGAAACCTTGAACCTCACATTTCTGAACTGGTTAATTTTGGTTCGAACCCGCGAACCGGAGCTCCGCAAAAATTATTTAGGTTTGCAGCCCTGAACAAAACTGCTGTTATTGAAATACATATTTATTTGGATTTACGTTACACACATTATTTTTTTAAGATTTCTCAAACAATATTTCGGAATTAAATAAATAAAAATTATACGCTTTTCAAGTGCTGAACTTTACTCCTATTGAGGTCCACCCTAATGTATGCATATAAACATAAAAAGCTCTAGAGTCTAGACTTTTTTGAGTCCCCAGCCCTGTTCTATTACTTTGGGGGCTGCCAACTCTGTTGGCATTCTCAATCAGCTGTGCGGCACATTAAAGTTGTTTATTTATCGCCACCCGTAACAAATGGCCAAAAGCAAAAAACAAATACGTGAACACCATGCGGCCAAGGAAGCCGCTCAGGCCAACATTGCCCAATTGGACAGCTGCAATGATGCCTATACGGGTGGAGCTTTTAAATATTTGCGCTTTTTGGTTCACTTGCTGGCGGCTGCCCAATTCTCGTATGGCATTTACTTTCATTATTTTCGTGTCCACTGGCCGGTGGATTTGCGGGATGAAGATGAATTAAAGACACGTTGGGGTGGCAAGTTTAAGTATTTGACATTCCTGGATGTTATACTGCAGGCGATTTATCATAGTTTGGCCTTGCTTAACGATCTGTTTGGCGATAATACGGTGACGGTGACTCCAAAGTCCAAATTGCGCCAGATGCGTGATTATATGTTTGCAGCATTTGCCTTTCCGGTGGCCCACAATGTGTGCATCTCCTTTTGGTTTATTTATATATGGGATCGTGAATTGATATTTCCCTCGGCACTGGATGCCATATTCCCTAGGTAAGCATATTTATGTAAACAAAGGGTAGTCAAGTTTTCTATCTTCTCTGCGTCTTGCAGCTGGCTGAACCATGTGGTGCACACAAATGTTGCCCTGCTGGCAATTATGGACCTGTTTACCTGCTTCCGTCGTTATCCCAGCCGCCTGGCTGGTGTCACCAGCAATGTTGCCTTTATGTTATTGTACATCATTTGGCTGCATATTGTGCGTTATTTCAGCGGTCAATGGGTGTACCCACTGCTGGAGGTGTTGCCCTTCCCTTTGCGCTACCTAATGCTAGCCTCTTTAGTTAGTTTCAATTTGATTTGCTATTTCCTGGGCGAATTCAGTAACAATATTGTTTGGGCACCCGAATTTAAATTGCTGCAACAGCAAAAGATTAAACAGGGTTAAAAATAATGGATTTAAAATCAGTTTATTTTGTATAAATAATTTGTAAACTTGTAGGCACTTTTTGTAATACAATCAATCATCATAATGGTTCGTTGTGCTCGAATTCTGTTCTCTCTTATATATGTATTTACAAGCTAAAGTCTAGTTTAAGGAAACAAACAGTCATTTACACACACAATGCTTAAATGGCTAAAAAGAGATTTGTGTAGAAGATTGTTATGAAAAAACATTCGCAACTTAATATGTCTATGAGTATTCGTAATCGTAATCGTATTTCGTATTTCTAGAGATTGAGGGAAAATAACTCTCTCTTAACGGCAAAGCCGAAGTTTTGATGTATGTCCTTCACTTATATCCATTTAGCATGTCTACAGAAACCAATATAAAGTAAGTAAATAAAGTTACAAACTATTGACAAACAGTTATATGTATCTTATATCTTTCGCAAAAGTTAATAAAAGTAATTTAATTCACACTAGAGTTGAGCTTAATTTTAAAGCATTTTTTTTAAAACTTAAATACATTCTAATAGTGTCCACATACTGAGTACATTTTGTAGAAACGCTTGGAATTGATGGTTAAAAACTAACATTTTGTAAATTTGTTTGAATGACATAACTTCATAGAATGAGCACTATTTCATGAACTCATTTCAAGTGCTTTCAAATTATTTAAATTTGTTCATATTTGGCAGCACTTTTCAGTACATTTTGTGAATTTTTCGGGGAATCAAAACGGAACCCAAGCCGAAATTGTGCACCGAAAAGAACCAGTTTTGTTCTCTTTGACAATTTTCGAAGGAATCTATAACATCAGACGTAGAGTTTCAATTTAAAGCAGACGTCGTCGCTTAAGTCACAGGCGTCCGAACAAATTCGGCAAATTCACACAGACACGAGCCGAACATATGCCGAGCCCTTCGGAAAGAGAGCAAAAAAGGGCTTTGCGTGTTCCAGTGCTTGCCTAGCCTTCATCGAGGTAGGTTCGAGCCGCTTTGCGTCGCATTATATTCGCACTTTTTCGCCTCGCTCTTTGTGACTAAGGCTGATTTAAAGTCCAATTTTAAAAACTCTCATATAGAAAATTACTTTCGTTGAAAAACTTAATTAATATTGTGAACCAAACATCTTTTTTTAGTAAGTGGTCCGGTTCTGGTTCAGGTTTGTGGGATCAAAAATGTGAAAGGTTTGGTTCATGGTCCGGTTCGGGCAGTCCAAAAACCCGAACCGAACCGGTTCTCAGGAGTTCGGTTCCGAACCGGTTTGCAGCCTTGCTTTAAAGTTAAAACAAATTTTTGAAATATGGTTCCTATTTAAACCAAGGCTGCAAACCGGTCCTGAACCGACCCCTACGGTTCGGTTCGGTTTTCTTAAACCGGACCAAGAACCGAACCTTCTACCCCAACCTGAACCCGAACCGAACCACTAATTAAAAACAAAGGTTTGGTTCACAAATAGTAATTTTTCAGCCGGAGACAATCTCGATATGTTTATTTAAAATGTTATCTATAATGACTCTGACTGACTGACTGTAAAGAAGGCAAGTTTATAAGATCAATGGAAAGCAATCTGTTATAGATTCCTTCGAAAATTGTCCAAGAGAATATACATCGAAAATAATTTAATTATTTGGAAAGGTTTTTTAAAAATTTTCTTCTAACTTGGTTGTACGAGCATTTTCAACACTAAAATCTGTTTCTTCAATGTAGAAATGAACAATTCCAGAATGATATAATGCCTACACAGACAGATGGTGGATTCCAGATTTTATGAAATTTTTGAAATTTTAATCCGAAGTTCGGGGACTAAAATAGCCTTAAACAAAGCAAGGCCGCCTATATTATATTATATAATAATAGATGATCAAACTAATTGAATCGTAAATTAATCGAAAAAAAACCTGCATATTATTTTTTTTAGTGAACCGAGGTTCGAACCCGAACCTGGGGTTCAGAGGATAAAAAAAAAAACCCTACCCCAGAACCTTTGGTCAAAAAAAACCCCCGAACCGAACCCCCCCAAAATTTTGAAGGTTTGCAGCCCTGATTTAAACTATCCATTTTTCTTAGTCGTACAAGAAATTCTGTTCTATTTGGTCAAAAGAACTTTACCTAGGCAATTGTTAAAATCTTGATTAAATCAATAAAACTGTACGATGATTCGGTTCTATTCGGTTCCAATAATATAGATCAGCGGAAAGCTTATCTGCCCACGTCTCGGCCACACACAAACTGCATATAATTTCTTTTGCGGTCAAGAAGAACCGTTCTGATAACCGAAAACGGCAAAGAGCATTTATAAATGGTGATTTTTATGCTATTTGGTTTTTTAAAAATTCAGCAAATTTTGCCATTTCATCATGAAAAGTCTAACAAACAAAAGGCGCTTGCAAATCATTGAATTTTATTATCAAAATTCGTGCTTTGTAAGAAATGTGTTTGTCTTCAGCGACGAAGCTCATTTTTGGCTCAGCAGCCAGAGGCAGTTTAAGTGCCAGCCAATGCACACTGAAAAATGCACTGTTTGATGCGGTTTGTGTACCGGCGGTATCATTGGACTTTTTCAAAACTAATTAAAATTGGTACGGTATCTACGGAGCAAGGTATCGTGCGAGTATTACCGACTTTTTTTTTGCCCAAAATGGAAAAATTTGACTTGGTTTCAACAAGACAGTGCCACATGCCACACGACGCTCGAATCCATGGACCAATTGTGACTGGGGGCTCAGCCCCTACTAAACTTCGAAATACCTAGGCTTGCTAAGTTTTTTTTCTCTCATAAAATCGGCAAAGTTTTAGACACAAGTAGGCTGCTAAATGTTTTATTTTCCAAACGAATTAAAATTTAAAAATTTTAAGGGCCATGTCACATAATCTTACAAATAACAGAGTAAATTTTACGTTAATTTTAACTATCAAAAAATAATTATCTTATTTTCAAGTATGGCTGAGTTCACACTGTTCGACGCAAGAGGCTTGACAATCTAGTAGGCCCTTATTTTGTCTTGTTTGCATTGTGAATAGCTTGTCATTTGACATTCAAAGCAATATAACAATAAGGCTTACTAGAGTATCATGTCTCATGCTTTGAACATTGACCGCGTTCAGCAGAAGAACTTGCTCCCTGATCAATCATAAAATTTAAATGATCTTTCTGCTGACCGCGACTGATCCGGTATCATGATAGCCAATTTGAGGTATCATGATAGCGGAGCATGTATCAAAGAAATAGTACGCTCCTTTGAAGTGATACTGATACCACCAGCTGTAATTGCATATCGATAGGCGTGTTATCGATAGCATTAGCCGTATCTTGCGCACTGATTGCAATTATGAGCTTTTCAGTCTGCTGTAAATAATTATAAAAAATAATCAAATATAATTTATCCTCATTTGGCCAATTTCTATGCAATTTCCAGTGTACCACAGAATGCTAGCGTGTCTGCAGCGCCATTAAAAAAGCTACGTAGTTCCGTATTATGATTTTATTCTAAAGGCGTTTGCCAAAAATGTAGCACTTCGTTCAGCAGAAACTTTTTGATCTATCATTTTTTTATGATACATGCTCAGCGCTCCATCTTTCTGCTGAACACGGCCAATGTGAACTCAGCCTAACGATTAGACAATTCGCTTTATATATTTTGCCATCATGACAGTCGGATATAATTTAATGAAAATTTACCGAATAAGATAATCGGTTTTTGAGAACGGCAACACTATCCAATTCCGATTCCGCATAATTTGAACAGGGCTGATTAAATTTTATATACTTTTTAAATAAAGTATTGTAAAAAACCCACATATTTCTAACAATTTAAACCCGCTTCGTGAATTTTAACTAATAAAACTTGACGGTGTTGAAATCCGAAGTGAACCCTATACAAATTTCAAGAGTATTACAGAGATTTGCTTAATTATCTAGTGAAATCACTAGTGCCCTTTCGCTAGCAAAGTGGCTAGCCACGGTTATTGAAACACCGTACCAATGACGGACTTCCTATGACATGGCCGTGTTAAGTTCGACAGTTAAATGCGTTGAAAGAGGATTAAAGAATATATTATCTTTTTGGTAAATACGAAAAAAAAGTCTCTGATCTTTTTCCTACATTTGGATATACTTCTCCAGTTTGGTTGAGTTTAAAGGGAATCTAGAACCTTTTTTTTTGCTGAAGGACATACATACGGTACTATATCTCTACCCTTATTATTATTTGTTCAAAAGCTTAAGTAAATGCATTGAGTTTAAGTAAGTCTTAGGATAATTTCCATACCTATTTGGATGGCAGCAAAAGCATTTTCAGTTTATCAGACTCACTCATAAAGGTGGGTTCCTTGTGATGTCGTTGGTTATTACCCAATAACGATTGCATTTCAGTGGCTGCCTCCTCCAGGGCGGCCTCTTCATTACGCTGACGACTGGCAGCATTTAATAGACGCATGGCCTGCTGCAGCTCATCATTGCCATAGTTGGGATTAGAAATCTCAAAGGGATTGGCCTGTATGCCCACATCACAACTGGTTTTACTATTACGTGAATGTGGCTTACCCAGGGACATACCCGAATAGGAACTATGCATGAGGCTGCCCATATCCAGGGCAATATCCAGTTCCACCGAAGAGCAACTCAAAGAGTCTGGGGCAAAGTCCAGCATGGGATAATGTGGCTTGGCTAATTCCTTGCGAGATTTGCGCGATTGTCGACTGCGTGTGGAATTGCGTGAATGACGATTTGGATTTGGATTTGATTCATTTGATTTTTGCATGGTTTTGAGGAAATTCTCCAGAGCCGTCTGCTTTTTGTGGTCTTCAATCTTGGGCCCTTCGTTCTCATATTCGCTTAGCTCCTGCTTAACTATAACATTTAAATCTTGTATTTTGAGCGAGGCACGTGAGTTTTCCTCCTCCTCTTCGGAGGAAGTGGTCATGCCTTGATTTTGTAAAAATGGTAAAATAAGTTGTCCATTCTTTTGCAGAAAATCATTTAGCACCGAGGGATCCAGTCCGGCATTGGCTGAGCGACGCTTTTTGGTGCTGCTGCTGCTGTGAGCAAATACACCCACTTTGTGACTAGCATTGGGATAGGTGGTTTTCTTTAGGGCTATGACCTGAGATTCCACGGAAGTGCTGCTCTCTCGTCGTCCCGTGCTGCTATATTTGCTGGTTCTTCCAGCGGCTATGTAGTCTCGTCTTCTTTGTGTTCTTTTATGGCCATGATGATGTTTACCACGCGTGCGTGAGGCCACCTTGGTCTTCATTTCGGCTATTTTGACCGAGACCTGAGAGTCCACTGAATTGCGTCTGGATTCTACCGAAACATGACGCACACTCACACTTATTTCCGAGTCCAGGGAGTTTTTGCGAGGTCCCTGACTGGAAGAGTTGGCCGCTCCCGTCAAGGCCATGCGACGCTTTACGCATTGCGGCAAATAATGCACCCAGGTGGAGCTGATTTCATTCGTTTCCGAGGAGTTTAAATCATTTACATCAAAATTTAGACCCACTGGATCCGTGTGGGTGTTGTAAAGTGTAATGGATAGACGTCCCTTGTCTTCAAAATCCTTACGCTTGGCCCAGGTTTGAGCAATGACTTTATGTTTAGGCATTTTAACTTCCTCCACCACCTCCTTGCCGCATTTTCTATAGAGGGAAAAGGAGTTAGTAGATTTTCAGTAAATTTGTTTGGTTTAGTTTGCTTACTTTCTGATATAACGCTTCCAGGTTTCAATGGACGAAGGAGTCCAGCACCAGGTGGACATGACTATGCCAGAGCTGAACAGGCACAATAAATGCAATTGTAAAATGCCCACACTAGGACGATTTTCTATCTTGCAGGAACTATTCTCATCGAACACAGAGGAAATGCGGCAGCTAGAGAGATTTTAAAATATAAGTTAATATTTTTTCTTTTTTAAAAAATAAAAAAGACTTGACCAACTTGAACGGTATTTCCCTAATTCGGGCCTTAGGAATCGAACTGCATCATTACTTTTTTGAGTTATCACTATGGTTTCATACAAAAATTTTGTTTTAAGTTTTTACGAAGTTAAAATTTTTTTTTGTAAATTCCAAAAATATGATATTTTATTTTCGTGAAATCTTAATACAAAGATTTAAATGTCCACTAATTTAATACATTCACCGATTTTCGATATCATTGCGCATTTAAAAGTTATAGATTGAAAACTAAAAAAAATTCAAATTTTTTTACAGAATTTTTATTACCAAAATGACATTAAATTAGGAAATATTTAATTAGAAATCAAAGTTATTGTTGGAGAACAAAGGGAAGAAAAATGGATTTTATTGTGATTTTACTTAATGTTTGGAAATTTGTATAAAAAATGTATCTATTAAAATTATTATAATTTTTGAAAGCGCAATTATATCAAAAATCTGTAAATATAGTAAATCTATTTATTTCAGGGATCGAAAATAACAATAATGGAGGTGAAAAAAATTACTTCGAAAAATGGTTCCCCTGATGAAATGCTGTACATCAATCTTCATATTTATCAAAGGGATACATTTTTATTTGCAATTTTTAACAAAAAAAATGATGAAATTGTTAAAGGGGAATTTCAATTATGTCGAACGGGACCTTCGTACACTTTTGACGTGGAAAAAAAGTCAAAATAAAACGTATTTTTGTTTTGACAAAGGCTTAACTTAAAGCTCTTTATTGGACCTATAATTGGGTGCTAAGGTTAATTTTGGGCAATTTTTACTTTTCAAAAAACCAAGGCATTCGCACGGGACAAAACCAGAAGTGGCTGATTTCAGCGAATCCTGAGCGAAAATTCAATTTTAAGCACTTTCGCACGGGACATGTCGCATGGGACATTTTTATTTTCACAAAATAACAAAAAAAAAGAAATTTTTAAAAAATTGATGTCACTTTAAAATGGTTTTGATTTTACCCAAAAAAAGTATCCTTTTTTTTTTTAGGGGGGGGGGGGGGGGGGGGGGGGGGGGGGGGGGGGGGGGGGGGGGGGGGGGGGGGGGGGGGGGGGGGGGGGGGGGGGGGGGTTAATTAAATTTTAGGCACTTTTGCGTGAGACATTTTTATTTTCACAAAATAAAACATTTTTAAAAAAAATATTGGATCGTATTTTTACTTTTCTCTCCTAAATTTTTTTGCTCCCGTTTTGCTCATTTAGATATAAAAAGTAAAAAAGTATGATATAGAAAAAAAAAAATCATTCATGTAAGAAAAATTTGTTAATTTCGCACGGGACCAACTTTATATATGTATGTACCTAGATCACAAATAATATCATTTTTCACCATAATTTTTTTTTAATTGAATTGAAATAAAAATCTCTATATGTGCTCAATATTGGATAAGTCTTCTTGCATGTACTTTCGACGCACAGATAAAAAATATTTTTTCAATGTCGCACGCGAAAACTTAAGTTTTTTTCGAAATATGTGAAAAATTACGTTTTTTAGCAATCGCATAGTCTCTTTTGCATTTTTTTTGTTGACTCTTTATACCCTTGGAAAGACTTAAGGCAGCAAAATTCAATGCATAAAGAGCAACATTTAAAAACTTTTGTCAAAAAAAAAAATACAGGGGGAATATCAAAATGAGAAAAGTTGAGCTTGCGCGATTTTGCTTTTGAATATCTTAAAGTGGGTTATAAATAAATGTAA
Source organism: Lordiphosa mommai (assembly GCA_018904225.1). Lineage (NCBI taxonomy): Eukaryota > Metazoa > Arthropoda > Insecta > Diptera > Drosophilidae > Lordiphosa > Lordiphosa mommai. The sequence continues at coordinate 87,342 of JAEIFT010000067.1, read as the reverse complement.
AACTGGGTTATTTAAGTAAAATTTGAAATTGAAAAATATCATAAAGCAAAAGGTTTTGAAAAACTTTACAATTTTTGGTCTGGGTGGACCTCTTTCGGTAGAAATGCCCATATTATCCTTTTTAAATAAAAATTTCGTTTTAACTGTTAAATGTTAATTTTTATAATACAAATTTTAATTCATTTTTATTTTGTAATTTTTATAACAAACATTTTTTTTATTTGTTATAAAATTACTAATAAAAATTTTAGAATAACATTTAAAAATTAATTTTTATTATACAAATTTTTATTTTGTAAATTTTTAATAAAAGTTATTTTTTATTTATTATTTTTATAAATATTACTAAAAAAAATTTTTATATAACATTTAAAAATTAATTTTTATTTTGTAATATATATAATAAAAATTAATTTTAATATTTTAATTTTTATAATAAAAATTAATTTTTATTTTTTAATTTTTATAATAAAAATTTTATTTGTTATAAAAAATTTTTATAAAAATTACTAATCTAGTAAGTTTAAGTAAATCTTATATCCTTCTATCAGAGACATTCTATGATTAACGAACGCCTACTAGATAAGTAATTTTTATACAACTTTTTATAATAAAAATTTTTCATAACAATTAAATATAAATTTTTATTATAAAAATTAATAAAAACTAATTTAAATTTTTTATATGTTCTTTAAAAATTGTTATATAAAATTAACATTTAACTGTTAAAAAAAAATTTTATTTAAAAATTATAATATAACAATTTAAAAATTTTTTTGTGTTAATAATTGCAAATAAAAATGTATCATTTTTTAGGACTTGCCATTCAAAATTATGAAGATTAATGTAATCCATTTTATCAGGGGAACCATTTTTCGAAGTAATTTTTTTCTCTTCTGTTATTTTCGGTCCCTGCAAAAAAGTAATGATGCAGTTCGATTCCTAAGGCCCGAATTAGGGAAAATCCGTTCAAGTTGGTCATGTCTTTTTGATTTTTTGAAGAAAAAAAATTATCACAGTATTATTGGTACTCACATAATATAACGCCTAAAGCTCAAGGCCCACTCCTCAGAATGTCGAAATTCGGTCAAATGACAGGCAATGGCCACCAGTATAAAGATGAGGGTAAGCAAGGCACATATACCCATTCGCATAATAATCAAATGGATTTTATTGCTAGCCGAGGTGGATTTAATATCATTGGCAAAATGTTTCAAGCCAAATAACATCACCATGCCGCGTGTAATAAAATAGCCACCAATTAGAATGACACCACACAAAGGTCCCAGCAAGAGGCCCGCTCGCATGGGTTGATTGATATAGCCAACAAAACAAATGCCCACAATACCATTGCCATCCACTTCGCTTAAGGCCATTGTGGTTATAGTCAAAACCAAGGGCAAAGACCAGGCCACCAAATGAAAATAGGAACCCTTCTTATCAATGCGATCTTGGACATGTCCCATGGCACGCCAATGCCAGGCATAGGTGAGAAACACAAACCAAACCATGCCAGCGGTAAGAAAGTAATATACCAAGACAAAGATGACAATGCAGGAGAGATTCTCGCCTGCGGTGGGTTCCGAGTGACGCAAGGTGCCATCCTTGCGGCAGACTATGTCCTCACGCGAACCGGAGGTAAATTGCACCAGCCAGCTGTGGAAAAATAAATAAATTAATTAATTAAAAATTCAAAATTTCCTTTTTATTTTACTCACCCTATGCAGGCTATCAAAAAACATAGATTTATATAGAAAACTATAACCGCAGGATATTTATTGGCATTTTTCCAATCAATAAAAAAAGTGGCCACCACAAATAGATTTGAAAGTAAACACAAAGTGCCACCCCAACCAATTAGCTTGTGGATTTGTCTATGCTCATCATCCGTATACAAGGGATCCTTGCATTGTACACCACAACCTTCTATGCCAGGATAATAGCTGGCAGCCGAATCCGCTTTTACCAAAGGAGGCAAACAATGTCCAGTTACATTGAATTTCATTTCGCGTGCATCATTATTGCATTTCGCAGGAAATAGCGTTTCGTTGCAGCGTAGAAATTTAGGGAAAAATGTGGTATTGTATAAAATACGACAAGGTTCCAAGGTAATCCGGCACATTTCATATGAAGGCAGGTAGACCATATGCTGACCATTGATCTCCTCGCATTTGGGCTTGAAAACTGCGCACAAAAAGGGCTAGAAAAAATATACATAAATATTATATATATATACATATAAAGGTATCTATCAACTCACCTGTATAACCGCCCAGCATTTGGGCACCTGCCTGAGACTTAAATAGTAGCCCTGTAGCACTTCCTCCAATTCCCTCTCCTTACGATAATCTGTCAAATCCAAACTTGTATATTCATATGGCAATTTGGAGCCAAAGCAGGTATTATGCTTAACATTAACCTCCACACAGCGACCACGACGCACACACTGTATATGACGACTGTCCAGGCCATCGAACCAGGGTTTATCATCTTTACCCTTTTTGCCATACAAACGATAATTTAGCGTACCATTTATGGGCTCAAGATCCACATCCACACTGGAACTAACTGTAGTGCTGCTACTGCTGACCCTGGCCAGACTTGCTTCTATCCTCATCAGCATCATCATCATTAGACAAAGGCAGGCCCTGGAATTCCTTGAAAAAAAAAACAAATATCTTTTTAGCCCACTTCCATTTGGGTGTGGCTGCCCCCCCACTACTCACATTTGCATTTTGTTTTCGCACATCACAATAAAAAAAAACATTAAATTGCCCGATCTTTCGTTGAATATCAATGGGCTCCTCTCCTCTCCTTTTTGGGGCTGGGCGCAGCCGAGTTGCCGCTGAGCGTGTGACGTTTATTTCTTCAATGCATTGCTTGACCTTTTTTGTTGTGTTTTAGTAATGCCTCGGGCTTTCAAATTATATATATTTTAATTTAACAAAATATGTGAAACCAAGAGAAAAAACAAAAAATAAATGCGTTTCGAAGGAAGCTGAAGCAACAAATGATCATACTGTTCAATACTATTATTTTTATGGTATTTTCCCCACCGGGCGTGTATTAATTTTTTGGGTATTTTTTAACGGTTCAAGGTACGGTCACTTTGCAAACGGTTGGCGCACTTCAGTGTTTGCTAGAGATGGGAGGTAGGCGAGGTAACGGTTATAACTTGACTTAGTAGAAAATGTCGCTTCATTTGATCTAAATTTAAATCAAATACAAACGCCTATTGTTATATACTGAAATTGAAATCTTTTTTTTTTGTGCGATTTTAAAAAATTGGGTTCAAAGAATAACTAAAGGCAAAGCAGAAATAATTTGAAGAATTTTAAGAAGAGTGAACAAGTTTTTCTGTGATTTGGCTTCTGTTAGAACTCGTACATTGAGCAAAACGTGAAGAAACAAAATTTTTTTTAATAAACACGTAAAATTGTCAAATTGGACACTTGGTACTTTCACAAAATTGCTCACAACTTTGCTATTTATATACAGATTTTCATCATCAATACCTTATTTTCTTCGTAAAAGTACAATTTGTGAATGTAAAAGAAAAACAATTTTTGATTTTAATTTTCAACCATTTCCAGATTTTAGAAAATCAATTTTTTCACATTTTTTGGAAAAAAAAATCCTTTTGGGAAAAAAATCATTTTTTTTCGAAATATTTTTGCTTCTAACTTTCAAACTTCTAAAGCCGATTGGAAAATGTACTTCGACTAGATTATTGGGAATTGCATACCATTTTGATTAATCCTTTGCTTGACTCCATCTAAAGTATGTAACTCGAGATATGGCTTAAAAGGTATGGGTACCTACCGAAAAACTAAAAAAAAAATCGAACTCAAAAACGTATTCATACAAAAATTTTTGAATTTCATTTTTGAGTTCAGCATTCCAAAAAACATCATTAAAAAATAATGGCATCAATGGGTCTTTTTCGCTGTAAACTAGTGTTATTCATTGGAACTGCCAACTTTTTAAATTAATACTTCACTGTAGCCATTTTCCGGCCAGATCTAACTATTTTGTAAGGTCGAAACCCGAAAACTATTCAGTTTTTCCGGAGCCAGCATTTCTGGGTGCATGTAATAACGCCCAGTGACATAACGCTCAAAAAGTGGGCTGTAAGTCACACTTTTAAAAGTGACATAAAGCGCTAGCCAGCGGGCGTTAAGTCACAGGGCGTTATAACATGCCCTCGCATTTCTAGTTACTTAATAATAATTTACCATTTTTTGGGCATTTTCAAATTAAATTTGGCCATTTCCAGGCATTTTTAACAGTCGATTTAGCCATTTTCCGGCATTAATATTTGGCAACACTGGCACATTTACCGGCGACTGATACCAAATTAGATAAAGGTTTTAATAGCGCATTTCTAAAAAGTGCGATCAGTGTGTAAAACTAGAATTAAATAAATAAGAAATTCCGAAGCTCAACCCCATCAAGAACTAGTTCACTAATTGTAACTATCGATAAACATATCGATACGCAGCAATACGGTCATATTAGAAAACGCAATTATGAGCAGATATAAAACGCACTTGTGAGTAGCGTCCGCAATTCGCCCGTGCCCATGGTGAAGAAGGCCAAGGACACACACACCGCTGAATGAAATTTCTATATATATATGAAAAGAAGGGCTTGAAATTAAGGCTTGGCTTGAATTAAAACGCAATATCAACTTGCTATTACAATGGATAACGCAGCAGGCGCGGGAGTGGCAGCAGTGCTGCATGCGGCCAACGAGATGAAGCCGCAAACACAAACTCAACAACAGCAACAACCGGCCCCGGCAACAGAAAATGGTGTACAAACAGGAGGAGCAAAAAAATTGGAAACAACAACTGGCTCGGGTGCGTATGATAATAATGATGATGATTATGATGATGGGTGTGCATTTTCACAAACAAAAATTAATGTTTGTTTATATTTACACGCCAGCAGCGGCGGCAGCAGCAGCAGCAGAACCAGTGCAATCCCAAGTGATGGGGGTGGAAAAAATGGAGGAGAAATCTAAAGGCGAGCTGCTGTCCAATGAAAAAGTATTGATTACAATCTGCAGTGCCGATCGGAAGAATAAAAAGACATTCATGTCCTTGCCAAACAGAAAGGATGTGATGGAAAAGGGTGAGATATACTTAATATAAATATAAAGGCTGACCACATTTACGCCGAACTGATAAAAGGGGCAAAGAGCATGCAATAATTTGTAGCTACAAAGTTTATTTCTATATTTGAGAAATGTTGTAGCTGGATTGTACTTCGATCCAGCCCAAATTGTTCAAATTAGGTTGACTATAGCGAATAGCTGCCGTTGAAACGATCGGTCAGAGACTTGGTTTTTGTCTTCTAAACATGCTATTGGCCATATTACGTGCCCATCGCTTTTTTAAACCATTTCCATACCTGCTTTAATCTAATCGTTTTAGCATTTGCTCAAAAGTCACACAAATCATTTGTTGAATTTGTTTAAAAAACTGTCTATTAAGTATTTTCTGTTTAAACTCATGTATAAAAAAATTCTTAAAATTCTTAAGAAATGGTGGAAACCATCATCCAAGCCTCATGTAACATTTTCGCCCAGCACATTAACCTTTGTAAGGGAGCGTACTTTGCGTAATATTGCCTCACCGCAACCGTTCCAAAACTTTTTAAATGAATTACGTTTGATAACACTGGATGAGACGGGCCGTGAGCGTATGTCATTGCGTGAATCTTCTGTAATGCGAAAGATGGCCACACGACTATGGAACGTTTTACCGGAAAAGGATAAAGGAAAGTACAGCCTAATTGCGGACAACTCATCGAGTACACGGAGTCAATTTTTACGTGTCATCAAAACTAGTGCCGATCTGCGAGAGTTGCATAAAGAAGAATATCATTATCCATGGGATAAACAAACTTTTTTGAAGAAAAGTCGCAGTAAAAGTTGTGGTTCATTAACAAAAGCCAACACACCCACTCGTGCTTCCAAGCGTAAGCTGCCTTCAACTGGGGCTGCCAAGGGGCAGCCCAAAAGTAAGCGAAAACGTAGTTCCAGTGGCGCCCAAATACCGAAGAAGCTTTCAAGTGAAATCAAAACTAGTGCCGATCTTCGAGATGAGCATCATATATCCTCAGACACACGGCATAGACAAACTTCTTTGAAGAAAAGTCGCAGTAAAAGTTGTGCCTCCAAGCGTAAGCTGCCTCCCACTGTGGCTGCCAAGGGGGAGCCCAAAAATAAGCGAAAACGTGCTTCCAGTGGCGACCAAATTCCGCAGAAACTTTCAAGTGTAATCAAAACTAGTGCCGATCTTCGAGAGTTGCATAAAGAAGAGCCTCATTCATCCTCAGAAACACGGCATAAACAAACTTCTTTGAAGAAAAGTCGCAGTAAAAGTTGTGCTTCCAAGCGTATGCTGCCTCCCACTGTGGCTGCCAAGGGGAGCCCAAAAATAAGCGAAAACGTTCTCCCAGTGGCGATCAAATACCGAAGAAGCTTTCAAAAACTGTTGTTCCTAACAATAAGCAGACCGATGAGAATAGCATTTTAAAATTGGCTCTTAAAGGGGCTTTAAGTAATTCAAAGAGACGCAAAGCTAAGCCAAAAGGTAGCACAAGTGATTTGCTGGCAAATCTAGATATATTGAAACGATATATCGGAGATAAAGAATGGCAGTAGCGCTTCCCCGGAAAAATGTCAACCTTTGCCCACAAATTCTACTGACAAATTATGTGAAGATTATAAGCTGAGCATAGCTCCAAAGCGTTGTCGGGAAATAATCAACAATGATGCGCATTTAAGCCACGAAGGGATCCTGAAAACCAAAATTTAAACGATGCGTACAGCTAAAGGGGCTATTCAATTTTTAAAAATTCAAAATTACATATTTCTGTGTCTTATGGTAGGGAAAGAAAATCATTTTAAATTTATATGTATTATTTTTTCATTTTTAAAATTTGATTAGAGGAAATTTACCTTTAAATAAATAGTATATAATATGTATTATGATATCCAAAATTTTTAAATTCCAAGTGAGTAGGGAAGATATTCTTTCTTTTTGAAACACACGCACGGGGCTTTGATGTTAAACATGTTAATTAAAAAGAGCAGGGCTACAAACCGGGTTTGAACCGAACCGGTAAACAAAAATTCCGAAATTCTGTATATTTTTTTTTTATATTTTTAACAAATTAATTACTCTTCTATACATATTTAGTAAAACTTGGAACGAACCAAGGTTCGAACCAAAACCTTAGCTCAAATACCTTGAACCTCAAAATTCCTAAACCTTAACCAATGGTAAATTTTGGATCGAACCCGCACACTGGGCCTCCGCAAAAACTATTTGGGTTTGCAGCCCTGGAAAAGAGTTTAGAGAGATTTTTGAAAACAAAGTTTGGAAAACAGTATTCGAAAACAGCACTCAAAAACAAAGTTCAAAAATAGTGTTAAAAAAAAATCTTTAAAAATAGTGTTGGAAAACAGTATTCGAAAAAAGTTTAACAAAGTTTAAAAACAGTGTTGAAAAATAGTATTGAAGAACAGTGTTGGAAACAATGTTGAAATACAGTGTTGGAAAACAATGTTGAAAAGCTTTCTTGGAAAATAATGTTGGATAACAATGTTGAAAAATAGTGTTGAAAAACATTTTTTGAAAAGCCCTACCAAAACATATCTTCCGTAAAGAAATTAAAGATATAAAAAAACTTCAAACTTAGAAATTTTTAATCATATTAAGGGGAGTAATTTTTTTAATTTTGATACATTAAAAACCTAATTCATAGATTTCATCAGATGACGATGAAAGTAAAAATAACTCAAATTGACGAGTAAGGTACGAAGTCGACAGGCGAACAACGTTTTATTTAGACGATGGTAGATAGATGTCAAAAGTTCTTTTATTGTCTTATATTAGGACTTATTTTCGATTTACTGGTGCCTAGCCTTATTAATCGAGGAAAAACAAATCAAGTAAGTGTTAGTTATTCAGTATTCATTTAATTCTACTTAAATTTTGGTACTTGAATGCACAAATTACAATATGAAACTAGTGTAAGAGCTATATGACCCAACTCTACAATATATAAAATAGAGGTGTCACTTATTGTAAGTAAGTCGGGATTTACACCATGAAGCAAACTTCATGAAGTTTTCTTAGTAGGCGTCGAATTTAGAGCAAGTCTTTCAGACCTTTAAAACGAATAGTAAGGAAATGCATATAAATCTTGCGAAAACATACATCATGAAGTTTGCTTCATCATGTAAATCCTTAGTCTTAGCTTTGACCCGAAACCCACCATTTCCCAACTTTAGAGAAGATTTTTCTAAATTTAGATAATTATGTTCCCATTTAATTCGCCCATTAGTCATACAAACCGAGTTTCATTCAAATTGTTTGGAAAATAACGATTGATTTTACAAAATTTAAATATTATTTACCAATTTATTATTTGTTTGTTTTTTTTTTATATCTAACGAAGAAGATTGTGTAGACAATTGGTGGAAATACATGTTGTAAAGCAGGCAGAGGTTACGGTATTCGTGGACTTGGCAATTATTGATTGAACATTTTTTAACTAAAAAACTATCTTAGTGATTTGGATTTATTTTAAACACTTAATATTGGATATCACCCACCAATTGAGCTCGATCATTATTTTTAGGCACTTTTCTTTAGTTTTTCACAATATTTTTATTCAAAACGCGCAACACAAAAAGCAGGGTGTCAAACCGGAACCCGAACCGGAACCGTATACCGAAAAGAACCGATTGAAACTCAGAACCAGAACCGGAACCGTTATTATTTATTTTTTTGCGTACCGGTATTTCGGAACCTTTATTTTGGAACCGAAATGACCGAAAAGAACAGTGTATTTTTTTACATTTCATCAGATATCAAAAAGATCTTCTTGCTCTTCTATTATTAGGACATTTTTTTCTGAGGTAAAGTTTATAAAGCAACTTTCTGTTGTGTAGGTTGCTACCATTTCTATTTTATCTTTGGATTAAAAGGTTTTTAAATTATACATACCGGTACATACCGGTACAAACCGTACGTACCGTATACCGAAATAAAAACCAAGGTACCGGTATGGAACCCAATACCGAAATAAACTAGAACCTAAGGGAGAACCTTTTACCGAAACATTAGTTTCGGTACGTACCAGAACAGGAACCGGAACCGAAATTCGATTCGGTTTCATTCCCTGACAAAAGTGAACTTTTTTTTGGCGAATTCCAAAATATATTCTAGCCCTTACTCTGTTAGTTTGTATAAAACAAAACTTATTCTGAAAGAAAAAACAGGGCCTGCTTATGGAGCTTGTTTTTAAACGGGAACAGTTTATTGCATGAAGAATACAAATGCCTTATTAAAGTATTTGGTTTTTGTAATATTTTAAAATGTTTTCCAACTCACTTCAATGACAATCTCATTTAGGTATCCTTAGTAATTGTTGAGCAATGTATCGCCAATGCTCAGATTTTATGATAAACGAGAAGGCAAAGCTAACTTCGACTGTGCCGAAGTTTTAATACACTTGAAAAACTTTACTCCAACTGATTTAACTGGAAAAAATATATATAGGATATCAGATATTTAAAATTTTTAAATCATTGATAATAAAAAATTTGATACCATAAAAAAAAACTTTTCTTAGTAAAAACACATTTTCGACCGATCGTTCCTATGGCAGCTATATGCTATAGTCATCCGATTTTGATAATTTTTTTTCGAAATTATGTGAAAGCATATAAAACTAACATATACCAAGATTGGGGACGCTACGATTTAAAACAAAAAAGTTTTTCTAACTAGAACTTGTTCTTAGACCGATCGTTCCTATGGCAGCTATATGATATAGTCATCCGATCCGGCCGGTTCCGACATATTAGTTGCGTGCAGTAAAAAGAAGACTCTGTGCAAAATTTCAGCTCGATAGCTTTAAAACTGAGAGACTAGTTCGCGTAGAAACAGACAGACGGACAGACGGACGGACGGACAAGCGGAAATGAACTCAGCTTGTTGTCCTGATCAAGAATATATATAGTTTATGGGGTCGGAAATGCATATTTCTATGCGTTACAAACTTCTGGGCAAAATTAATATACACTTTTCAAGTGTATAAAAAGCGAGCCTATGCAAGTCTTCTAGGCGTTTATTGATGGATATTTCTCCAGTTTACCGATTGGATGATGGACAAAATATCGCTAATTAATCCATTAAAAATATTTTATAAGTATAAGTCGCCAAACTCTCTTTTTGAAGAGAGAGAAAAGAAACACGACAAAGTTGACAGCTGAACAGAAACCGGTTTATTTTGCTGTTATTGTCGTAACAGCAGGCGCAACAAGCTTATACTGTCGGTGTACTGACGTCGTTGTCGCTTGACAGTTGATAGGGATCTGCCCTAAATGATTGATCTTGCAAGTCTAAAAATGCCAAAAATAACAAATAAAAAAGTCAGTCAAGCCCAACTGTAATATACTCTATAACTGTCAAACTTTGATGAGCTTATCCCCACTCTCTTGGCTTGTGTGTGTGTGAAATTTAAATTTATTTCATTTTCTCTTCCATTTTTCAGCCCACAAATATGGCCTAACTGGCAGCACCATTGTCCTGGAGAGCAATGGTTGTGAAATTTGTGAAGATGAGGTCCTCCTGTTTGCCGCCAAGGAGAAGATTTTGCTTATGTTGCTGGCCGAAACTGATGAATATATTATACTACCTCCGCCCTCGCCACTGAGTCGCTCAGAGCGTGCCGGCAGCTCTGTGGATCCGAGTTTCTATGCCAACAACAGTATTGTATCGAATGCCAATGATTCGACCGTGTCGAATGATGAAACATTGTCATTGGCCAGCGTAACGCCGAGCAGTGCCAAGACATCAGCTTTGTTTAAGGATTTCGCGTTACCTTGGAACAAGGTACCCAATGATATAATGAAATTGTTGCGCAACAAGAATAGCCTGGGTAAGCGTATGAATACGCTATGTAACATATTGGTGGAAGCATTGCGTGAACGTTCCGCTCATGTGCCCATTCGAGTGTTTCGTCAGGTGGCCCAACAGGCGGCTGAAAAGTATCCCGATTCATTGCTGGAGAAGGATCGTGAGGGTCAAATGATAGCCACCACACCGCAATCGCTTATATCGAAAATGATTAATCGTAACAATGCGCTGAATAGGCCACAGAAACGTGCGGCCAGTGCTTCAAGTTCGGGCACCTTTGAGATACACATAACGGCCAAAAAGCGTAAAATGGGAGGCACAGGAGGAGGAGCTGCAACAGCCAATGGTGATGCCAAGGCTTTGGCTCTAAATCGTGACCTGGAGCAAAAGAAGGAACTATTGATTTCCAGTTATCGTGGCAGCTCCACCGTGGAGCCAGCCACTATTGCGGAATATATGAAGGAATGCTTTCCCTTGCAGCGAGCCTTTTTTAACAACAGTGAAAAGATACCCGATATTACAGCCATCAAGGATAATTGGCCGTATATTTTTAATAAGGATGTGCTCTATCAACACTTTGAGCTACTCATGTCCATTGATCCGCGTGTTCTAGAGAAACGTTTTGCTGGCGAACGAGAGCGCATTTTTAAATTCTTTAAAACATCCAAAAATAAGAAGGTGAATGCTCTAGAGGAGAGCAATGCCAATTTGGTGCGTGGTCTGGCCTATCATTTCAATGAGGATCCCGATTATATATTCAAACAACTGGAGAATGGACCCTTGCCAAAGGATGTGCTACAGCATATGAATCCAACCAATGCGCCCTGGGTGGCTCTAGTCAGTGAGTACAGATTGGGTTTCCCCCTTAAAATTTAAAGTCGCTTTTAAATATTTTTTTTCTTTTGGTTTAGATCCCCCACCATCAACAGCAGCAGCAGCAGCAGCTGGAGGAGTTGGTGCATCGGAGTCCCATAGCGAGGCATTGGTTTATATTGAGGGACAAATTATGGCCACATTTGCCGCCAAGGATAACGATTTGCCCGACATAATTGCCCAATTGATCTGCTACTATTATACCTTCAACATGATGTACCCCAAGGAAGCCAATCAAACTCTCGAATTTATTGTCATTTATTTTTTGCAAAATGCACCAGAGCAGGCGCGCTCCAAAAAGGCCCTCACCGCCAACAGTAAATTCAATCAGCTAATTGCCAAGCTGGCCAATGCAAATGGCTGAAGATGGAGTTCCAGAATAACACCGCAAATCTCGACCCCAACAAAAATCTCTGGCATTCTGTTTAGTTTATTTATTTTTGCAAAACGATTTATAATGATTATAATCCCCCATCATCATGTGTGTGTGTACTCTGTAGTATTTCTAAGATTTACATTAAAGTGTGTAGTAATGTTGTCCCGCCCCCCCCCCTCGAAATTTAAAGCGTCACCTTCTTTTTCTTCCTACATACTTCATTTTTGGCTCTTGTTCACCAGCATTTTTAGCACGAATCACTCCGTTCTTGGACAGATTTTTTAAAGCATCCGAAAAATTTGTATTTCCTTTGCTCCCCACCGCTTTTGTGATTTGTCTGCGATAGAAATTACGTGCATTCTGTAGCTCAGCGGGATTGGAGTCAACATTCGTTTTCTGCTTCTTCCATTTGGACTGGGAGCTACTGGGAGCCTCATCGTCTTTGAATTTTTCCCATGTGGTGGGCTCCTTGATTTTGGCTTCGATTACCAGACGTCTGTAGTTCTGTTCACGCTGTTTACGAAAATCCTGGGCCCGCTGACTATTCATATCCAGTTGATCCCTATTTTTGACCTCTTTTGCATCATCAATCATGTCATTTTTTACATGTTGCCACGGTTGTGCCGCCTCCTCGGGCTCCAGCTGAGCGGGGGCTGAAAATTGGGATTTGGATTTTCCCGCATATGGTTTGGGCCTGAACTTCTCTTTGCCCCACGTCTGAGTACGGTGGGCCAACTTTTTTTTATGTTCCTCTTTAGTTTTGTGGTTCATTTCAAATAAATTTATATTTTTTTACTTCTCAGGCAATGCGACTTAGCGGTGGGCAATTGACACATCGATAAGTTTTGTATCGATATGTGATGAAATAAACTTGCCTTAGAGATGGTAAGATGCTTGGCATTTTATACGATATTTCAAATTACACAAGCGATATAAATAGATTTAAAATTGTTCGAGAAAAAGGTTATAAATTTTAATATAAATTAAAGCAAATTTATCACATAATTATTTTCTACATTTTTGCCTATCCTAAAAGACGAGTTATGTAAATTAAATTTTTTTTATCTACTCATATATAAAAGAGATCAACCTGACTGACTAACTAAGTGAGTGCCAAGCCCAAACCCTTAGATATAGGAAGCTGAATTTTTTCACTGTAGCTTCATCTTATTTTAAAAGTGAATACTAAGGCGGGGTTTGTGGAAAATTCACAGAAAACTGTTATATGAAACTTTTTTGTTTATCATCCGATCAGCTCCAAACTTATTTAAAAAAAAAAAATCTAAATAAAAATTCAACAATAACTGCATACCAGTTTTACCATGGGTGTAAAATGGGTTTAGCGATTGATTAGTTTCACTCATTTTTAAAAATAATCATACCCAAATCTGGAGTAAGTCCCATGTGTTCTACCTATCGCTTTCGACCCTAAAACGACCCAAATCGTCTAAAGGTCTAAAGCGATTTGTAGAGCACATGGAAGTGACTTTCAAATTATGGAAAATCATTCCCCAAAAATGATGAAAATTGATCGAAAAACTGTTGTATGAAAATCTTTAGTCATTCGAACAATTTGAAACTTATTTTCATATTTTGGAAAATCCGGAAAATTGGCGAAAAATTTCTATAAAAAAAAACACTGTCTTCAATTTGATCGGACCCAAACTCTGGAAATTTTTAATAATATTGTATTCACTTTTGTTGGAAAATCCACCTACCCAAATTCCAAAGCTGCACATTCAAAAATATGAAATACATAACTTTGCAATTTTTGAAATGGACGGAAAACTGATGTATGGTTTTTATTCGATCAGCTCCAAATTTTATTTTTAAAGCTTTAAATAAAAAAATCTCACCATCGGGATATTGAAAATTCGGAAAGTCCGCAAAACTGAAGGAAAAAGATCTCAACTTTTATTTTTAAAAATGATCGAATTCAAAATCATTTTCAAATAGGCGTAAAATTTATAAATAAAAAACACAAGAGATTAGCTTTTGAGCTTTACATAACAAAATATTACCAACGGGATTTTCAAATATTGGAAAAACCCTGAAAATTGGCGGAAAATGGTTAGACAAAATTGATTTTAATTTTCAAAATTATTATTTTTTTATGATTTTCAAAATTTTAGGATTACTTTCTTATTATTGTGAAATAAAGGGCAGTGAGAACATGCTTGGAGCTCATTAAAAGAAGAACAATAAAAAAGTCGCATACATCAGTTTTCCGAGAATTTTTCGACTTTGCAGGCGCTCTTATTCTATAATTGGAAAACCCGTTGCTTATAGGGTTACTTTTCAATGAAAATTTCATTTCTTTTAAATATTTAGTTTTTTTACACAATTGCGAGCGAAGCCGCGGGTATCAGCTAATATCGATAAAAAAATATATCGGCAAAAAGTTCATCTCTAACACCAACACGTGCGCCGGGCAAAATAATATTTTAATTTTTTTGAGCTCAGCATGCAAAACGGCGAGGGACATTCCAGTTGGCATCACTCCGACCAATATGAATGGCGCAGAGGTGACAAAGGAAATCAAGGAAATCATTCAAATGGACATTGGTCAGATAATAACAGAGGACGAAAAGGATCAGGTGGAAATAAAGGAGGCAATAAAGGAGGAAACCGGGGACAAAACAGGGGCAAACAGAACAAGCGAGGTGGAGGTGGCGGCGGTGGTGGTGGTGGTGGAGGGGTGGAGGCGGTTCACGTAAAAACCTGCGTTCATATAGAGATCAAGACGATTCGTTTTCAAAGTTTCGAGACCCGCAAAATCAGCCCAATCAACAACAACAACAACATGGCATGGGCAGGATTGGTGACAGAGGCCCGAATCAAAGGTTAAGCTTTGGGTCATGGGATGATCAGCAGCAAATACCAAATCCCAGAGGCCCTTTATTTTTTTATGACTATGAGGGAAACGAAAAGCCCACGCAAGTTGGATTGCCCGTAGAAGCTCCTCCTCATGTAATACCTCAACCAGCTATAGCGGCACCGGCACCTGCTTTTTCACCTGCTCCTGCTTTTTCACCTGCTCCTGCACCTTCACCTGCTCCTGCTCCAGTTCAAGAAGCACCAGCGCCTGAGGTGAAGCCCTCGGTACCCCTGATTAATACGGCTCATATTAAAAAGGAAAAGAAAGAAACGCCAGCCACAACCACAGCCAAACCAAAGGCCCCTGAAAGCAGTTCAGATAGCTCCTCTAGCAGTTCGGATGAAAATTTGGAGGCAGGCGAAGTGGTTAAAACCAAAGTTGCTGCTGCAGCAGCTACAAAACCAGCTAAGCCAGCACCACCACCTCCATCCTCCTCCTCCTCTTCTGACTCCAGCGATTCAGATAGTCCACCACCAGCCAAGCTTAAATCCACACCCAAAGATAAGGAAGGCAAATCTACGAAAACTCTAAAGAAATTCTCCTCCGAAGATGATGTGGTGTGCCTGGGAAAAGAGAAGCTTCTCTTTACCATACCCGATGAGGATGATGATACCAGCAGCAGCAGCAGCGGCGATAGCGACACAGATGAAAAAGCCAAGAAGTTGGCTAAAAGCAAAACTAAAAACAAATCCCCTGATGCCTGCGGCATCTGCGATAAAAAGGTAAACAAAAATCTAAAATAAATTATTACAATTTATGCTCAAGCTTATTTCTCTTACTCAGGGTCACACCTCCTTCCAGTGTCAAATGATTTGCCGAAATTGTTCAGCTCCCTATCATAGCCTGAAAAATTGTCCAAATCCAGCAAATCTTAATATAGCTCTGCAGGCGTTTATGGAGTTTACCATGAATCAAATGACCGTGTTTAATGTGGAGCAAGGATTTGCCTTTCCTGCGGGCTCAGTTACCCCTTCCACGGCCAAATCGAAAAAGGATAAAAAACCTTTAGCCAAAAAATCCAAAAAGGCGGCCAAGAAAAAAATCAAATTGGAAGCAAATAAAGAAGAGGAGGATGACGACGACGACGATGATGATGAGGATGATGAAGCTGAGGCCACGGCCACAGATGACAGTGAGGAGGAGTCTAGCGAATCCAGTGATGAACCACAGCCACCACCCATAAGTAAACATAAACGGAAACGCAGCTCCAAGGCCAATCCCACTCTGATACCACCCACATTTCCGTTTCCTTTAATGGCCTCAGCCGCACCTTACAACTCCATGATGTATCCCTATGCCACGCCATTTAGTTTTCCTAAAAAAAAGTAAAGTTTAAAAATTTAATATTAAGTTCTAAAGTTTATTTTGAAGAAACAATTTTAATTAATAAAAAAAGAAGGACTCAAGCGAAGCTCTTTACAACGAAAAATCTGAATCAAAATAGGAATTCTTGCATAGGAATCAAGGCTGCAAACCTCCCAAATTTCAGAAGAGTTGCGGTTCGGAGGTTCGAACCAGTGATGAATCTTTGGGTTCGGTTCACGGACCGGTTTCTGGATGTGGTTCAAACCTAAGTTCACTTAAAAAAAAATTAAATGAAAGTTTTATTTACGATTAATTAATACGATTCAATTCATCATCTATTATTATATAATATAATTTAGGCAACCTTGCATTGTTCAAGTTAATTCAAGTCCCGAACTTCGGATTTAAATTTAAAGTACGAGTCGAGCCTGATTGTAAATCTGGTCATAAAATCTGAAATTCACCTTCTCCTGACATTTATTGAGATTGATTTTAGTTTAGATATATTTTTTTGTCTTTGTAGGAACTGTTAATTTCTATTAGATCTTAGATTAGAAGGAACAGAATTAAGTGTTGAAAATGCTTGTACAACTTTGTTAGTAGAATATTATTTAAAGACCTTTACAAAATTTTAAAACATTTTCGATGTATGTTCTCTTGGACTATTTTCGAAGGAATCATTGATAGATTTTATATTTGACATTGGTTCTTTTTCTTTACAGTCATTCGTAGTCATTCAAAGTTAAACTTTAAATAATCATATCCAGAATTTATTTCGTCTGTAAAATTACTAAATATTGTGAACCAAACCTCTTTTTTTTTTGAATAAGTTGTTCGGTTCGGGTTCAGGTTCGAGGGATACAAAATGTAGAAGGTTCGGTTTATGGTCCGGTTCGGACAATTCAAAAAACCCGAACCGAACTGGTTCTTAGGGATTTGGTTTCGTACCGGTTTGCAGCCTTGACAGGAATATAAAGTTATTTTATTATTATTATTTTATATAAAATAGTGTTGGAAAATAATTTACCTGTACCAGTCCCAGATCCCTGATCCCAGATCCTAGTTTCTAGATTCCAGATCCCTAACGCCTGATCCCAGATCACTGATTCCTGATCCCAAGTCTCAGAGTCCTGATCCCAGATCGCTGATCCCATATCCCTGATCGTAGATCCCAGATCCCTGAATGCAGATCCCTGATCTCAGTTCCCTGATTCTAAATCCCTAATTCCTGATTCTAGATCCCTAACCCTTGATCCCAGATCCTAGATCCCAGATTGCTGATCCCATATCCCTGATCCCAGATCGCTTATCGTAGATCCCAGATCCCTGATCTCAGTTCCCCGATTTCTAATCCCTGATTCCTAATCCCTAATTCCAGATCCCTGATCCCAGATCCTAGAACCCTGATCCCAGATCCCTAATCCCAAATCATAGTTTCTAGATTCCAGATCCCTAACCCCTGATTCCTGATCCCAGATCCTATTTCACTGATCCCAGATCCTAGATCACTGATCCCATATCCCAGTTCCCTGATCGCAGATCCCATATCCCTGATTGCAGATCCCTGATCTCAGTTCCCCGATTTCTAATCCAGGATTCCTGATCCCTTATCCCGAATTCCAGATCCCAGATCCATTATCCTAGTTTCTAGATCCTAGATCCCTAACCCTTGATCCCAGATCACTGATTCCTGATCCCAAGTCTCAGATTCCTGATCCCAGATCACTGATCCCAGATCGCTGATCCCATATCCCTGATCCCAGATTCCTGATCGTATATTCCAAAACCATGATAGCAGATCCCTGATCTCAGTTCCCTGATTCCAAATCCCTTATTCCAGATCCGAGATCCCAGATCCCTAATCCCAGATTTCAGATACTAGTTTCTAGATCCTAGATCCCTAACTCTTGATCCCAGATCCCTGATTTCTGATCCCAAGTCCCAGATCCTAGGTCACTGATCCCAGATCGCTGATCCCATATGCCAGTTCACTGATCCCAGATCGCTGATCCTAGATTCCTAACCCCTGATCCCAGATCCCATATTTTTTTTTAGTTTTTTCGGTAGGTACCCTTTTTTTTACCATTTACAAATTTTAGGAAAAAATTGTTCAGAAAAAAATAAATTTTTTCGACATTTTTTTGCTTCTAACTTTCAAACTACTAAACCGATTCGAAAATGTTCTTCAACTAGATTATTAGGAATTGCATACCCTTTTGATTTATCCTTCGCTTGACTCCATCTAAAGTTTGTAACTTAAAAGGTATGGGTACCTATCGAAAAAAAAAAAAATTTAAACTCGAAAACTTATCTTTAGAAAAATTTTTGAAATTTATTTTTGAGTTCAGCATTCCAAAATACAACATTAAAAAATAATGGCTTCAAAGGGTCTTTTTACAGCGGTAAACTAGTGTAATATTAAAAAGTAAAGTATTTCAATCTGTTCACAATATATTTAATGGTTCAAAAATTGAATACAATTTAAAAAAAAAACGAAACATGTTAAAATTAGTTTTAGCCCGCCACAGGCACGCGCTGTGCTTGAAATATAAAAAATAATTTCGTTAGCCATTCATTGCAGGTCTTATATTTGGCATTCAGCAGGCAGTGCAAAAATGTATTATCCCTCAGTTGATCAGGCAGACACTCCGCCAATGCCCCACGTGCCCTGGCATTCTCGGCCAGACGCAAATAGCAGCCAATTGTGAACATTAGTTGCCATTTCAAACGTTTCGGACACTGATCCCGGGACACCTGAACAATAACATTCTGTAGGGCAACCACCACATTGGTAAAGTGGTCGCTGGTCTGGCATACATACTCCAATCCCTTGGGTTCGAGTAGAACCTTAAAAAGTATATATGTGGCCCATATTTGATTGGTAGGCGTATCACCCGTCACGATATTCAAACACATGGGCAAAAATTGCGTATTTAACAGAAACTCCACCGACTGCTCGGTGTCACCATTAGTGAAGAGTGCACCGATCAGGAACAGGCTATGCAGGCGCAAGAATCGATACGGTAACTTGCCCGAGTTCCACGATAGAAATGGATATATATAAAGTGGTATCTGCTCAAATAGGAATGATGAACGTGTCTGGGGATTGGTGGCTACCAATTCCAATAGGGCCATAGCATCGTCCACATATCTAGCATAGCCCATGGTCAGTTCAAATGGCGACTTAAGCAAGCTATAGGAATTCAGTATTTTCTTCAGCAAAGCATTGATTATATCGTCACGCTCCCATAAAATTGGTGCCATCTCCACCAACACCTTCTCCCATTTGTTCAGCAAATTTGAGTTCTTCTGCTTTTGTGCAGCCATCTTTAGTGGATAACCTAAGGGTAGAGGTGAAAAGTATTGGCTGGGAATAAATTATACAAAAATTTTTTACCTTTTAATTTTTGTTTTAATATCGGGGAACGGAAAATTTGGGTTTGTTCGGTTTGTAGTTTAGCAGCAAATCAAATGGCATCAACTCCAGCTGAATGAAAAAGCAAGGCAATGTGATGGAAAATAATTAAATTTGATCAAGCTGATTGAAAAAGCAATGGCAATGTGATGGGGAAATAATGTTAAAGTCAGGGAATCAAACCTAATTCAATTTCGGTTCCGGTTCTGGTACGCTCCGAAACTAATGGTTCGATAAAAGGTTCTGTTAAGGTTCTAGTTCATTTCGATATGCGGTTTCGTATCGATACCTTGGTTTTTATTTCGGTACGTACCAGTATGTACCGCTATAACTTAAAAGTCCTTTAACCCAAAGATATAATAGAACCAGTAGCAACCTACACAACAGAATGTAGTTATAATAGAAGAAAAATTAAACCTAATAAACTTTACCCAGAAAACAGATGTCCTAATACTACTTGTGTAACTAGAAGAGCAAGGATAACTTTTGATATCTGATAGAATGTTAAATACACTGTATGAAGATAACTTTACCGATCACAATTAAACCCTGCTGTTAGGTTAAGCACATTTGGTTCAATGGAAAAGGAAAATCCCACAACTAGTTTTAACATTAACTGTGTTGAATAAAGGATAAATTAATAATATTTAAAAATGATTGAACCAAAATAGATGAAAAGAATAAAATGAAACTTTTATTCTTATTCAAATAACATTTGTAAGTTTTTGCTAACCTAACAGAAGCGTAAAGAACATTTTTTAAAAGACAGATTCTGAGAATAATTGAATTAAATTCTTTATTGCGCAAGAGTTGTTTTTGCATTTTTATTTACAAAGATTGAACAATCTACCAGCTAATTGATGATTAAACGAAAATAAACTTGCGCTTTTAAATCGTTAACGGTCACAGTGGCCGAGTCACGAGCACGCAAATATTGCACATCTCTAACCCTCTCGAATTAGGTTCACACTAACTGTTTCGCAAAATTTCCCTTAAAAATTCCCCGTCGTGTTTGGCCAGCTGTTTACCTACAGCATTTGCTTAATATTATTACTAAAATCGAAGTTCTAAATAAAAAACAAGTGAAAATTCCGCGAGTTTAGTTCGCCGACCACCTGCTGGTTATACTGTGACACTTGACAACCACCTGCCAGCCGCTGACTCTCACACTTGGGCCGCCGAGTTCCATCAACCAGTTGCTTTTTTTTTGTATACAGGTAAGTGCCGCACATTTTTTTATTTCACATACAATTTATACATTTCAAATTTCGACGAGAACCAAATTCCATTCTCAAATACATAGGACAAATTGTTCACGTTCTTCTTCGGTGCCGCAACTGCAAGGGTGATTCATGCCACGCGGATCAATGCCGGGTTTCAGCATGGTTTGCTGCAATTCCCAAATAATTTCACTGGCCAAAACACTGACGGCCAACTTGACCACGGACTGATAGTTGAGCGGATTAACCGCATAGCTCAGAATGCCGCGAGCAATTTGATCGAACAGATAATTGCGATCCAACTCGAGCAACTCCTCGCGTACATCCATCATGCGATTCTCAAAATGACACTGAATGGCCGAGAAGACCAACTTGTCCAGACCCACCAGCAGTTCGCGCTTAAACTTGACCAAATAGTGTTCAATGAAGACTATGCCATTGCGATTCATATGCGGCAGCCTAACCTTATCCTGGATAATCTGTTCGCCAATTTGACTGACCACCAGTGAGGCCAGTGAGCCGGCGGGCGTGGGTCGACGATCTGAACAGGGTCGTACATCGACAAAGGGATGGATTTCATAGCTGCCAACGCCTATGGTGCTGGCCACACCGCTAAAAGAGACATGCGAGACACGCGAATGATTCTTTTGGGGCAGGGCAGGCTTTGCCACCACCGGTGGCACCTCCATGGCCTTGTGATCTCGGGCAAAGCCAATGATTTGGCTGGCTTTCTGGAAAGATAAAAGGCAAAGCTATATTCAACTGTGCCCAAGTTTTAAGCAGTTTCTTACATAGTTCACATATTTCTTGGCATCGCAAACAAACTCCTGAATACGTGAAATTAACACACTCATTACACACTCATCCTCGCTTAGATCCTCATTGAATCCAGTCAGTATATAATTCAAAATATACTGAGCCGCCTTATAAATGGGATCATCTGGAGCAAAGGTCAATGGTGATTGACCCTCCATGGCAATGGCTGCATTCAAAGCATAGCACAACTCACTGTCCAGGAGACCATCAAAGGTAGCCTGATATTCATCACAAAATGAAGCCTGCACCGGTTTGGGTTTCCTCCTGCGCTTGCGTCGCTTAGGCTGGCGTGCCAACATGGCCAATCTCGATCTCTCCTTAATCTCATCCTGAATTTGTTTCCATTTCTCACGATATCTGGCCTTGTGATTATCTATAAATTGTATACGTTCAGTTTCCACCTCCTCGAGCAACACATGAATTCGTCGCTGATTGGCAATGCGTTCATCCAGACGTTTCCGCCAGGATAGCATTTGTCCCTCCGTGTTTTTGGCCAATCTTTGTTTGCGCAACGTACGCATATTCTTATTGAAACGATCCTTTTTGAATTGGAACAATTTCTTTTGCTTGATCAAATGTTTGCGCTGCAAATCGTTGCACAAACTTATATGAGCCTGGACACGCATATTGGTCAACATTTTACGATGCTCCAGCAGCATATTCTGCATTGAGGCCAAACTCTCCAAACGCTTGAACTTCTCCTGGGTAATGTTGTTCAGGTGAATCATGCGCTGATGCTTCTCATCGTCCAGCAGCTGTTTGCGATACATCACCTCCTCATAGCACTGATGTCGGGCAGCCAGATTTAGATGATCACGCTTGGTGATCATTTCCGCATTGGCAATAAGCATGCGATCATGCTGTTCGGCTTCGCGACGCTTATACGCCTGCAGGACATAATATAGCTGGGATTTGTGCAACTCCTGGCGATGTTCATTGAAATCCTTGAGATTGCATATAACATCATTATCCTGAGTGATCTCGCCATTCTCTCGTAAACGTTTAAGGTTACGTTCGTTGGAGTAAAAGGTTTTTAAATTTGAATCATGCAAGGGATTATATTCCGGTATGTGTTCCGTGACCGAAGAGTCAAACTCTTGCTTGGCACTTTTGAACTAAGGCAGCACATTTTAGTCATTATCTTGTATCAGTATCCCCTCACTTACCGACTGTCCAATTTTATTCTTCGAAAATATCACCTGATTTCCCGGACACTTAAGCATGGGCAACTTACAATTGAGTGGTATTAGCTCCCATCCTGGCAAACTGTTAATCGGTAGGCCCGTCTTATAACTGATCAGCTTAAGCAATGCCTGATTGGCCGCCACCTTATTGCGCCGCGGCAACGAGAGTATATCGATCATATTGTTGCCCACTTTTCTCTGTTTAACATTGAATATAAGTTCAAGTACCTTTTTTCGCTTTGCAACCGGCAAATGTTTTAAATTAACTAGAATTTTTTTAAATATTCGAGAACTTTTAACTGAAAAATTGTTGCCTACTTGGCTTGGGAATAATTTTACAAAATTGTTATCAAAATCGTGTTTTATAAAAAACTCACACACTGCACTTTTTGACTTCTTTTTGTAAATGAACTAATTTTCATCAGCTTTTTGATTTAAAGCATCTTGATACAAATACAAATCAGGGAATAATACCGTGACCGTAACCGTTAACCGAAATAAACCTTTTAAAGCTAGGTACCGTTATAATAGGAACCGAAACGAAAAAGCAAAGCTAACTTCGACTGTGCCGAAGTTTTAATACACTTGAAAAACTTTACTCCAACTGATTTAACCAGTAAAATATATATCGGATATAGATATCAGATATTTACAAATTTTTAATCATAGATAATAAAAATTTGATACTATAAAAAACTTTTCTTAGTAAAACACATTTTCCGACCGATCGGTCCTATGGCAGCTATATGCTATTGTCATCCGATTTTGCTACTTTTTTCCAGAATTATGTGGAAGCATATAAAACTAACATATACCAAGATTAGGGATGCTCGATGAAAAACAAAAAGGGGGGCCATATTCGACGGGACCCATCTGGCAACGCCATAACTTTTGACAGAGATGTCAGATCGCAATGACATACCGCGTTTGAAGCGTCAGTCCAACGATTTTTACCATGGAACAATACCGCCACGGAGCGCTCTGGTTGAAATTTACACAACAGAACAGTCATGGAAAACTCAACGGAACAAATTTCTGCCGATGGCCATTTCACATTGAATGGGACCGTAAATAAGCAAAATTGCCGTATTTACGCCACTGAAAATCCTCAGGAGTTTCAAGAAGTGCCTCTTCATGACAGAAAAAGTCACAGTTTGGTGCGGCGTTAGTGCGAAAACGGTCATTGGGCCGTTTTCTTCCAAAATGAAGATGGCCAGCTGTTACCATCAACCAGGAGCGTTATCGCGACATGATGACCATTTTTGATGCCAATTATTCGTCGAATGAGGCAGTTCTGGTTTCAACAAGACGGCGCTCCACCGCACACAAGTCGCATAACAATCGATTTTCTGAAGAAATTGTTTCCGGGCCGTTTGATGTCGAAAAGTGGTGATTTGGACTGGCCACCGCGTTCGCCCGATTTGACGCCGCCTGACTTCTTCTTGTGGGGATATTTGAAGTCAAAGGTTTACGTTAACAAGCCAAGGACCGTAGAAGAGCTCAAGGACAACATTCGTGAAGAACATAGCCGCTATTCCGGCCGAAATGTTGGCGAAAACGATGGAAAATGCTGCAAAAAGGGCACAATACGCCATCAACGCCAGAGGCGGCCATTTGAGAGATATCATATTCAATATTCAATATCATTTTTAATATTCCCAAAAATTAAGAAAAAACAGTGAAAATGTCTACTCCTTTGTTCTCCAACAATCTTAATTTCTAATTAAACATTTCCTGATTTAATGTAATTTTGAAGGCCCGAATTAGAGGAAAAACCCGTTCAAGTTGGGTTTTTTATTTTTAAATTTTGAAAAAGCTATCACAGTGTAATCATCAGTTTTTTTGATTTCTAAAATCTTGGCACGCAGAGGGGAAGTGATCTGTTTACTTTTAGATTCGTGATCCATCACGATCCATGATTGAAGTCTAAAACCATTGCTAAGGGTTTATTGGGAATTTCGCAGGTAATGTTGGCTTCCTAGTCTTGAATCGTAGCTGGCTTATCAACGAAGACTTTCGACTTCACTTAATCCCACAGGAAAAAGTCCAGCGGTGTGTTATCATATGATCTAGGCGGCTAGTTAACAGGTCCGGAACGCGAAATAAGCTGCTCACCAAAATAAATGCTCACTAAAGCATTGTTTCGCGCGCTATGTGTGCCTGAGACATCAATAATTAAGTCCAAAAATGAGTTCATACGGTTTCAAGCTTCACAACTCTAGTTTAACATATTTTAATGCTCAAACTTTTTTAACAACAACTTTTTGAACGATATTTTTACCACCATGTAATACTAGGAAAATCTGTGAATCACGTATTTGCATCTTCAGGTGTTTCAAGTAAAAATTTAAGCGGGTTCCATATAATGAAATTGTTTCTTCATATAAAATAGGATCTTCCCAATTGTATTCTTTGGGGGTGGTATTTTCCAAAACCCTTATTTATCCCCGGATTGATTGTAACACAATGTACAAATTTCTAAAGAATTCTTAATTAGTTAAGATTAAAGATGGGATCGGGAAGGGATTTTCCCGAACCATAAAAGATTTTTAGGAAATCAAATGTGAATTTTCTAATTTAGAAATTATACACTTATTTTATGACGTTTTAAAATATTTCTAACCTGCATGAGGAAGCATTTCATTTCGGGTACTGCGGGAATTCCGCCAAGCGCCAGAAGAATTTAAATGGACAGACTAGATTTTCGATATTCCACCAAAAAGTTTCGATATCAGATTTTATATTTTCCTGTTAATATACATCCCTTCGCATGTCTCGTTGTTTCTTTTGAGTTTTATAAGCTTTTCATGAAATGCTGAAAAGCTTTTTAAAATGGTTCTTGTTTGGTTTGTTTGCGTTTCTTTGTTTACTTCTTGGTGCTTTGCTACTGGTTCAATGGAAACGCTTATGTCTGCTTATCAAAGCTTTTGTTATTGTCGTTACCATCTACTGGGCAAGAGGAGGAGGGTAAAAGAGTTTTGTCTTTGTTCTGTTTGGTTAACGTGTTGCCAAGAGGGAATAACATTGAACAGGAAACTACAGAAAATTGAATTTATTTTTAAATGAAATTCAATTGAATATTGATTTAGATGTTCATAAGTCTTGATTTTTACTTTTGTGATTACCTTTTTAGAAATTTATGCTTCAACAGATTTGCATTCATTTCCTGTAGAATTGTTTTGTCCCTTTTGGGACTTAAGAACTTTTGAGGTAGTTTGCCTGTTCCGAAAATTCAAAATTTAATTTAATTTATAAAGAACACTTCAGCCATATTTCACTGTCCAATGACTTTCTTTATTTATCAAAACCCATTTGGCTTTCCTTTCGCTTGTTCTAAATCAACAAACTTTTGGCATTTTATTGATACTACACACATAATTTCAGTGTTTGTTTTGGTAATTTGCGTTTCGATTTTATGATGTACGTAAAAACCACTGCCGTGTCCTGACTACCATTAGTCGCGCTTGAATTGCCACAAAGACGCCAAGACGACGCCATGTTCATATAATAAGCCTCTTGTCTGTCCCTCTCTCTGTCTCTGTCTTTGGGTCAACCTCGTTTCCCCTATATTGGACATCATCAGTTCATACCATCTTAGCATCAATATTTACCAATTGGTGAGGCGGGCGTCGGTATGTCTGGCATAGAAGAGTTTGTTCTCTTTGATTGCGTTGAAAGTGAAATCACATCAAGTGCTGAATGTACTTACTTTAGGACGTGCTCCAAATATGCTTTCGAGTGTGCTTTCCATTTCAACTAACACCCTGATACCTCCCGCACAGACCCACAACCGCACACACACACACACACGCTACTGTCGATGACATAAATAAAAAATGATGCCTAGCATCCCAAAAAAAAAAAATGTAAAAGAAAAGCGAAAGGTGCGTGCCCATCTGTACTGGCCTGTCCTGGCCCATTTTCCGTTATATAATAGTTAGCTACTTCCTGTTGCGGTATGAGCAAATAGACATGGTCACGTGAGCCGTGAAAATTTCACATAAATTCTGAAGAAGGTTCAGACCGGAGATTCACGAAACGGTTCTTCAAAATCTCGATCTTATTTTAATCGTTCAAATATGTTTTGTAATCGGCTTATCCTTTCATAAATGCTCGATTTTTTATAAAAGTTTGAGGACACATAAATTTTGATGAATTACAAGAAAACGTCATCTACTTGCATAAAATTTCGGTGCGGCTTCATGGGCACTCTGGGGATATCAACCGCTTCTGAGCATTTTCTATTACAACAAATTATTGTATGTCAAATCGACTATCGGCGGAAAGGATGATTTTTTAATTTTGCGAATTTTACAAAATGGGCAAAACTGTTTACCAATCACAAATTATTGTTTAAAGAAGCTCTAATGCCACCGTAGACTCCTGACAATTAGTGCCCGGAAAAAAGGCGACTAGTTTCTTAGATGTCCTCCGCGAGCGAACAACTCTCGTTGGAGTTGGATCATCTGGGAACTCCCAATTAGTCGATTGTTGTTTAATATCCAGCTCGCTTGCATAAATCCATAATTCGTCACTTGTGTAGATGTTAATCACAGCTTTTGGAGCACCGAGATCGTATTTTTTCTCTTACACCGATCGACACGAGCCTCTTTTTGGCTAGATTTGAAAAAAAAAAAATATTTTTTTTTTTCTTTTGAGTCTAAAATCTAACAAAATCTTGCAAAAATTACCTTTCAATCATTTAATCACAAAATGTGACTAAAACATCTGCAAACCACTCTAAAATGGGAATCTATAGGTTTTTTTGGGAAGTCCAAGCCTAACCTAAATCGGATCATAGGTATCCAACGCGTTTTACACCCTGGAAAATATCTTACTTCATATAATCGTAGACTTCAAGTTTACAACTTAAGTTATTCCTCTAAAGCACATTTTGAGGCACAAATTTAACGTTCCAATCTTATTTTGATTAGAATTAAACTGGTTCGAAACCAGAACTTTTGAACTATTTATTTAAATTGGTTTAAAATCGGTCTCAACCCAAGCACATCGAATTTTAAAATCTTAACTCATATAGTAAGGCTCTGAATCACTTTTGAACCGGTTTATTTGGGTTCTCAATCCAAATTATTAACCCACACAGCAATTTTTAAGTTCATACCTTTAATAATCTCTAAGATAAGGCTCGGAACCATTTTAGAACCGGTTCAGCGGTTTTGGAATCATTTTTAAAACCGGTTCAGCGGTTTCGGAACCATTCTTGAACCAGTGAAATGTCTATCTTAATATTTATAACTTACATACACATCAAATTTTTAAGATATGGCTCTTAAGAACTTTTGAACCGGTTCAGCGGTTTGGGAACCGCTACTGAACCTGTGAATATCTAATTCCATATAAATAACCTACGCACAAAGTTTCAAGTTCATAGCTTCAGCACAAAATTGCAGGATCCCAGCTTCAATAATTTCTGAGATAAGGTTCTAAACCACTTTGGAACCGGTTTAGCGGGTTGGGAGCCGGTCTTGAACCAGTGAAATATGTATCTCCGTATAGATACGAAATTTCAAGTTCACATCTTTTATTTATAATTTCAAATACATGTCTCTGAACCACTACTGATTTAGCGGGTTCGAAACCGGTCCTGAATCAGCAAGATATCGGTCTTCGTATGACTTAGTCGGGATTTACACGATGAAGCAAACTTCATGAAGTTTTCTTAGTAGGCGTAAAATTGTAAAAAAGTATAGAAGTACATTTAAGTCTCTCGCCTACTAAGAAAACTTTATGAAGTTTGCTTCATCGTGTAAATCCCGTTAACTTACACCCCAAATCTCAAGATCATAGCAAAAAAAATCAAAAATATGCCCCTGAACCACTTTTGAACCGTCATAAACCACTTTCGAACCGGTTCTCGCAGAGCTTTAAAAACTAAATACACTACATGTGCAAGACTTTCTGAATAAAAAAAAATTTACCTATCAGTCATGCTCCTATTTTCACTTTCGAAAAAATTTTGCGATTTGAAACCGGTTTTAGGAGCAAATTTGGTCTCTTAATCGCAAAATTTTTGCGAAAGTGAAAATGGAAGCACGGCCGTTTATCTAGATTCAACGACCTAATGAAGCCGCTTCGTGAAACTGAACCCAAAAAGTTAAAAAGATTTGAACTACAAAGTGATCCCTTTCCAATTTTTAGAAGATTTGCAGCCCTGATAAAATGTACCGGTACAATGTTTCATTTCTGAAACGGTCTTTTTGATTAGAAAAATAACGGATGTCGGATCTCATTAAAATGGAATATTTTGGTTATGGTTTGAGTTAATTTTGGTTAACCGAAATTCTCTTCCCCTGTTTCTTTAAATCTTTCTATCGGTTTATTATCAGTCAATAAATAATCTTGATTTTCTTTAAATCCATATTGGGGGAAATTCCACCTCAGGTGGTAGTTATACGTATAAAGAAGTTTGTTCAAAACTTTGAAAATGTTTAATAATATATCAACGGATACCACTCCACACTCTCAGTCCTCTTCCAATGAAATATTTATGCAAATCAAATTTCTTTCATCACTACGAACCCCTCCCGCCCCAAACTCCATACATACATATGCCACATATGCGTGCTGTGATAGTTAGTGGTGTTAGATGGGACGCCCCCAGGTTGGTCTTTAACTGAAAAACGGCTACCGGCTTAACACACAGCTGTGACTCTGTGCTTTATCACCCACACACCCACTCAGTTGACAGTCAATTGAAAAGCTTTTCCAGCCTTTCAATCTAGATGAGGCTTTCAATTGGAGAGAGACTTTCGCCAAAGCTTAAAGGCGGCACTCAGTTGCCTCGCGTCGGTTGGCGAAGTTGGTTCGCTCTAAGCTAAACGCAAAGTAGTACTTGTGTGTGTGTGTGCAAGTGTGCGTGCGAGTGTGTGTGTGTGTATGGGAGACAAACAAATAGCAAAACGCAAACGCGAAAGGAATCATAGAGCAAGAATCTCGTACAAAACGGGGGTGGCGACAATCCTGCTTCCTGTAACCACCCCCCTCTATTTTCAAAAAAAAAAAAAGTGAAAACAAGAATAATTGTTTTAAGGAATTATTATATAAACAATAACAACAACACTGTAATGTATGATTCATCATTCAACGTTATTCATCATCATTGTCATCCTTTGTTTCATCATCAACAACAACAACAACAACATGTCCAAGCTAGAAGCTATTAAAACGGAGGATCATATAATAACCATCAGCACTGCCAGCCTAACGGAACCGGTGCATGCAGAGTCTCCACCACTCAAACAAACCAACACCACCACAGCCGCAGCTCCTACTCCAAGCACCAGTGCTCAGGCTCGACACAAACTTCACACCCTGTGTCGTTTCTCTCAATTGGTTAGCTATCAGAATAATATAGCTGATGTACAACATAGACGTGGACGTCGTCTACATGGTCTACAATTACCCTTGCATCCCTTGCAGCTATTTGGTTGGCTGGTACTCATACTCTTTGGCCTGGCTAGCTATTGGGTGTTAATACCAGCATTTCATGCACCCCTACAGGGACCCCTATATGGACTTATAACGGGTTTATATCTGGTGCACATAGCCTCACATTTGACTGCTTTATTAACCGATCCGGCGGATAAGGAGCTACGTCGTGTGCATCGTAACGATCGCATAGTACCCGAATTTGATCGCAATAAACACGGACATGTTATAGAGAACGGACGTTGTCATTTATGTAATATACGTACCTCCTCCAATCGCACCAAACACTGTTCCGTATGCAACAAGTGTGTGGGTAAATTTGATCATCATTGCAAGTGGCTAAATCATTGCATTGGCTCACGGAATTATGTGGCCTTTCTAATGTGTGTGGTTAGTGCAGTGGTGGCCACTTTGGTAATAGTGGCGGCTGTCATAGCCCAAATAGTGCTGTACTATATACAACCGGAATGGTTAAGCTTCTATTGGTGCAGCGGTAATCAAGTGAATGAGGCAGAAGCAGGTGGAGGAGAGGCGGGTGATTATATAAATCTCACCTTGAGTCTAAATAATGGCACCATGATGTTAATGGAAGAGCCTGCGGGTGAAGAAATGTTTAATATGTCCTCCACCTTACCCACATTAATGGACAACTTTACGGCTTTGATTGAATCCACGGCTAACACCTTAAGTCAGCAGGGAAATCATACCACCAACACACCCGTGGTGGCGGGCATAGGCGTTAATGAAACCATTTTTCTACTTTTACTGGGTGTTTTAGGCCTTCTCGCGGCCATCAGTGCGGGTTTGCTCCTACATCTTTGCTTCTTTCACATATACATCTCCTTTTTGGGTCTTACCACCTATGAGTATATACGTAATCATCGTCAAGCTCAGGAGGCCAAAGCCAAACAATTAATGGAACAGAGTAACAAAAATGGTTCCGTACATTTCTCAACCGCTTTGCCAGAACCACATAATCCGTCCAAAACGGCTAGTGGAGGATCACAGCTTTATTGTTGCTCCAGTTTGCCGCATCCACATCAGCCTCAACAGCCCGCTGGAGCGGTGGGACAAACGGAAGCAGCTGCTTTGAAATTACATTGTTGTGCCAACTCCCGGGAATTTCATCAGGGACGTCAGGCCATCTATGTGTGTTCGCTATTGGAGGAGCATAGTGTGCAGCAGGAGAAAAGTACCTTTCATTGTTGCTCCAGCTTTGCGGCCAGCTCCTTGCAGCGTCGTGTTAGCCTGGCGGCCAGTGCCAAGGGTGGTACCTTAATTACCGCCGAACCCAGACCTGCCACACGTCCAGCCACTTATTTACAATACACCGAGCAGTGTACCCTGTGCACTTTTCGCCTAAGAAGTCCTCTAAGAGCCTCCAATGGAGGGGTTAACAGTGCAGCGGGTAGCACTAGTACCCGCACCTTGGCCAGTCAGGCGGGTCAGGCTGGGAATATTTCGAAGCCCCAACGTTGGCGTAGAAAATGGAATTGCTGTGTTAGTGTGCCGGATAGCCCAGATGTGCCCAATGATCTAATGGCAGCCTTAAGCTTTCGGGAGCAAGCGGAAAAACTAAATGCCCAAGAGCTGCCCGTACAGTTTATACGCAGCTTGAATGAATCATCCAACGAGCTGGAGTTGCCCTTGAAAACTCCACCACGTAGCTCTAGACTAAGACATATGCTGCGTCTATTGGCACGCTATCGTAGACCACGCTGTCGTCTTAATAATCATCATGGTGTGGCCGCCAAAGAGCAACAGCAGCAGCAGCAGCTGCAGGTGGGCGGCACCATTAAACAGAATCAAATACGTCCTTTGCAATTGCAGGCCGCAGGCAGAGGTTATGCTTCGTCAACCACACCTCCAGCCACCAGTTCACCCAGTCATAGTTCCTCGGAGAGCAGTGAACTTAGCACTAGTCCCTCCTGCAAGGAGATTATGCTTCTACCCACTTCTGTAATACGGGATGATAGTGTTACCACCTATACACTTACCCTACCCCCTGCCTTGCCGCCGCCCACACGTCGCAAGATGCCACCAGCCAGTCAGGAATTAGCCGAGCTAGCCGAATCTCTGGGTTTTGTGACCAGCCCTTCGCCCTGCAATAGCCGCCAATTGCCCAGCTTGGGTAATGTCTATAGACGTCAACGTAGGAAACATTTCCTGCGCACACGTTCGCCCACTTTGTCGCCCATACATGAGTCCGGCCTGTCGAATCCCACATCGCCGCAACCTTTGCGACATCATAATGCCAACTTTAACTCCAATCCGGCCAACTGTTCTTCCTCATCCGTCCTGGTGCAGAATCTGTGCGGCCTAGCTGGCGAGACACTCAGGAAGACCGCCTCCAATAGCTCTTTGCAGAGCATCAGCTCGAATTCGAGCAGCACCTAGAAAAAATAATGTTAGTTAACCAAACCCAACAACCCTAGCCAGATTCAAAAATCAATTAATCTGCTGCTGCTGTTGCAAAAACTTTGTCAGGTGTAAAAGTCACAAAACAATTGAATTCAATTATGGCAGTGGCTGAGTAGTGAGGGTAAACGGATTGAGGATTGAGCAGGAGGAGTGGTAGTGGTAGTGGTTAACTTCTAATTGGATGAGGAAAATGGCAAAGCAGGAAATTGATTTTGAACATTGCGGTTTTATGGTAGAGAGAGAGGGAGAGAGAGTGGAATGGTGCGTTATTTGTTAATTAATTATTTCCAGCTAATTTATTGATTTTTTTTTTGTATAGAATTTAAAGCAAATTGAAGGGAAGGATTAATGACAGAAGTAAATATCATAAAATTGGGGAACATTTTTTGCCTAGTTTAATAAATTTTCAAAATTTTCTGTAATTTTTGTCCAGTAAAATAGCTTGTTTAAAGTTCAACTCAGCTTCTCTTTATTTGTGCTAAATCTCTGTCTAGTCATTTGTGTTCTATTCGAAATCAACATGTCCAAATTTCCCTTGTTGCCAAATTAAATAGAAATCCGGCTGCTTTTTAAATGCTTTACATTAGCGGTGGGCAAGAAATTTGAGTTCGAGAGCAGTACAACAACAACAGGAAAAATTAACAACAACGAGGCTCCAGCAGTGATTCACACACAATGGCCATGTTCAGCAGAAGAACATGCTCCCAGATCAATGATATATTTCTTGGTAATTTACGTAGCCTTCTATTCCTTTTGTGTTCAATATGATATTTTCATGGGGGCTTTTCCAAATGTCAATTAAAGACGTCCCCCTAAAAGTATGCTAAATAATAAGAGTTGCTTTATTAAGCTGATCAGTGATCAAGTGTCTCTGCTGAAAGCTCCAATTTTTTTGCTTTTTGCTGTCCAGTGAAGTTTAATGCCAAAAGTAAATATCGAAAATTAGGGAGTAGTGAAGTTTACAAGCTTCCTTACACTGCTTAAAATTCAACTCAACTTTTATTTATTATTGGTAAATCTTTGTCTAGTCATTTGTGTTCGATGCGAAATCAAATCAATTATCCCCAGTTGCCAAATTTTACAGAAATCCGTATGCTTTTTAAATGCCACCACCATTAGCTGTGGGCAAAAATTTAAGTTTGGGGTATACCATCAACATGCAAATGGTGTTTTTTTAAAAATTTTCCGCCATCCAATCTTGCCACAAATTGCCCAAAAATATCTTTCTCCGCCAGCAATTGTGAAGTTTAGATTCTTGCTGGCTTTAGTAATATATTAGCTTCAAAACTAATAATTCCGTAATATTCTGAGACGTACAATAAGATTCTGATGAATAATTCAAGAGGATATAGCATTTAGTAATACTAAGATTTTTCAAGCAGCGAGGTTCAAAAATATGGCTTATAAAAAGCGGTCGCGACTGTTCCCAGTCCCATCGATGTGCGTCGGCTGCGTGTGTATTTGTATATATTCGTGTACAAGATATTTCGTAGTCGGGTCACTCGACTGCAGCGCTCTTACTTGTACGAGCAATTTTTCTAAACACATGTGTCGGCGCATCCAATGTTATTCCTAAATTCCAATCAAATTTGCATAGATTTCGGCAAGTGGAAAGCATATAAACTTCAATTCGATTTTACAAAAATTGTATCACTTGCAGCCCTTAAGTTCTTATATCTAAAAGCCATTATAGTAATACATATATATATATAAATTAATAACTTAAACAATACCGGAAGTATCGTTTCGCTATGGTTACGGTTTTTTCGGTTTCAATTATAACTTTAAACGGTTTTCAGGATCTCTAAAAAATTGTTATATTCCCGTACCGGTACGTAGCTTGAAGCTAGACTATCGACTCTTTTGGTTTGGATTTGATCTCATCTGTACATGAGTGTGTTTTCAATCTTAACCAAACCAGTTCGGGAAAAAGACTAGAAACAGACCGACGGACAAGGCTATTTTAACAGATTAGGAACATATATACTTTATGGGGTGGGAAATGCTTTTCTGCTATTCGTTACAAATCTCAAATGAGCGTAGTAATAGAGGTCAGAATTGGATTCTTTTGAAAACACGAAAGAGTATTTTCCAGCTAGATTTAAAGAAACTTTTGAAGGAAGGGAAGTTTTCACGATAAAATAATACTATTGAACAAACCAACAGATTTGAATTGCCTTTTCTCTACTTTTTGATGTCGATACGGTTATTGCGGTATCTGGTAGACCACCCTTTTGACAACAAAAAAATGCCATCAACTACTCACCTGGACAAAACACCAATCTCCTGGCCTGGTAGTTTTGTTAGCAGTATAGTTTGTTAACAAACCGACGTAGAACTGCTTGTATTGACGCGCGAAAAGTGACTAAGGCAAATATTTGTCTTTGAAGAGCAGTTAGGCAAGACTTCGACTAGTATTCGACTCGATCGAAATTGAGTTTGAAGAATGTATTGACTAGGAAACTCTGCTTTATAAGAACCATTTTTATAATCTATCTTCATAGATTATAGATTATTATTATAGATTCATAGATTCTGCCAAAACTGCAGAATATAAAGTTGACTTCATAAATTGTAATGTTAACATTAGCATACCCTTTATTTTTGCGGAATCAAATGATCTGTGTTTCCTTTAAATTGATTCGTTTAACCCTACTTTAGATTAAGCCTTTTGTATCCACGCAATTCAATGGGTTTTGCAAATTGTTTTCCCACCTTCTACTCATTTTGATACTATTCTAGTGTTCTCTCCACATTTCCCACCTCTGTTAGTTTTGTTGCATCAACTAAATGTCTCTTTTGTATCCTATTTGAATGGCTTTGCAGTCACATTCATAAAATATGCAACAGAATGTGTATATGCAGGAAGGGGCAATGGCATCTCTATAATGTGATATTTTCGAGCTCACTTCCCTTTCCACATATTCACACAGGGTATTGATTTTCATTTTCAAAATTGTAAGCGAAGGCGTTGGTGATTACGTATTGTATCTGTATCTGGGCAACACATCTCGCTGTGACTTTTGGCAAAAACGTAAAACCACATTGAAGGATTGCCAGAGGGGTAGAATGGATGTGTGTGTGTGTGTGTGTGTGGAAATGCATGTTGCCAAATTGTTACGCAAATGTTTTCTTTCGATTTACATTCAAATGCAGTGACAATAGCAGGGACAAAGCATATACATATGTATATACATAGATTTTGAATTTGGAGGGGCAGCACATTAAATATGCTATAAACTGAATAATTAATGAAATCCTCGTACAAGTCTAGAAAAGAAAAAAGTATGTGGCAATCCGATGCGACAGCTGAAATGGAAATGCGTCAAATGTGAGATTGAGCCAGGCCAAGGCATGCCACCGAACAGATAGACAAAAAAGTTTAATGGATGAATAGATAGATGGCATTGCTTCTAGCTATAGATAGACAGACATAACGACGCACATGGCACTTTAGCTGGAAGCCTCCAACCAGGTTGACTCTTAGACAGACAGTTCATGTTATTAAAACTGACAGCGGGTAAAAAGGTAATGGGGAAAATTCATTTTAGAAACGAAAAAGGGAGTGAATTTCTTTGTTGTTCTAGGGCAGGACTAAAATGGGAATTGAGACTGGTTCGGGTCAGAGGTTCAAAATGGTCTTAAACCACCACTGAGGTTTACTAAATCTTTTATATCAAACCAAATTGCATTATCAGTTCGGTTTAGTGGTTCAAGCTTACTGTTTTTTCGAACGGTGTTTTATATGTTTCGATCCATAAGTAGAAATCATGTTTTAGTCCAAGGTTTGTCTCAAACAGACGAACTCATTTGTCAATTCACACAGACTCAACCCGAGCGCTTGCCGAGCCCTTCGCCAAGAGAGCAAACAAATCAGCAAAGTAAGGATATTTAGGTTCCAATTTTAGGTTCACAGCTATTGGCGTTTTAGCTTTAACTTTCAGACTCTTTCTGTTCATTTTTTTCTTAAATCCGTTAAAAAAAACTTCAAAATCTCAGTTTATATCGATTTGTATTACCTTTTTAAGTAAATTCCTGTTTTTACTAACAATTATGTTGCGAATTTTCTATAGATGATTTTCGTGCTGCAAGTCCCAAGATTTCAAAATATATTTATAGCAAGGCTGCAAACCTCAAAAATTTTATTAGTTTCGGTTCGAGGGTTCGAACCCGTGAGGAATCTATTGGTTCGGTTTGCGGAACGGTTCCTCGAGCCCCTAAATCCCAGGTTTTGGTTCGAACCTCGGTCTACTTAAAAAAAAAAACGAAAAGTTGGTTTAAGATCTCCTTAGTTTTAGTCGCGAATAAGAAAGCACTCAATAGAGAATATTCTTTCCGACAGCCAGGCTGTAACTAAGTCGCTTGGCTTGATATCAGTAAACGATTGCAATAAATTGTTCAAGAGTTGTCAGAGCAGTCCGACATCCACCTTAACCAGACCACCGGGGACATCGAGGGCAACTGCGAGGCAGAGCAATATCGCCAATATCCCTTCATATAGGAAGAATGTAGGTATGCCTATGGCAACGTAGGCTCATTTTATGAAATATCTACAAGATTAAAGCAAACCAGAAACGGCATGAATCGCATGGGAGGCATGGGCAACTCGATGCGCAAAGCGCTTAACAGACACAGGAAGAGGAAGAGAAGGAGATTGTCTCCCACTTTTTCTGTTTTTGCCCAGTCCGTGTCTGATCTAGCTCAGACTATGCCTAGATATCGATTTAGTTTCAGCCAAGCCTCCTTAATCATGGAGCAATGAGTATTACAGATCAAATTTGCGCTGCCTCTCAATTTTTATTGATACGTTACTCAAAATCATAGAACGCATAGGAAAACACGGTGGTTAGAGCGAGACGGACATTGTCACAAATAACTAAGAGAGCGAAAATGACAATAAACAGACTAAGGGAAAAGAAGAACGAATAAGTTGAGTACGAATCATCTTGAAAACAATTTATTCGTTCTAAAATTTTTAAGAATTTCGTTTATGAAATTAAGAATTTTTCGTTCTCAAATTGCTATTTATAGGCGAGGGAAGTGGGGAGAAGCAGAGAGTGCTATTTGAATCAAGTATGAAAAATCTTGGTCCAAGAAATTCGAACTCAAAAATTTATTCTTGGAACAAGAAATTCACTCTTGGAACAAGATTTTTCACTCTTACCTTACTTA
Organism: Lordiphosa mommai; assembly: GCA_018904225.1. NCBI lineage: Eukaryota > Metazoa > Arthropoda > Insecta > Diptera > Drosophilidae > Lordiphosa > Lordiphosa mommai. The sequence continues at coordinate 49,290 of JAEIFT010000067.1, read as the reverse complement.
TGTGCTCGAATGCTCTTGATCCAAGTATGAAATTCTCTAATTTTTGTATGAGTGCAGCCTACTAATTTCTGAGTGAAATGGTATTGACTGAGCAATCGTTAAGTCAATATTTACTATTCTGTGCCTAAATGTCTCGTAGTTAATTTCACTTTTCAGACACATTTTGGACTGAAAAGTAGGAGGAACGTACAGTGTTATAACGGCTTAAGTGTGCTTGGCGAATTCCCAGCAAAAGACCTGGGTTCCACTCCACCTTGGAAATTTTAATAAAATGTCAAAAGTGGCTCTCTATGTTATATTTTCTCTAATTTAAAACCCTGGTTTTGCGGATTAAGATTTTGAAAGCGAAAAGCGTTTAAAAAAGAACAGTGTGGCCATGCTAGAGAATTTTTGGTATTTCTGTCGACCTTTTTTGCAGCCAACTTTATGAGACTTTCAACAAAATGGGTTTCCCCGGGTTCATGTCTAAAAATCACACATATTTCTTTGATAAATTTCTGCTGAAAACTAACTTGACATGTAGTCCATTTCGTTCATTTCTTTCCCATATTTGTGTGCTGATTTTATTGTGACAAGGCGCCTGGTAAATGACTAAAAATAACATAATGCACAAAACTATAAATGGATTTTCAATGCAGACTTGACTGCACTGACGTTGTCTGTTGAGTCAACAGCTTGAGCAACATTTATTTTTCCTCGTGGGTTGCTCATTTCCGCACAAAACAAGCTGCATACTTTTGAGGGCGTTCAAATGGTTGTCTCTGTGGTAGTTTGTGTGTGTGTGTGTGTGGGTGTCAGTGGAAATGTTTAATTTGATGGCACTTGGCGTTAACATTCGCAGTTGCACCTGCTACCAGCAGACAGACAACCACAAACTCAAGCTGAGAACCTCAACGAGCATTATATTGTATGTATGTCAGTTTTTCTTTCTATTATATATGTAATGTACATATGTAGGTGCTTGTAGATTGTAAATATAAGACAAGGGTATGAGAGTTATATAAATCTGATTACATTTAAAAAGCAAGGGGAGAGATTTGGAATAATACATTTTCGATTAAAGGTCTAGTTACCAACGGGGTACCGAAATAGAATTCGAAACCCGGAACTGTATAACGAAACGAACCGATTAGATCTTAGAACCAAAAGCGTTATTGAGGAACCGATACATATGGGTTATAAGCGAAATGAAAACCAAGAATACCGAAATAAACTTAGACTAAAACATAAGTTTCGGTACGTACCGAAAGCGGAACCGAAATACGATACGTTTACCAACCAGAAAGTTGATGAAGATGATCATGTCATTCACTTCGCTCGAGTCAAAACCTTTAAAATTGAAATTGGGCGTATCTGAAGCTTATCTGCCCGATTTCTTTGTTGAATATGTAAATTATCGGGCGAATAATTTATGTTTTATAGAACGAAGGTAAACGCCTTCAAAAGAAGTGTCATCTTTGACTTCATAAAAGTTTATATAAATATACAGAAATATCAATTCTCTAAGAATTTTTTCACACCCTTTTTACCAAAAAGTTTAAGACTTTTGAATCCCCGCAAACTACTGAATAAATTCTCGTACATTTCCCAAAAGAGTATTCAAAATCCGTAAACCTTGCACAACATTTCACATTTTTCATTCATTTTCTTTTTGTGGAATTTGCGGCTGCCCTCGGGTCAGTTGTAAGGATATGTGCGAAAATTGCGGCAGGCGACTTGCGGGTGTCCATGCGTATATTAAAAAGGCCAAGGCCTCTCTTAACTGTCAACCGTTGGTTATGCAGTAGCCCCTCAAGTATCCATTTGTGTACTTTTTCCAGAATTAAAAAAAAAAGGACGAAAAAAAAGAACCAAATATAATATATTTCACTTTAATTGCATGTTCATGTCATGCATGTTGGCCAGGACACGCCCAGGCTGCCAGGCAACGCCCTCGCTATAGCTTCAAGTTGAGTCCTGATGGAGTTTTTTTTTTTGTTTACAAGACAAGCTCCAACTGCTCCCACTCTTGCCTCTACGGCTGCCTGTGGCAACAACTAAATAGTTGTTGTTGTTGTTGTTGTCATGACCACTTGTTGTTGTTGTTGTATCAATTATAAATCTTTCAATTTTGTTTTGAATGCTTTTTGGACACGCATCACTTGCAGACAAACAGAATTCAAATAAGACTCCTCAATTGTCTAAATGAAAACTACGCCCAAAGATTGTGCTAAGCCTAAATGGGTGCGTCCAGACTGGTCTCCATTACAGACCTGTGTCCGTCCCCCTTACCACGCAATTTCCGAATTATGATTGATTTCATTAGAATTGGGTGCGCCTACTCCTTCTACTACTTATCACCTCCTTTTGGTTGTCATTAGCAATCGTCTAACTGGTAAATGAATAACTTTTACCAAAGAAAGATACATATGCTAGATGACGCATTGTAAAACGAAAAAAACTATTTTACTATGAAATCGAACCTCTTAAAACCGGTTAGGTTTAGGTTTTTGGGTTCTTTCAAACTAGAATTTGAATAGAACCGTATAAATTATTCAACTCCCAAACCGGACCTCCGCTTGTTGAAAAAAGTTTCGGTTGAAGAAATAACTTTTGATGAGGGCCTTTTCCAGATGATATAAAAATTTATTTCGTCACAATACTTCATATGAATAGAAACACTTTTCAAAAGCTCTGAAAGCTCAATGCTTTTAAAAAGCTGTCTTATTTATATGAAACAAAGTGACGAAATACATTTTTATGCCATCTGGAATGAGGCCTTTAATAAAAAGAGAAATACAATTTAAGCTTCAACTGTCGAAAACGCACTTTAATGTGATTATCTTTATTTTTATACCCTTTATCCGTTAAAAATGGTTAAAAAAGGATATCATGAAGTTGTGCAAATGTATGTAACAGACAGAAGGAAACAATTCCGACCCTTTAAAGTATACAGCCGAGTCGATTTAGCCATATCCGTCTATCTGTCTGTCCGTCCGTATGAACACATCGATCTCAGAGGTGTTGACCATAAGCAAATCGAACAAAAAACTGTCACAATATTAATGTTTAGCGTACTCAGAAACCATATATCTATCACCTCAGACATAATATCCATCTATTCTAAAACTCCCAATTAAATTGGTTAGAAAACACAGACGTTATCGCTAGGTACATAGGGCGTTCGAATTTTTCTTGAGCTGTCAACAAAGCTGTATTGTAACCAGCCCAAATATATTTGAAAAATTCCACAATGCTCAATTTTCGGCGTTATTTACTGTTCAATCTGGTCACACTGTGTTTTGCAATCCTTTTTAGGAATATCTGGCAAATTTCGTCAAGGAAAATTAGAACGCCCTTAGTACCTAGCTTTTTGAAGTAAAATACTTTCAGCGGTTGGCGTTAGCATTTTTCTATCAAAATTTAAAATTCTGGCCCACAATGGGTAGGTCTTTTTAAAGTGTTTACCAACACTGATTTCTCACAACAATTTCTCAAAGTCGACTTGTTCCTCCCGTTAGTTAATCCCCAATCAAATATGTTGCTCGAGCTAAAGTACTTTGGCTTTTTCAAAGCCAGAATCGCCCATCGTCGATAAACTGCTATCGCTTTAATGGTGTGACCATACATTCTCGGTTAGTTGTTTAGATTGATTAACCAGACATTAAGAAATTGGGTCCTATTTTAGTAAGCGTTGTAAGTCTTATCATTTAAAGTCAATCAAATTTGGTTTGAAATTCAGTAGTTTATCTTTAAGAGATTTCCACGACACTCCTAAATAAAAGGTTAAAAAAAAAACCTTAACTGATTGAGCTAAAATTTTATTTGTTTTAAATACTCATATTTTACAGCTGTTTAAGACTTAAGACTTTAAAGGGCAAATTGTATAAGTTTATAAACCGAAGCATCCTAATAGTCTTTTAAGGGTTCTGTTGTTATTTTCACATAAGACTTCAACAGGGCGGGCCCCTTAGGGCCGATTTTATTATCTTGCTGATAACATTACAGGCTACTTAAACTTGCCTTTAAAAGAAAGAACACAGGTATAAGTCAACTTTAGCTTGTCAATAGGTACTTTCTTAGCGGACAGATCATTTTAAGTATTTTGCTAACGTCAAGATATGAAAACGAAATACCTTAAAACCTGCTTTTAACATAAAAAGAACTGCACTAAAGCAGACTGAATCGGCAAGATATGAAAACGGCCTTTAATTACTAAGTTTCAGCTTATAAAAAATCATGCTTTTTGCCCCTCAAAGTATGCAAACTTTATTTTCATTAATTATATTTTTTTAAAAGATTATTTAAAGTCAGTTATGGCAGCATATGCATTTACTCAGATTGTCTGACCAGTCAAAGGACTACAAAAATAATAAATGTTAAAGCTACTAAAAAATAAACATTTAATTATTTATATTCATAAACATAGCATACTTTGAAGGGCAAGAATCATGATTTGTTTATTTGTGTAGAAAAATGTTGATAAACGTAGAAAATGTTGATTTTAAATAGACAACACAAACTTTAAAATACTTTAGCAGGGTAAAATCGAAAAAAAAGGATTGTTAAAAAATTAAAGAGGAAAACTAGCAAACGACGATTACGAAAGTTAAAAGTAGAATACTATAGCCGAATCAAAAAGGCAATTAAAGCATAGAATATCACAAAAAACTAATAAGAAAAGTGGATACAAAAAAATTGTCAGCTACGGGCTTCAAATCAACGACCTGTAGGCTATGAGTTATGCATTCAGGTCTCCACGCTACCGAGACTTAGGGACGCTTCTTAGTCATGGTATTTAAGTATATTGATATCGAAGCATATTTAAGTCATTTAACAGCTTGATATATTTTTTTAGATTTACTCATTTCATTTCTAAACCAAAAACAAGCGAATTTTTATGAGATGCAGTATCTATAATAGGTATTGTCTTTGCATTAGCCTACCTGTTAGCACCACCAACTCCAACCAGCCATGTCACTTTGTTTGGAGCTCTTTGGTATGTGTATGTGCTTTTTTTTTCTTTTTCATTCATTTCTCTCTCTCTCTCTTTTGCCTTTTGCTTTACTTTTTTCGTTGGTTCAACGAACCTGGGCCTTTGTTAGTCAGCCAGTTGTACGTTTTTCACATCCGCTTTTGCTCCTCCTGCTACCTGCCACCCACTAGCTCTTAATATGCTTTTCAATTTAGTTAATGACTTTTCAGATTGGCCCTTGAAGCACCATTTTTTTTATTGTCATATGGGCTTGGGACTGGTCTTAAGCTAATAAAAGGTATAAAAAATAAAAAACTAAGTGAATGAGACTGGAAAATTGCTTGCGTGAGAAAAAGAGTTGACAACAAAACGATACAATAATAAATATGCATTGTAAAAATTATTTGATTAATTTATTTATGGCAAACAAATAAATAATACATATATTTTGATAAATAAAGTCCATTCCAAAATGAAACAAATATAAAATTTAATTATATTCAGAGAAAACAAAACAAAAACACAAATATCAATTAAAAACAAAAATTGTTGCCACAAAAAAAAGAAAAAGGAAAAAATAGTTTTATATCAAAAGAAGAATATACATACATTAATTATAAGCTGACTCCAATAAGTATGCTATAGAAACGAATAATGCTTAGAATTTTTTGGAACTGCTTTGTTATAATTATTCATTTATCAGTTTTTTTTTAAGTTAGCCACCACCTTAAAAGTTAAGTAATTTGTATATGTATAATGTCCAAGAGAAGCTCTCTAAAACAAACAAAAACCAAATGTGTGCAAAAAGAGCAAGAAATAAACGAAACAAGTTAGCAAAAAAAAAAAAAAAAAACACACCCGAGACTATAAAACTATCATTAGCCACCAGGTGTCACCGGAGCGCAGGGTGTCATTGCTCAGTATTTGACCCGATTTCAGTGGCATTTTAAATATTTACCGAGGCAGGCAAATGGCCAGAGAGTGCTCAGTGCTGGAACGGTTCACAAACATACAAACGTGTTGACATTTCCATTGAGTAGCAGCGAGGCGCACACGTTTATCCGTTTGCTCGTTGTGGTCATTATTGTATAGTCAAACGTATGAGGTTGGTCCTCGTCAGCGTCATTATGTCGTTTGGGTGGTTTTATTTTTCTACTTTGTCTTTGGTGAACACACGGCGTATGCGCATTGGTCTTTCCTTAGGTTTGTGGGTTTGTCAATGCAGTTAAATTAAAACGAGAACGTAAGTTAAAGTCAAACGACTTTGGTATATTCGTTATTTAAGTATTTTATCAATTAACAGAGCATTTATCATACACATGTGGGTATTAGGGTAGGAATTATTCAAGTAAGTCCACATAACAATTTTGATTGCATTTTTTCGTAAAGATTCTAAGACTCAGATGTTGAATTCACTTCACAAAAGTTTTGTGATTTAAACCGGTTTCTGTACCAAATTTGGTCTCCAAATCACAAAACTTTTGGAAGTGGAATTCAGACAGTATATGTTTTTACAGACTAACAGGGCTAAATAGACTCGGTCTGGGGTCGTACTGGTGATTGACTTAGTAAACTCAACGTGATCTCCTCAAGAAAAATTAAGCCATCTCTGATTTTCTAATACGCTCAAATTCACTGTAAATAGAGAGAAACCTTAAAGGAAGCTATGAAGCAAAGTTTATTCCAAAACTTTAGGTTAGACCAACTTACGAACCAAACCTTAGACTTTACAATGGGTTCGAACTTCCAGAATAGACCTTCTACAAAATTTTAGAGGGTTGCAGCCTTGGTTTTTATACTCTTTTACTCAATAAGAATATAACGGATATTTTAACACAATTGTTATTTACAGGCAGCTCAAATTATTTACACGCATGTAAATAACAATCATGTCAAAAATGTTCGTATTTTTTCCATATGTAAGAAAATTTTATTTACATAAAAAAAAATTTGTAATAATTGTTTTTTACGTGAAAAAAATAATTGTTTCCATATATGTAAAAAATTGTTATTTACCGGTCTGAAAATAATTATTTTTTACAGCTTGCATATTTAACTTGCGAGTAAAGAAAAATGTGTGTTGTTTTACGTACCCTGCGTTTGGAACACTCAATCCATTACTCTGTCTGAACGAATGGAATCTGTTCAAAAGCAATTTCTCATGGTAGCTCTCGAAATCTTACAGTGGGATTTACTATTAAGTCCCCTTCTAAATTATCTAGGCTCAAATTTTAGATTAACCAATACTAGAGCATAGACGCATCATGATAGATATAATTTTCTTGCGCAAGCTCATTGATGGCGATATCGATGCATCAAACCTTCTTTTTAAGTCAACTTTAATGTTCCTTTCAAACAAACTCGAAAATATATTTCCTTAAGACTTCCTAATGTCTTTTCATTATAAGCTTCTTGTTGTCCATTCTTGTCCTATGCAGAGATTACAACAATTACTCCTTCCTTCTCAGTGGAAATAGTTACGACGAGGGTGTACAAACTTCAACTCTTCGGTACTTCAGTAATGCGTAGCGACTTCTGCTACTTTTGAGGAAACCCTTCTGATTACTTTTAATGCGAGCAGGGGCGAAGCAAGTCAATATCGTACAGAGTTTTTAATTATTTTGAATTGTTTCTGATCTGTTTTAAATCGGCCTAGAACAGCTATTCACTTTTGAACTGGTTTAAGTCAGTACGGATCTGGTTTTGAACCGGGATAATATCTAACTTTACGATTCCGATCTGAGATATTGCTATGAACCATTTTTTAATCGGTTCAAACTGGCTGTGAACCATTGTTAAACCGATTCAAACTGGTATTCTTATAACCATCCACAATATATTCAATTCATAACCAACATACACACCAACATACACAACCGGTTTAAACTGGTTTAAAATCGGCTTAGAATTGGTGAAAATTTCTTATTCCATATTATACATATTACCATATAAAATAACACACATGTTTCTTTACATGCAAGATATTAACTCAAAGTGAAATATTCCAGCTGTACAATATAATAATTTTCAGACATGTTAATAAACAATACCAGAACGAGCATTTTGAATACGCTTGTTATTTACAGGCGCGTAAGTAATTCACTTAAGCTGACTTCTGTAAAAAAAATGCTCAACAAATTTTACACAAAATATTTTACAAGCGTGTAAAAATTTTTTTAAATTTTTTTTCCCATATCATTTGTTTTGGTGTGTAGCATGTGCTTTTGTATTCTAATGTGGCCGAGTCTAAATTCTTCGAGTGAGAAACGTTTACGCGTTTATAAGAAATCAAATTATATTCACTTTTTCAAAATCGGTCCCGAAATACATAGTTCAATGATAAACCAATAACTACTTAGCCTTCAATAGGAATCGCGGATCCGAACCGGTCGAAAAGAGGGTTAGAGCTTTTTATGTCAAAAATTAAATAAAATTTTGATAGTTTACTGGTTCAAACCCAGCTCCGAACCAGTTTAAATCAGTTCAGTGTGAAAGAAAAAATATTTTAAAAAATTCGTGAAAGTAAAATATCAACAGAATTTTTAATAAAATTAATTTGTCTTTATATAATTAAATTTGAATATACCCGTACTTATGTACTAATCTGTAAACCTTCAAGTAAAAATTTTCAAAGTTTTCTGTAAGTGCAGCTGTTGTTTTCCCGCATCAAATATAAAATTCCCAAATTTTTGGTCGCACAAAAAAGTTCTTTCCACTTGAAAGTATTGATATTTGTTGATTAATACATATATATTTATATGTACACATGCGTACACATTGTTTTGTTCTTGTCATTTTTTATTATTCATGCAAATACTTATGCGTAAATTAACAAAGTAAATTGTTGTTGGCATTTTATATTTCCTGTTTGCCTTTTGTTGTTTGCTTCGATGTCATGTGTTTGCCCCGGCAAAACAAATCACACAAAAGCTCACACACATGGTTACATATCCCCCCAATACACAAAACCCACACAGTTTTAGTCCTAAGTCGAGCGTTGGCAATAAAATGTCGAGGATTTATGGGTACGTGTCATTTGGCTTGTTTGTCTTCTCTTCGCAACAGATAAACATAAGTACAGCCATATAAGTATGTATGTATGTTTGAATAAATACATAGGTATAGCCACGGTGGCAACCTAACAAATAAACAAATCCTGCAGTAGTAGCACTCCCAGCATTCACTCGATAAAAGAAGCCAACTAATTGAGCGACGCCTGCTGGGGGCGCCACAGTATTCTTTTTTCTTGCTTGTACAAGCATCTCAAGCAGTTCTTTAGAAAAAAAAAGCATTTCCAACTATAAAAAGAAGAAAATGTTTTGGAATATCATGCTGCAATATTTATACACTTTCCTTTACTATTTATTGTTTACTCATTGTTGTTATCTTAGTTTGAACGATATGGGAACTGTAATGATATTCTAAATGCAGTTGATTCAGTAAGCTTTTTTAATACCTGAATTGTTGTGCTGCAAGAACTGAAACTAATAAATAACAACAATAATACTTTATCAGTAGAATATTCCTGGAACTGATGCGCCCCACGTTGGGCGCCAGTTTTAACGAGTCTTACCTTGCTCGAAACCAAGCTGAAACTGGGCTCGAGAAATGTCGTGGCTCGCCTCAAAATATTTATTGTTGTTCCAAATAACAATTAACACACTGTTTTACGTTTTTAAATAGAATAGCACGTATAATATCGGGCGTTTCTCTTAGACGGTACTTAATTACTGACGATCTTCTTATTATTTACCGGATTTCCTTATCCTTCCACCAGGCTGTTCGTTCGGATGCTTCCTTCTATGACCACTGGTATTTGTTCCGATGGACACTTGATGTTCTCGCACTCGCTCTAAATCTCCGTATCAAACTGACTGCCTTCTGACCGCCAGTTAGGGCCTTTTATAAGCATCTTTTCTCGTCCATTCTAGAACATTCATTACCGTTCAGCTTCTTTGCTCTTGCTGGTTCTGTCTTCTCGGATCTGTCGCGTAATGGGTCCTTCATGACCTCGGCTTCTGCTATCATTTCCTATATTCTTCTTTTTCCCTCATCCTGACTCCGTCGCAACTCCCCTATACCCTACTTAGCCATTTGTGAGGTATTTTAATTCCTCACACTATTTTGGGGCATTGTTCAACGTATTTGCCCTTTGTGCTCTCACAGCTCGGCCCGGTATTTCAAATTTTGCTTCGCATCTTCACTAGATAATGCAGAGAATTTTATAAAAAGTAACTTAATAACATTTTTTTAATTACACGCCTGTAAAATATTTTTTAAGAAAAATTTTTCCCTTTTTTTTACAGAAGGCAGGTTAAATTACTTACACGCATGTAATTTGTGAGCTGCGATTTTAAAACGGATCAGAAATTGACATTTTTCAAACCATTCATCAACCTGTCTAAGAAATTGATTTATAATTTATAAATTCAAAGGATCTTAAATCGCCTCGTAGTTTTCTCTAGTGTCTATTTCTTTGCTCATCTCTACAAGTTCTTAATTTGAAAGTGACTCTCTATCTAAATTCATAAACTAGTCGATATCATCTAATCCTAATCCATCAACAAATCTAAGCGCCAAATTACTGAAAGCTGCTTTATGTAGACATTTTTCAATGCATGCGGGTTTTCTCACAAATAACTCCAATAAAGGTTTTAAACTGTCATCACCAAATGCATTGAAACCGAGAAATAAAGTCAAACGCTCTTTTGAAACCATGTGTAGACGAATTGACACTTCTCTGCTTAAGAACAATCTGTCTGGCATTCTTTTCCAGTAAAGTCCCGTCTCATTAGCATTGAAAATTTGTTCAGCTACATTTTTAACCTCATCTGGTGATCTGCATTCAATACTTGACCTTTTCTAGAATGACTCATGAAAAGATTACAATGTGTCTATCTATCATCTATCCAAATGATTAGCAAAGCTTCCATTTTTGTCGTACTGCTAAATCTATCATGGACTATACCTAGGTCAGCGGTGGGCACTAAAATATTACCGAAGGGCTTAGCACTCACAAAACGCCATCGCTGACCTAGGTAAACGTATTAATTGTGATATGCTTTTTTTTTCTTAGTTAATTTGCGTACCTACCAGTTCTTTTGACAGGACCCACATGCTTAAAGATCAAACGACACACAATTTTCCAATTTGATGTCTAAGGAAATAGTTTTCCTTTTTTTTTTCTAATGGTTGTGCCATAGCTAGCTTTTCTTTATGGATATGCTTAACTATGGCCGCACCCAATTTGTTCAGTTTATGAGAAGTGAGAGCAACAAATGATGAAGGCAGATAAAAAGAGAATCAAAAATAAAATAAGCCAGAAACAAAACGACGATGATCTTGTTTACTTAGCTTTGGCTAAGGTCCACCGGATTTTTTCCGTCCATAATCATATTGATTCTTCCTAAAATTGCGGACCTGCTTCTTTTACCAATTTGTCGAAATGAGCAATTTTCATGTTGCCCTAAGGGGCAAAAATTTGACCTTTTTCGACGTCGGAAAGCAAAGTTTAAGGCTATCAGCTGAAATAAGCCTTCTATTCCACTTGAACTTATGCCAATTACAGATGCCTTAGGACTTGGCACCACCACCCAAGGGTATATCTAGTTCGTAGTAAAAAAAAACAAACATACTTTTTACTGGCACTTCCTTCTCAAATGCTCCCCAGGTGGCAACTTAAAATGCATCAGGCAGCCAAATGGGCATTAGGTGCACTCACATGCACATCTTCGGCACCTTTTTGCTCAAGGAGTCGTCGTCTTGTGACTAGCTCTCTAAGTCAATCACTGGATTTCACGTTCAATTTGCTTGTTTGGCCTCAGCTGACGATGCCGTTGCCTTTGCCGTCTTCGTCATCGTCTGGGCATACAAATATAATTAAGTGCGCAAAAGCTAACACGGGAGCAAAGCCAAGACCAGACCATACCAGACACCCAACCAACCCACCCACCCACACATGGTCCTGACAGCCTCTTCATTATCGCCATTGCAGTTATGTCCTGCCCTTCCTTCGACCTAGACGTCTGTCTGCCTGTCTCAAGTTGGCGCTACGTAACTTTTTTTTTGTATACCCTGTAACAAAGGTTTAGGGGGTATAATGTGTTGGGGCGAATGTGGGTAGAATGTCAGGTAAATAGTGGAATTTTCGACCCTACAAAGTATATATATATTTTTGATCTGCATCAACAGCTAAGTCTGTCTGTCAGATCTCAGAGATGGTAAAAGCTAGAGGGAACGATCAGATGAACAATAGTCGAGTTATACGCAAATTAAAATTCAGAAACGGCAATGGGCAGCACTTAACACTGTTCGTGTGGCGCCACATTTAAAAGTTTTTTTTTATACACTTGAAAAGTGTATATTAATTTTGCCCAGAAGTTTGTAACGCATTGAAATATTCATTTCCGACCACATAAACTATATATATTCTTGATCAGCATGACGAGCTGAGTTCATTTCCTCCGTCCGTCCGTCTGCCCGTCTGTTCGTCTGTTGCTACTCGTCCCTCAGTTTTGAAGCTATCTTGACCAAACTTTGCAAAAAGTCTTTAAATACAAATACGCTGCACATTTGTCGGAATCGGCCGGATCGGATGACTATATCATATAGCTGCCATAGGAACGATCGGTTCAAAAACTAGTTCTAATGAGAAAAACTTTTTTGTTTTCCATCGTAGCGTCACCAATCGTGGTATATATAAGTTTTATATGCTTCCACATAATTCAATAAAAATTTATAAAAATCGGATGACTATAGCATATAGCTGCCATATAAACGGTCGGTCCAAAAACTAGTTCTAGTGGGAAAAACTTTTTTGTTTTTCATCGTAGCGTCACCAATCGTGGTATATATTAATTTTATATAATTCCACACAATTCTGGAAAAATTTATCAAAATCGGATGACTATATCATATAGCTGCCATAGGAACGATCGGTTCAAAAACTAGTTCTAGTGAGAAAAACTTTTTTGTTTTCCATCGTAGCGTCACCAATCGTGGTATATATTAGTTTCTTATACTTCCACATAATTTATGAAAAATTTATCGAAATCGGATGACTATAGCATATAGCTGCCATAGGAACGATCGGTCAGAAAATAATTTTAGTAAGAAAAAATTTTTTTTGTGTATCAATTGGTATACGCGACTTTCAAAAACTGCAAGGGTATTTCAATATTTTCGGCGTAGCCTGCCTTCTCGTTTTTTCTAGAAATCTGTTGATTTGATTGACCCGTTTGTCATTCTAGTAAAATTGTATAAGCGACGATAACATAAAATAGAGCAAGGAGAGAGAGAAAGCTCAATCTTTTCATATGTACTATAAGCTGCCCATTTGAAGGAACCACTCAGATCCTAAGACTATATCATAAAGCTGCCTTAGGAACAATCGGTCAGAGAATTATTTGAAGTAATTCAGCTTGTGGTTTAGGCCTGCATTCAATAAAATTTATAAACTTTATGAACTTGATGCTACAGGGTATAATTACAGTCAGGCTTGACCGACTTTCCTACTTATTTTTTTTTTTTTTTTTGATCTGGGCTGACTGCCAACAAGCATCATTAGTCCTAATGAGCTGTGTAATAAAATTTCATCAAAAATGTGCAAACAAACTTGAAGCTGGCAAAGCAGATTAGGTTAAAAAAAATGGTAGAGGGGGTGGTGGTAATAGGTAGGGGTACCTTCAATCTTGGCTGTAATTAATAAACCAATTTTAATTGGAAAAGGTAAGGCGGCTGCTGGCCAAATTATAAAAATTTCATGCATGTGCAATGTGTGTGTTAGCTGCATTGTCAGCAAACCACATAACTTGGCCTCATTCCAATTGTCTTGCTCTCAAAGGAAACGCCCAGCCAGTGACGCCAAATCGTCGCCAAGTTTTCGTTTTGGGAAACTTTTCTCTCTCTCGCTCCCACCCCCCCCCCCCCTTTGTCCTTGAAATGGGCACAATGCGGGCTTTTTACGCGCTTTTGTCCTTTTGTTATGGTTTTCTTACGTCAGCCAAGAGACTGCGAATGAAAGGGGTCATAGTTGGCAGCTGGGTGAGCACCCTGACTTTGACCTGGTTGCATAAGAACACTAGCTACGGGTAACTTGTGCAAGGGTCGGTCACTTCTGCATTTGATTAAGTGCCTACCAACATCTACGGGGGGGGCACATGAGTTAACCCCCCATTTAAAAGGCTAAGTGCGTTAAAGTAGAAAACTAGTTGAATAAGTGGAAAATTGTCGGTGTTAAGGGGACATGCTTGGGAATGGTAAATCGTTTGTATTAAGTAAAAACGAATAATCGTAAAATTTCCAGGCGACGGTATTTTTAAATATATATTATTATTTATTTATTTATTAGCTATAATACATTCAGGTACTAAATAATATTAAGACTAATAGTAAATAGGGTTCGAGAAGCTAGACCTTAGACTAAAATTTAATATAAAATTGCAAATATTTAGGGTTTGATTTTCAACTGTGTGAATTGGTCTATAACTACCAAATACTTAAGTTTTTACTTCACTAAGCAGGACCCTAAACCAAACCTTCTAAAGAAGTAACTAATCACTGTTATACTCTGAACCCATTAAAATAGGTTCAATTATGAAATACGTGGGTTGCTATTTAGCCATTTTAGGACCAATTGGCATTTTCCCAAAAAAAGTATGGACTTTTATCGATAAAAGCTTCATACAACTCTTTCATGTGTGACCACGTTTGATATCGATTAACGATTAATCAAAAACTTACCTCGGCAGAAAAGTGTAAGTAACTCGTGAAAATTTTCGTGCAAACATTTGTCACAACTTTCGACGTGGTGATAATCACGACAAAAGTGCAACGATGAACTTATATCTTTGTATGGCGATGAAGCACCATCCTATAGCATTGGTGAAAAATTGGTTTAATGAATTCAATCGCGGGCGACGCTCGCTCGAAGACGAAGGTCGTCCAATAACAGTCGTTGTGCCAGAAACTGATAATGCAAGATCGTCATGTGACATACCATGAGATAGAGGCATCCTTGGGCATTTCTTCCACCAGCATACATTCGATATTGCATGAACACCTGGGCGTAAAAAAGGTTTGTTCTCGTTGGATCCCGCACAATTTGACAAACGCTCAAAAAAAGGCTCGTGTGGATTGGTGCAAAGAAATTTTGAAAAAATATAATCGCGGTGTTTCAAAAGACGTTTATAAGATCGTCACAGGTGACGAATCATGGATCTATGCTTATGAGCCCGAAACAAAACAGCAATCGACCGTGTGGGTCTTCGAAGACGAGCCAAATCCAACGAAAGTCGTTCGTGGAAGAAGCACTTCGAAGCAAATGGTCGCGTGTGTCTTCGGTAAAACTGTTCATGTGGCGACTGTTCCGCTTGAGCAGCGTAGGACGGTCAATTCTGAGTGGTACACCACAATTTGTTTGCCTGAAGTCTTCGGAGAAATTCGAAAAACGAACAAGAGAAGACAGATCATTGTGCACCATGACAATGCGAGCTCTCACACCAGCGCCTTTTTGACCGCCCAAAACGTCGAATTGATGGGTCATCCGCCGTACAGCCCTGACTTGGCACCCAATGACTTCTTTTTATTCCCGCACATCAAGGGAAAAATGCGTGGTCAACGATTTTCGTCGCCAGAAGATGCTGTTAAAGAGTTCAAAAACCATGTTTTGGAGGTGTCTCAATCGGAGTGGAAAAAGTGCTTCGACAATTGGTTTGAGCGCATGCAAAAGTGTATAAATCTTGCTGGAGAATACTTTGAAAAACAATAAAACCATTTTTGATCATAAATATTCGCGATTTCATTATTAGGCCAGCAATATATATAGCAACCTACGTATGTAAGTCCCAAACATCAATGCCTTATCTGAAGCCAGTTGCCAGCGTGTATCCCTGATTAAAGAGTTAATTATAGAAAATGGAAACCCAAACCAGTCAAAGGGAATGACTGACTTTTGAATCCGATTGCCCAAAAAAAAAAACGCC
Organism: Lordiphosa mommai; assembly: GCA_018904225.1. Classification (NCBI taxonomy): domain Eukaryota; kingdom Metazoa; phylum Arthropoda; class Insecta; order Diptera; family Drosophilidae; genus Lordiphosa; species Lordiphosa mommai. The sequence goes on along the minus strand of JAEIFT010000067.1, from coordinate 33,354 downwards.
AGACGGTATTCAGACTTGGACGTTGCGGCGCCCTAGAAAACCACTCGGCAAATCTCAAGCTCAATAAAAATTGGTAATGCGAAAAAATGTGAATTAACTTGCTTGTGCCATTCAACGGGGCGTTAAATCCTTTCAAGCAACAGAGCAAAGTTCCTTCATGCTGGGCTTAGCCATTTTAGCTTGCGACATCAATTTTTGCTTCTTCTTCTTCTTTTTTATTTGTGGTAACTTATCCCTGCTGCCTTCTCCTCCGGCCCTTTTTCAATTACCCACAATTTGCTTTCGGCCCCTGTAGTCGGCTGCTGTTTTATTGCTTGGTTTGCTTTACATTTGTTTCTTTGTCGAAACGGAGATACAAAGTCGCTAAAAATTGCGATGCCAAAATATGACCTCATTTTTATACAAACACACACACACACACACACAACCATGCACAGTGGCAAAGGAGGGGCTTTTAGACGTACTTAGCTCGCTTCACATTACGCATACGACATGTGTGGTATGGACAATTTCAAGAACACAACAAACAGCAAACAATTTTCCTGCCAGCGCAATGAATTTCAAATGGTCAAGGATTGTTTAAGAGGGTAGGTTGGTCTGTCAGTTTTGTGGCCCATTAAAGCGCAGGCTTGGCACTGAAAGCCACTTTAATGCAACTACCAATGGCGTGTTGGCCATCAAATTTCAAAAGAAAGCTCATTGCGTGCAACAAACAAAACAACAACAACAACAAAAAAGCATACACAAAATGACCAATTGATTGCGTGCATTGCATTTTACTTTTGACGTGTAAATTCCGATTAACCTGTAAAAGAGGATTACCAAGTGGACTTTATTTTTTTTTTTGACCCAGAAAAATAAAAGTTTGGAGAGTGGAATTTCTGTGTTTTTTTTGTATTTGCATTGAAAAGGGTGACCCTTGAAACGGGTGCGAAATGGAGTGGGATCATATTGCTCTTATACTAGGTTTTATATATCATTCAAAATTTTAAACACACTTCATTAATTTTTTTAAGTTATATCCAACTAGTTACCTGCTTTAGTAGAAGAACAATATTAGAACTATATGAACTATAAAAACTATTTGTTATGTGGCATATTTTTAGAACACCATTTTTTGGATCTTTTACATCCATGAGTTTTTATGATATCTTGAAATAATACAACATTTTTAATATTTCAAAAAATTATACTTGTACCGGTACGTACCGGTATACCGAAATAAAAATCTGAGGACCGTATCGAAACCGAAAAACGAAATAAACTGAAAACCGAAATAGAACCTTTAACCGAAATTCTCATTTCGGTACGTACCGTAACCGATATTCGTTTCGGGATTAATCCCTGGACAAAACTGATAATGATTGAATCCAAACATGGAAAGAAAATTCGATCCTGTCCCAAATACACGTCTTTCCCCTTCTGATCCCGAATCCAATTTTTAATTCAGTCCCGATCAGAGACCTGTAACGAGCATACACGCTCGCGCCTCATTAAAATTGCGAGTATGTTTAATTAACGAGCTCGTTTTATGTAAAGGCTTGTTTGGCTTATAGCTCATTATCCGCGAGTCAAAGCGAGCTCGTTGCTCTTTGGTCACGAGTTGCAGAGAGCTATTGTAAAAAACAATAAGCACGCCCCATTTACCAAGAACTTATAACATGAAGAGAGCGCAAGAGATTACAAGCGCCGCTTGCTTTACGCTCGTTCTTGCAGCTAAATTGATCATTTTGCTCACATGCTTAAATAAGCTTGAACTATTAGTGCTCGTGCTTGCAAAATCTGATTTAATGTACAAATTGGCGAGCATTGGCGAGTGATGCTAGTATGAGCGACGAGCGCCAACAAGCTCGCAAATTAGGTACTCGTTGCAGGTGTCTGGACTAGAGTTGTGCCGATTTTCATGAACTATTTCGAATGAACTATTCATTAAAATGATCCAATGAACTAGGTCTCAGCGTTTGAACTATAGTTCATTTTTTGAACTATTTACTTATTGACAAATAGTTCAATTTTGTGAATCATAGTTCATTTTTTGTGAACTAAAGGTAATTTTTGTACACTTTAGTTCATTTTAGTGAACTTTTGTTCATTTTGTGAACTATACTTAACTTTTATAACCAATTCACTTTTCGAACTGTTGCAAATTTGTAATTAATAAATGTCATAATATGAACTATAGTTCACAAAAATAAACTATAGTTTACAAAAATGAACAATAGTTCACAAAAATGAACTATAGCTCGAAATTTAATAGTTCATCAAAAAATGAACTAATGAACTAGGTATTTGAAATGAACTAGATTCTCCAACTCTAGTCTGGACCCGATCGCAACCATAATTTGCGATTCAATCCCGTACCGATTCCAAAAAATTTCCTGCTTCTGGAGAAAATTCTTAAATCAAGTACGAAATACTTTAATCAAGAATTTATTGTAATCTAACCCTCTAGAACGAACAGGATAAGATATTAAGTATGATTCGTTCTTGGGTGTACTTAAACTAAGTACGAATCAATTTAATAAAAACGAATCGGGATTGGTTTAAGACCATTTCGTTCTAGCAAAAGGCTTAAAATCCTTGGAATAGCCCAAATTGTATTTAATGTATCCCAAAAGGGTCTGAAATCAAGTATTTCGGGATTGAAAAAATCGTACTTGAACCAAGTATTTTGAAGTTGTAGTATTTTCGTACTTCGTAAGTACAAAGTTCTCAGTTTTTTTCTGAATGTCGCTGCTGTCGATTATGTAGCTGCCGTCAAGTCGGTTTATCAAATTCATTAAGGATATATGTAGCATGTCTTCTCCTGTTCCCGGAATATTTTCTGAAAATAATTCATGAGACTATTCCTTGCAAATGGTTTCTGGAATCAAACCCCCCAATTTTACTCATATTAATTATTGTTAAGCAACTTAACGTGCTGCCAGTTTACCATTAAATAAATATAACACTGGCCCATTGAAACCATTTTGAAAATTGGAAAATGGACGTGTGGCGCTTTAACTGCCAATTTAAAATGGCTTTGGCAAAGAAAGAACGAAGAAGGGGGGAAATTGGTTAGCTAAGGCAATTGCAGCTCTGTGCATGCAATGCCTGTGTGTGGGTTTGCAGGTGGGGCCCACTCCATGCTTGGCTGCTAGTCCAGTCTGTTATCTCTTCCATACACAGGTGAAAGCCTAGACTCTTGCCAACAACAATATGGACAAAAAACCTTGGGCATGCTCTTGGTTTTGGTTTTGCCTTAATTAGTGCGGAAATTATTAATTATATCTCGGCTGGATATCTACCAGGTTTGTGTTTCATTCAATTCCGTAATAATTGAAATCGAAAGCTAATACAAATCCAATTAACTTTTTTTCGGTTTGAATTGCAACCAAGTGGGATGCGGCAATTGTGGCATTGACATCGTGTCTGCGGTTTCCTAATTGCCCTTGGGCCAAAATGCATTTAAAATGTCGCAAAGTTTTCTGGTTGCTGCTTTGTGGTTGGTTGGCAATTGTTTTATTGTAGAAATTGCAATTAATACTCTTTGCTGATGAAGTTTAATCCATAAAGTAAGGCTTAAAAGCACAGAAAGAGCTCTTGTTAACAAGTAAAGTTATAATAAAGAAAAAACCTATTGTACTTCATTACATTTTCTTGCAAATGTATCAAATAATGAGCGATCGGAAATGTTTTGCACTTTTTATACACTTGAAAAGTGTATATTAATTTTGCCCAGAAGTTTGTAACGCATAGAAATATTCATTTCCGACCCCATAAACTATATATATTCTTGATCAGGACGACGAGCTGAGTTCATTTCCGTTTGTCCGTCCGTCCGTCTGTCCGTCTGTCTGTCTGTTTCTACGCGAACTAGTCTCTCAGTTTTAAAGCTATCGAGCTGAAATTTTGCACAGAGTCTTCTTTTTACTGCACGCAACTAATATGTCGGAACCGGCCGGATCGGGTGACTATATCTTATAGCTGCCATAGGAACGATCGGTCGAAAAAATAAGTCTCTAGTGAGAAAAACTTTTTAATTTCTATCGTAGCGTCACCAATCTTGGTATATATTAGTTTTATATGCTTCCACATAATTCTGGAAAAATTTATCCAAATCGGATGACTATAGCATATAGCTGCCATAGAAACGGTCGGTCAAAAAACTACTTTTTGTGAGAAAAACTTTTTGATTTTCCATCGTAGCTTCCTTATCTTGTGTTATATGTCCCACAATAAAAGCTTTAAATCATGACTTTCACATAATTCTGAAAAATTTATCAAAATCGGATGACTATAGCATATAGCTGCCATAGGACCGATCGGTCGGAAAATGTGTTTTACTAAGAAAAGTTTTTTTTATGGTATCAAATTTTTTTTAATCAATGATTTAAATTTTAAATATCTGATATCTATATCCTATATATATTTTACCGGTTAAATCAGTTGGAGTAATCTTTTCAAGTGTATTAAAACTTCAGCACAGTCGAAGTTAGCTTTGCCTTCTCGTTTAAAATACATATTCCACATCATAATCTGTAAGGTGTACAGGGTGTACCAAAGGTTACAGTGCCAAAAAAAAAGAACAGTTTGTGCCTAACAGTTCTCCCTTTCTTTTAAAAAATTGATCTGATCATTTTTTCTGCATCATTGTATTGCTTATATCCCTAGACCTCAGATCCATACTGCATAATTGCACCTGCTGTAGCTTCAAAGAGCTGATACTTGCAGCGATAGGTACCAAATTTTCCAAGTACTGTTGAACGCTATCATTGCATCTTTTAGTTTGAGCCACATGTGGGTTTTAAAACGCATGTTGTTGGTAATTGTAATACCCAGGTACTTATATCCTGTAAACGAACTCCCTCAAGGTACCATTTTTCCTCACTCGCCTTCCGTCCGCCTTTTTTTTTAATTTTTTGTTGTTTTTTGGGCAAAAAACCATTGTGCATACGCGTCTCCCTCTTTACCTCGAAGCTTCTTGCGATTATTGAGATGGGTCTGGCGGTGCTAAGCGTCTTTCTATTAATAGTACCAAAGGCTGCTCGAAAATCTACGAAAAACATGTACAGTTTCCGTTTACGCTCTAGGTACGACTTTGCAATACTTGTCAGTGTAAAACAAGTAAGAAAGTCGGTCAAGCCCGACTGTAATATACTCTGTACCTGTTTGTATGTAACTGATAACTTTAAAGTGTGAGGGTACTGAGAGCGGCGCCGTCAAGCAAGGTCCAATTGGGAAATTACCAGTTAGCTATTGCCCTCTCGCTCTCTCTTTCTCGGAAGTTCTACCAATCGCTGTGGTATTGTTGTTGTCGTTGGTTTTTATTTTCTTTTACGTATAGCTCTAAAATCGTTTATCTGATCAAAAAACGATGTATAAATTCATAATAAATAGAAGAATATATGTCTAGAATGTTCGAACTATCTATCTTGAAAATTGTGGGAGTTATTTCGATTTTTTTTTAATTTGCGGGGGAGTCAGGGGGCGTGGCAAAAATAAAAAATAAATTTGATCTGCCTGCAGGTTTAAGAATTATATGTTCCATACACTTCAAACCTCTAGCTCTTACCATCTCTGAGATCTCTTCGTTCATACGGACAGACGGACATGGCTATATCGACTCGGCTGTTGATGCTGATCAAGAATATATATACTTTATAGGGTCGGAGATGCCTCCTTCTGGCTGTTACATACATTTGCACAAACCCAATATACTCTGTGTACCTTCGGTACAGAGTATAAATAGCAGGAGAGAATTATCGTTGACCCACGCAGTTAGCCGTTCCCGGAACACCAATAAAAGTCTGTAAGTTTGATTTTTTTTTATAGGCATCTTCATACAATTTGTACAGTATCTTTAGGTCGATCTGGAAAGAGTTATAAGCTATGTTCCAAGTCTGTGAACCTGTTCGACAGTGGCTTAAAACAGGGTGTCAACCCGGAACTCGAACCGGAACCGTACACCGAAAAGAACCGATTGAAACTCAGAACAAGAACCAAAAGGTCCACTAAACCGATCTTTATGAAAATTTCATGTCGATCAGAAAGAGTCATAGGCTTTGACTTAAGTCTGTTAACCGGGTTGAAACCGGTTCAAAAGTGGTTCAGAGCCATATCTCAGAAATATTGAAGCTATCAACTTTAAATTTGGTGTTTAAGTTGTAGGGAGACAGATTTAATATTTCACTGGTTTAAGATCGATTTCGAACTTGAAAGTTATGTGTAGGTTCGTTACATGGAAATAGACATTTTACTGTTTTAAGACCAGTTTCGCTGAATTGGTTCAATAGTGGTTCCGAGCCATTTTTGAAGCTATGATGAAATTTGATGTTTAAGTAAATTATATAGAGATAGACATTTCAGTAGTTAAAAACCCTTTCCGAAACCGCTGAACCAGTTCAATAGTGGTTCAGAGTTTAATCTCATAAATGATTGAAGCTATTTATGAGCCTGAAATTTGGTGTGTAGGATAGTTATATGGAGATAAACATTCAAGTGGTTTAGATCCAGTTCCGAACCCGCTGAACCGGTTCAATAATGTTTCGGAAACTTATCGCTGAACTGATTGAAGTTATGAATTTGAAGAACCGGTTCCTAACCTGTTTAACATTGGTTCTATTCCTAATTTTTTGAATGATGATTTCAAAATTGGATGTTGCGTGGTGAACGTTTTCTCATCTCCATTTCAAAAGATCTTTTTAAAATTATAAACAGACGATCATAAGATATGTACGATTAGGGTATCGTCTTTGGGTTTTTTATAAGCGAATTAATAAGTTCCAAATTCAGAGTTTGTCACCCATTGTCCCCCCAGGACGCTGAACACCTTTAGATATTTACACCCACACGAACCGAATGCATGCCGAGGTTTATGCCAAGAAAGCAAACAATTTCAAGTCGCTGGCCAGCATTCAATGAAGTAGGTCAGAGCTATCTCTTTTTGGACTCGCTCTTCTTGAGTTCTTATAAAGAAGAGTGTACAAAATTTGACTGTAACATTAAATGAATTGTTTTTTTAGTCCACTTCTGCTCAGACTTGTACAACTTGTAGTTGGTTTCCCCCCCCTTTTTTTTCCTCTTTCTTCTCTTTACAAAAGTTCTTAATTGCAAAATGGCCATTTCCTCAGAGCCAGAGATTCCCAGAGTGGTAAGTTGCTCGTAATTTGGGCATAATTATGACAACAACCAACAGCTGGCAACTACAACAGTGCCATGCCACGCCCCCTTACAACGCCCATATTTTATTTTGCATTCTCATGCAATTTAAGTTGCTGGGGGGGCCGAAAAGTTGTGCGTTTTCTTCTATATTTAAAGTTTAATTACTCCACCAGACAATGGCTTCAAATGGCGTGCATTGTCAGCGAAAGAATAAAAATGGAAACTTTTCTTAACTTACACCAGAGTTTCCCTTAAAATATATAAGAAAGCGAAAAATTTGCCATTGATAAAATTGCATGCCATTTCCGGTCAGTAAACTTTCAATGTAAAAAGTTTTTGTTTGTGTGCAAATCGAGTATAAAAGGGGAAAAGGGGGAAAGGGGAAAAGGTAAATTTACAATTGAGCCAAGTTATGTAAGTTGTGGAAGTTACATATATGTTTAATCCGTTTAACTTTGTTACTGAACTTTGTGTGCGTCATGACGATGAAATCAAAAAAAAAATTGAAAATTTCGTTAAGTTGCCCAGAAGCCACCAAGTGCATGTGCAACTTGAATAACTCAATTAGTGAGCCATTGTTATGTGTACCATACACTTGCTTAGTTGTTGTTTAAGCGCATTTTTCATGCTGCTTTGCTTTCTGAAGCAGCAACTACAAAGAAAAGCGAAATTTGTCGAGAAAAGTGAAATGAAATATATATAAAAAAAACTATGTTTAGTTGCACTTTAGTGCAAAAAAGTGAAACGCTCAATTCCAACTTAAATATGCCCCACCTATCCCCATGGTCTTTCATTTTGGTTAACTCTCTGTTCTCATGTGTACATATTTGTGCACATGTATGTAAATTTGTTAAGCTTTTCCGCTTAGTCCAACTGTGCGTAGCTTTTTACACGGCCGCACCCAGTTTCCCGCTAATGTGTCACTAATTAGCTGGGACAGGAATTGGGTGCGCGTATTCCTCTCGGGTTGAAAAATGAGCCACAATTCGAAGGCTATTAAGCGAGTGTTTAACAACCAAGGGAATTAATAGCTTAAGTTATATTTAGAATTGTTGCACATCAATCGAAATAAAATAGTTTTTAAAGCGTTTGGTCTTCAATATTTAAATCTGGATAATCTTTTAACTAAAAAACTGTTTGTTATCAAGGGTAGTGTCTTTAATAAACTAAAGGGTATTTAAAACATCATATGTTAGTCCAATGGTAACAATATTTGATTGTCATCAGATATAAGAAAAAATAAAAACTTCCATTTTTTTTGTATTTCTTGACATTTTAAAAGTAGTTCACCCCTAGAAGGAGCATAGGGCGAAAACAAAGTTCATCCAACGATTCCTGTCTAAAGCCAGGTGCCTTAGTTCAATCCAACTTTTCAGAGTTCCTTTGTAACAAAGCCAAAAGTGTCCTTGGTTTTATCAAGAATTCTACACCACCAAACAACTTTACTCTTTGCTACTTCGACCAATTCTAGAATAATCAGGCCAGTTTCCGATTTCGATCAAATTATGCGGAATCGGAACCGTTTTCGAAAACCGATTGTCCTATTCGGCAAATAAAATCAAATTTCAAAATCTTATTTTAAAACAAACGAAAACTAGTTAAACTATAAGATATTATCCGTACCATGACCTACGATAAAAAAAAAAAAAAAAATTGACAAAATGGCGGCTTTTTTAAAAAAAAAATCGAATTTCACCCAAAATTTGATCAGATCAAAAAATCGATAAGTCCATGGTATGGAGAACTATATAAAAACGAGAAGGCAAAGCTAACTTCGACTGTGCTTTACTCCAACTGATTTAACCAGTAAAATATATAAAGGATATAGATATCAGATATTAAAAATTTTGTAATCATTGATAATAAAAATTTGATACCATAAAAAAAAACTTTTCTTAGTAAAACACATTTTCCGACCGATCGGTCCTATGGCAGCTATATGCTATAGTCATCCGATTTTTATAAATTTTTTCAAAATGATGTGAAATCATATAAAACTAATATATATCAAGATTGGTGACAGTACGATGGAAAACAAAAAAGTTTTCCTCACTAGAACTTGTTTTTTGACCGACCGTTTTTATGGCAGCTATATGATATAGTCATCCGATTTTGATAAATTTGTCCAGTATTATGTCGAAGCATGTAAAACTAATATATACTAAGATTGGTGACGCTACGATGGAAAACAGAAAAGTTCTTCTTACTAAGACTTATTTTCCAACCTATGGCAGCTATAAGATATAGTCATCCGATCCGGCCGGCTCCGTCATATTAGTTGCGTGCAGCAAAAAGAAGACTCTGTTCAAAATTTCAGCTCGATAGCTTTAAAACTGAGGGACTAGTTCGCGTAGAAACAGACAGACAGACAGACAGACGGACAGTCGGACAGACGGACAGTCGGATAAACGGACAGTCGGACGGACGGACAGACGGAATTGAGCTCAGCTCGTCGTCCTGATCAAGAATATATATAGTTTATGGGGTCGGAAATGAATATTTCAATGCGTTACAAACTTCTGGGCAAAATTAATATACACCTTTCAAGTGTATAAAGATGTAGAAAAAAATTCGGTAGTGATCGGATCATTTGTCTTTGAGTATCACTCCAGCAAATTCGGAAAATGCAGTTTCGAAAAAAACGCGTTTAAAAACGCTACCGAGCGTCTTCTCTTTAAGTGGCTATAACTTAAAAACTATTTGAGATATCGATTAGAAATTGTTATATGTTATTTTTAAAGAAGTAATCTATCGGAATATGAAAAATATCGAAAAAGTACCGTAGAATTTGTCTTTCTGTAAAAAATCCACAAATTTTGTCCATAAGCCTTTTGCAGGTGTGACTGGAGCCATAATTTTCATTAAAATTAAAGTACCTAGTTCCTTATCTTTTGAAAAGGTAAATGAAAATTTGGAATTCTCGAATTTTTAAATACCTAGGTAAGATAAAAGGTACACAAAATTTGTATCTAGGTATGTACCTGGTCGTTACGCACCTTGTTAGCTTAGAATGTCTTTGACAGGACTTCCCCTTGGTCCGGTGGGTCTATCTTACTTATCTATATTCTTGGTTGGTGGCGTAGCTTCTTCTCCATAGGCGAAATTGTATTCGTCATCGCCTGCCAACAGGTGGGAAAAGTAGTTTCTCCATTTATCTAGTGCCACTTTAGGAGCTGTGACCAAATTTCCATTTTCGTCCTTGCATTGTGTGACTTCGGGCTTGATATTGATAAAAGTCGATTTGTGGATGTGTAAAACAGTTTATAACGAAAATTTATATATTTAAATTTTATAATGGGCAAAAATTTTTCGTTTTTTAAACTTTTTCAGGTAATATTCTAGAATGGGTCTTAGAATGCGTTTTGTACATAGTACTTCCACTTAAGGGCCAGACAAGCTTCCTCGCGGCCTGATATGGAAAATAATAAAGATATATAATATAAGGTTACCACAACCAACCCCACCCTCCCCAAGAAAACGCATTTCTAGTGTAGCTCCTTCTTTTTTCTTTGAAAAAGACGCTGCTCCTCTGGCCTTATTTTCCCGGTATCGTTGTTTTACAGCTCGCGTTCTTAACGTGCGCCCTGTCCAATCCATCGCATTTCCGATCGGTACTTCTAAAAACCAGTCGTCGAACCGTCGTTTTCGAACCTTTCATACATGGACTTAAGGGAAACCACCAAAATACCAAATCAGTTGGCTATGATTTCTATCGCCGTATTTTGGGTGCACCCAAATATGTGGTAGCACCCATGGTAGATCAAAGTGAGCTGGCCTGGCGCATGTTGTGCCGTCGTTATGGAGCTGAACTTTGCTATTCACCCATGTACCATGCCAGTTTATTTGCCAATGATCTGAAATATCGCAAAGATGCGTTGCAAACGTGTCCAGAGGATAGACCATTGATAATACAATTCTGTGGCAATGATCCGCAACAGATACTGGAAGCAGCAATGGCGGCCCAGCCGCATTGCGATGCCATAGACATCAATTTGGGTTGCCCTCAGGCCATAGCCAAGCGTGGACACTATGGATCATTTCTGCAGGATGAGTGGGAGCTATTGACGCAGATAGGTAGGTAAAAATCTTATGGATTAAAATTTAGAATAAACTATTCAAAATTATTTTTTAGTAAGCACCCTAAATGAGAAGCTAGCCATACCGGTGACCTGTAAAATACGCATCTTTGAGGATCGAGAGAAGACCATACGCTATGCCAAAATGCTGGAAGCAGCCGGTTGTCAGCTACTTACGGTACATGGTCGGACGAGAGAGCAAAAGGGTCCAATTACGGGTGTGGCCGATTGGAGTTACATTAAGGAGGTGCGAGAGCACATAAAAATACCCATGTTTGCCAATGGCAATATATTGGGACTGGAGGATGTGCATCGTTGTCTGGAAGCCACGGGAGTAGATGGAGTAATGAGCGCCGAGGGCAATCTACACAATCCAGCCATATTTCAAGGCATTTCACCGCCCGCCTGGCAAATGGCCCATGAGTACTTGGACTTGGTTACTCAATATCCATGTCCCACCTCCTATATACGCGGACATCTCTTCAAGCTTTTCCATCACATGTAAAGATTAGGAGAATTTTTATTGAAAATGTTTTTATATTTGAAATATTTTTCAGCATGAATATCAGTGGCAATGCAGAGTTAAGGGAACAATTGGCCACTTCCAATCAGCTAGAGCAATTTCGTAATATTGTGAACAAACTGCAAACCAAATACGAGCCATTTTACAAAGGGGACATCAAGTATGTGCCGGAGGCAATGGATTCCCCCACAGACTCAGAAGCGGTAAGTTTTACTTAAAATCTTTTTCAAGTTCTAAAATTTCAAATTTTTCCTTTTACAGAAACCAGCCCTGCCGCCTTGGCTCTGCCAGCCCTATATACGCGCCTCACCCGAATCCCATCGCCAAAAGATAGCCGAAAAGGAGCGCGAAGCCATCGATCCCAATCGCACAAAGCGTCAATACTTTGACAAAGATGGCAATGAAATCTCCCGCAAGCGTATGAAAAAGCTGCGACGCCGTCAGCGACGTCCAAGTAAAACTGAGGCTCAAATACAGTCAAGGCATGAACGTCGCCTGGCCTATTGCACAGAATGCGCCAATCCTCAGGGTTCCAAGTGTGAATTTCAGCTATGTCGCGTCTGTTGTCGAGACAAATGTTTTGCCGATGATTGTGATTGTCCCGGACATGGTATACTCATCAAGTCACGACGTGCCAAGGCCAAGCGTTATGAGGCGCATTCCCAGCAAAAGCAGCAGCAGCAGGAGGAGATCAATGATAGCGTTGCTTCGTCTGATTTAGCTGGTAGTGAGGTTCTTTGATATTGGTTTAGCGAATTTATTTTTGTACAAAATGTGGTAGGAAATTGGCCCAGTTGTTGTTCCTATATCGATGTCTGCAAATAAAAAATCAAAGTTTTGGTTTTATGTTCAAAGTCGTTGATATTTTGAATTTAAAAGTGTGAGTTAACAGTTAGCTGTTAATCAATCAAACAGAACCCGCAACTGTTAGAGTGGTAGCTATTTTGAATTAAGCGGGTAACTTAACTAATGCAGTAGCAAAGAAAGCGGGCTTAGATTTGAATTTTAAATTGAGCGGGTTGGTTAACAGCCAATGTCCTTATCCAAATTATAAGACACCTTGTTTTTTCTAATTATTTTTCAAGTTAACGTATTTAGAACAGGGACCCTAATCATTATGAGACTTATTTTATAAATTAAAACTTAAGCATTATTTCTTAAGTTTTATTATTTATTTCAGAAAATATTATCTTTTAAGTTTTATTTTGAAAGAATTATTTTTTTTTCTTAAAATTCAAAAATTATAATTATTTTTTATTTTTATTTATTATTTAAAAAGCATCATTATTTTTTAATTTTTATTTATTATTCTAGATTATTTTTAGAGTTTGATATATTAATCAAAAATAAAAATTATTGCTTGAGTTTTTATAATAAAAAAAAACAATAAAACTCAATTTAAAATATCAAGGTCCCCATAACACTTAGATACAAATTTTTACATTATTTAAAATTTAAAACATTATTTTATTTTATTAAAATTTTTAGAATTTTTTAAAGAATTTTTTAATCCTGGGAAAAAAATTTTTCCATATATTTTTCGTTAATCACGATTGATGGAATATCTTCTGGTGTTGTTCGAGTAGTGGATTGGTTTTTTCATTTATTTGTTATTCTTTATTTCGTAATACCATTTATAAAGGAAAAACAAATTTGTGTCAAGTGCTATGGGGACCGAGAATGGAATTGAGTTTTATTGTTTTTTTTTATAAAACAAGCAATTATTTTTATTTTTTGATTATAAATAAAACCAAAAAATAATTATTATTTTCTGAATAATAAATAAAAATAAAAAAAAAGATTACTTTTTGAATAAAAATAAAAAAAAAAATAGTTTGAATTTTAAGAAAAAACTGAAAAAAATATTTGTAATTTTATAATAATATTTTTTTAAATTATTTTTTTAAAATTAAAAAAACATGGATTTGTAAAGTGGGCTTGGTTAAACTTGATGTTCTATCTGACTTTTGAAATTAAAATTAAGAAAAATCAATTAAATTGTCGTCACTGTTAAAGTTTCTAACGAATTAATCAAAACCTTTATATCACATAATATGAACGTTATCTTAAAATTTTGAAAACCTTAAAAAATAATAATTTTGAAAATTAAAATAAATTTTGTCTAACCATTTCCAATTTTCAGGGTTTTTCCAAAATTTTAAAATCCCGTTGGTAATATATGGTAAATATGTTTCTCTTGAGTTTCATTCATAAATTTTCCGCCTATTTTTCGACTTTAGGGGTAGATTTGAAAACGATTTTGAATTCGATCAAATTTTCAAATTCCTTTTCCTTCAGTTTTCCGGACTTTCCGAATTTCGAAAATCCGATGGTGAAGTTTTGTTATTTAAAGCTTTAAAAATAAAATTTGGAGCTGATCGGATAAAAATCATACATCAGTTTTCCGCCCATTTTCGGACGTCAAATATTTTCAAAAATTTCAAAGTTATGTACGTCTTCATCTTCGCGTGCACTGTGAACGAATTCGAGCGAATTCATATAAATCCTACTGCACTGTTTTTCGTCTTCAGCTTCGTCTTCATCTTCGCTTTAGCGCGCACTATGTTTGCAGCCTTAGAATGGTAGCTATTTTGAATTAAGCGGGTGACTTAACAGAAGCAGTAGACGAGCGGGCTTAGATTTGAATTTTGAATTGAGCGGGTAAGTAAACAGCTATAACGGTTCCACGGTTTATTATTTTGAATTGAGCGGTTTAGTTAACAGCTGCCTGTTATTCATGTAAACAAGAGCCAGCACTGGTTCCATTATGTTTTAAATTAAAATTTAACAGTTCTGTTAAGCAAGTGTGCCAAGCTGGCTGCCTTAGAACTGGTTCCGCGCTGTATTATTCAAGGCAAAATAAACTTAATTCATTAATTGTGCAGTTAAACTACTCCCAAACCAGCCCAAAGTAAGAATTCATCAAATATTTTGCCTTATTTAGGACACTTTCAGTCTTTTATTAGGTGGCGTTTCATTTAACTCCTCACTGTCTGCCCCCGCCACCTTATCCATTTCCGCATCTTCCTCTTCGCTTTGGTTGTCATCCGAACTCTCGGAGAATACTATGGGTCCTTGACCCTTAACAAACATAATGGTCTTGCCCAATCGGCGAGATTCAGCACGCAGATAAAGTTTCCGACAAAAGCGATTAATGGCACACTTGCCCTGATCCTCGGATAGACCAAAAATAAAGGCGCTGGTTAAAAAAGAAAACATTACAAATTATTGCTTATAAAATGATACCCCACTTACAGATTGGCCACATCGTAGGGACCACGCAGCTGGAATTCATGTGCCGCTCCACTGCTAAAAATAATATTCTTCGATTTGCCCTTGGTGCAATAGTTTTGGGCCACCTTGATCATATCTTTGCGATTATTGGAGTCCGCTATGGCCGGTGCATATTTCAGCTCAAAGAATATACCACGACGCACAGCCACCAGATAGGCTTTTCGATTGACCAACAATCTGGAGCCAGCCACTGGATCAAAGGTAATAATATCGCCATTAAATGTAGTGCAGCAATGCTGGAAATATAAAGAGGATTCAGAAGGATACATCATCAGATTTAACTCGGCTTACGGTCAGGGCAGCATCTGTTTTGGGTTGACCAGCAATTAGATTGAATTTGCGCAGATTTAGGGACACGCTCTGAAATTAATATGTTATAATTAAAACTTACATTAACATAAGTACTTTAAGTCATTTACCATGGCATGCGACACATTGGCGTCCACATACAAAATTGTGAGGCGTTGCAATATTTTCAATTTCTGGCCAAACTCCTTGCGCAAGTGCTCTATGCTGTGTGGTTCGGGAAACATTTCAGAACCACGTTTGCCCGCCTCTTTTTTGCTGTGATCAAAGCTTTGCTCTATGGCAATTGTCTTGTAACCCACTGAAATGAGGTGGAGGCGGGGAGAGTTGAGTTAGCCTGCTTAGAGCTCTTTGTTTATATCAACTGATATACTTACACTCCACCAGCTCATTGAGTAGGGCTCGCATCACCTTGTCATCTTTGTTAAATGGTATACAAAAGTCATAAAATGGTTTTGTTTCATCCATGGCGCTGTTTAAGTTTTAGCGTGCATTTAATCAGCTGTAGAGAGTGTGACCAGATGTTTAGAAAAAAGGCGACATAATAAGCCTTAGCACTAGTTCAGTTAAATTAAAACGTGAAGTTAGAGCTGGCCGCGTGAGCCAATGTAAACGCAATTCTTATTCTGAAATTTAAGCAGAGTATAGTAAATTTCTTTATTTACACAACATCACCACACAGCATATAACTGTTAGGAAAATAACGTCTACGTTGTTCGAAATATCTAAATAAAAATTAATTATATATTATGTTGCGTCAGCAAACAAGTGCATTGATTCCAGGCAAGATAAACAGAATTCAGTATCGTTGCCTTCGTTATATTTAAAACTGTATTATCTGTTGTTAATCCATATAAAACCACCTGTGAAGAGTGTGCCCAAATGTTAGAAGGTTTAAAAAAATCGATAACAATATTAAACCCTCAGCACTGGTTCCGTAAAAGCATGATAGAAGTTGGAGTTGGCTACGTAACTCAATAAAAAATCCGTAATCAGTCAAAAACGCGTGACGTGAGTTTAAACGTGTCACGGTGTGCCTCGACGAGTCACGACGTGATCGTGAGAAAACAAAGACTTTCGTGCGTGTGCCTGCGTGCTCAGTGAGTGATTCGTGCGTTTAGTGAATATAAGTTATGCAGTGTTCACGAAATTGACTTGAAATATGGTCCATTCCATGTCAACTCAGCCACCCAAATGTTTTTTTGTTTTAAAAAAAAATCACTATCAGCGGTTGAAAGTTCTACACATCGATAATATAATCCAATTTTTGGACATTCCCACCACTAACAGTTCGCGAGATAAACGACAAGGAACATAAAACTTAAAAATATTATAGCATCATAAAGGTGCATCCGATTTACGAGACCCACATTGTGATTCTACTATTTTCTATCCGAGAAAAAAAAAAGGTACAAAAATGTATTTTCTTAAGTAGGATTTTAGCGAAATTTAGTGGTTAAAATAAGAGGTTAAAAAAATTAGCTCTTAAGTAGGGTTTTTTCAATCTTTAATCGTTTTTTGTCTTTTTTTCAAGGAGGGCCAACCGATTTTTTTATGAAATAATTTTTTTCTGGTAAGGGATAGCCGTATACTTAATCTAGAAAAAACCTCACGATGGGACAATCAGTTAATGCGCGAGGAAAAATATTTTTTTATATAACATTTTTTAAAAATTTTTTTTGGACTCCTAATTTTAATTATGTCAAATCGAGGAAATAATTTTAAAACAATATTTTAATATCCGCAGTGGTTCACAATATTTTAGATATTTTTTTTTCAATAAATTATTTTTACTTAAAAAAAAATGTTTATCTTAGAAAAATTTTTTTTCGCGAGTTTATTGATTGTCCCATCGTGAGATTTTTTGTAAAATATGTATACGGATATCCTTAACCAGAAAAAAAATATTTCATGAAAATATCGGCTGGCCCTTAAAAAAACGACAAAAACGATTAAAGATTGAAAAATAACCTGAACTTTGGGAAGGGGTAGTGTCGGATGGTGGAGCTAGTTTGATCGGCGGGGGGGGACCTGGGTTTTAGGTTTTGTTAAAACAAAAAAATCGGGCTGGTTCACAGGAATGACCCATATATATAAAGAAAACGTATGAATGGAAATCAAAGAATTAAATTGGTGAAACAACGAATCGGACTTATACAAGCTCAGTTTAAAAAGCTCACAAAACAAAAGCTGGTCGAAAAAGATATGGAAAATACTGCCTTAAAGTAGCTGCAATTTATTGCCAAAGATATGCGCCATTCTGTGTTATAGATATATACAGAACTACGTTATATTTTGTTAAAAACATTTTAATAGGGTTGCATTTTTATCGTGCGTGATGATTCGTGACCTTTCCCTTAATCCTGCATGAATCGTGAGTGACTCGAAGCGCTTACAAAAATTGTTTGCGTGATTCGTGCGTCAAGAGATCTTTATTTCGTGAATTTAAAATCGCTCACGCGCGCACCTCTAGTCCAGAGGTTAAGGTCCGTTCCGATTTCGATTATTTACATTTTTTAACCATTTTATTTTTGCGAGTTTATTGCAAATAATTAAGCAATTAGTATATTTGCGTTTTTTTTATAACATCTCAAAAAATCAAATTAAATATCGACAAATGCGTGCATTTATGTCAACAAAATAAACGGCGCGCTGCTATCGATAGTTTTTATTCAACGCGCCCAACTTATTTGCCTATTTAACAAAACTCTGACAGTGTAAACCAAAGTCCCCTCATCTAAAATAAGTGTCACATTTTCATGGCATTAATAAGTTTAAGTTTTATGCATTTAAATTTTTAACAAATGACACGCACATCTCTACCATCCACGACAAAAGCCGGCTGAGGTTACGTTTACGTTAACGTAACGCTATCGATAAGTTTCCCTCTGCCAGGGCCAGTGCTGCGAATAGCGGCAAAGCAAGTATTGTAAAATTTAACAAAACAAAATGGAGGTCTTTGATGTGGTGCGTTGTCTGAGTAAAGTGCTGCTAGAATTTTAACGTTAAACGGTAATTAAAAGTGCATATAAATATATAAATTATAATGAAAAATGCTAATAAAGTTGCCGGCAACTGAATGCAATATAAAACGTTGAAAAATCAAGCGTATTTAAAGCGTAAAAGGCATTTGAAAATCTTCTTCAAAAAAGAGACTTGAAAAGAAAGAAAAAAAATGTGAAAAGAAGAAGAGAGCGAGCGACGAGAAAAACGGCAAAAGAAATATGTATTTCGCGAGACCGAGAGATTGACCGAGACGACTAACGACGGCAGAGACAGCAGCAGCAGCCAATGTTCAATTTCAATTGTTATTTTTCCTAGTGAGGCCCAAATGTAGTGGGGCTATGTGTGCGTGTGTGTGTGTGTTAATTAATTGGCAAACCAAAAGAAAAGAAAATTTCAATCAAAGAAAAAAATATAAAGTGTAAGCAGCAGTGAAGTTTTCTCTCTCCTGTACATGTGTGTGTTTGTGCGATAATGTGTGGGGGTGGGCCCACAAAGTTGATTTCTTTGGTTTTCTTTTTTGATTCGCTGAAAATTAGTTTTTTTTGCAGGGCGAGAGTTCATCATTTATATTATGCCTTTCTTCCCACACTTTTTTTTTTAGTGTTTTGCTCGCGCGTCGCATAAATTTGTGTATGTATTGGTCTCGTTTGCGCTGCAGCAGCAGAGTTGCCAACCATCAAGAGATGCAAGCAGAGCAGCATTTTGCACCTGTGCAAAAGACAATCATATGTGGCCGCCCCCGCAAATGTCTCTACACAGTTTAAGCTAATGAGTTGATTTTAATTCAAAATTGTGGAATTTGTTAGTTGCTTGCATAATAACGGCATTTGCATGTGTTTTTGTGTGTGTGTGTTTGCAACGGTAACTCTCAGTGCAGCAATAATTTGAGTTTGAGGTCCATTGTCTTCTTGTAGGCTTTTCAGCCATTTGGATGATTGCTATTGCTACACTACACTCGCCTTGCGTCTCGGCCATCGGCCATCAAACTCATACTCATCTGTCTGCCTCCCTCTTCCACACATTTTTCTAGCCGTTGTGGCCGGGGCCCAACTCGCTGTGTCGCTGACTCTTGCGCTCTCACACTACACAACAACAACAACAGCAGCAGTAGCAGCAATTGATGAGAGAGCGTAAAATTCATGCGCTCACGACGACGCGTCGTCTGTTGTGCGTCTCCTCGTCTGGCGGCGGCTGTAACAATTTTTTTTGTTCCGTTTCAAGACTTCTTTTTAGCTGATGTCGCTGTGTGGCTGCTGCTGCTTGCAATTACACAAAAATAAAAAAAAAAGTTGCCAGCAATATCTATCGATTTCTTTGTTTGGCTGCTGCTCATGTTTAATTGTAATTATCGTAAAAGTGTGTGTGTGTGTGAGAGTGTTTGTGCAAGTGTGAGAGAAGAAGCAGCGGCAATTGCAATCGTTGCGTTACAGTTATTATTTCGCTGGTGTTGTGTATCTACACTTGAATTAGCATTGTTGTTGTTGTTGTCCATCCGTCATTTGTCATCTGTCATACACAATTCAAATCGCCATCGCTGCTGCTGCTGCCGCCTATCGATAAATTTGGTGTGTGTGTGTGAAATGAACTAAAAAAGAACGGAATGTGCTTACAAAATGGATTAGCAGAGCCAACAACAAAAAATAACCACAAAAACACTTAAAGGTGAGTAAATGTAGTACATAAAATTAGTTTTAGTGAAATTTTGAGAAATTTACAACAATGGTGAGGCGGAAAATGCTTTTTAGAAATAATTATGTATCTTTAACCAAAAGCAGATACAGACAAACAGACACACACACACACACACACTGACAGCGACAAACGGACACACACATACAGATACAAATGAATTGAGCGAAAACATACGACGACAACGAAGCCCACGAAATAATTTCAATCAACTCTTTGGTGGGGCAGCCCGACCGTAGAAGAAGCTGAAAAAAAAAAAACGTCACAACCCGGCCACCCTCGCCCCCCTCCTCCTGCTCCCCGTCTGCTGCTCGCTCGAGCATTTATTCGTTAATATGCGAATAAAGCAAATGCTGGTGGAGAAAAAAAAAATTAAAGTAATAAAAAAAACTTACGTGACGTGCAAATGAGAACAAGAAAACTGAAGCAAACAATTCATCGAAAGAGCCACACAAACACATACAAAGAGTTGATGAGAGAACGAGTGAAACGGCAATTGTGGATGGAGGTAGGCAGGCAGGCAGGCAAAGGCAAAGCCAAACCATATCATCCATCCAAAAACCGAATCAAAACCGACCAAACAACAAGGCAAACATATGAACAGCAACGGGCGACGACGACGACCCCAACAACGCGGTGCGGCGCACCAATACACACAGATACACAAATACAGATACAGATACATACAAACAAAGGCCCAAGCAGGCAGCCAGGCCAGCACCAGCACCACGATATGCGAATGCGAATAAAATAGCAGCGGCAGCAGCAGGGGGCACGGGCACCACCAACAACAACAACAACTATGCGGCGAATTTGCACGAATCATGCGAATCTCCACATACACAAACACATGCATAATACGTGTTTTGTACTTGTCGCCGTAATGTCGTTGTCGTCGTCGCCATCTTTTGTGTTGTATCTACTTTCAGATTTCATTTTCGCCTTGTCCATCTCCAGCGCTGGCCAGGCCACCCATCATCGTCATCATCAAACAATACAACAATTTTGAATAGTTCATTCGCATTTTTGTTTTGGCCTGGCCAAAGCTCTCCTCTCGCTGTTTTGTCTTGTCTCGCTTGCACGCTCATTCTATACGAAACGCCATCGTAGCGTTGCGTCGCTGCCTCTGCCGCCAAAGGCCGGCATCCCCCTTACCGCCCGCCCACCACCCTCCCCGGGGCCCCCCATCGTCTGCCGCAGCACGTGATATACCCGCCTTTGCTTTTGTAATTTTGCTTTTGGTTGGCTCTTTAGCGCACGCTTTGCTTTGCTGCCATGTTTTTTGTTGTTTTTTTTTTGTTTCCTCTACATTCACTTGTTGGGCTGTTTTTTTTTTTTTTTTGTTCGCCGCTCTCTTATCGTTTTAGCCGGCAAGAGAGTCAGCTGCTCTCTCTCATTCTCGCTCAGTTTTTGAACTCTCTCAACGGCTGATTGGTGTTGTTGTTGTTGTTGCTGTTTTTGTTGCTACTGCACGGCACAAAATGACAATGGGCAGGCAGTCACAGGCACCCTATCCGGTTTAGGTCCAGGTGCAAATTTTATACAACAGTTTAACTCGATAATCGGGTCAGGCCTTGTTCTATGTTGTTTTTGGTAATTCTAGCGGGAAAAATGGCGTCAGCGTCGGTTTTTTGTCACATGCTTTTTGCCTATTTCTTAGGCGTTGTTTGACAACACTGGAATATGGCCAACGTCAGCTAACAGTTGCAAGTGCCTACCACCACCTAGAGATGAGAAAAGTTGCTGACGTCAAACACGCATTAGGATTCTATGTATAATTCAACCCAAAAAAAGAGATGGATTGTTCTGCAACTATCGCTTCAAAAGGAGAACTTAAGCTTTCATCTTCACCTTTAAACAGGGGAAAGGCCACCCCGAAGCCTATTCAGATAAATATTCTTGTTCAAACATCAAACATTCCCATGCAATTGAATGGATTAGCAAATTATTTTATTAACCAAAAATCCAAATTAAATTATTTCTCAAAAATTTCTGACAAAATCATGATTCATCTGTGCAAGTCATCGTCACCTCTGTCATAAATTCTTGTTAACATAAGGGAAAATATGCCACTCCATTAAATTTTAAATAAATTTACCCTTTAATCAGTCTAAATTGCTGACAATATTGTTTAGAAAAGTCCTTATAGGTCGATCCTTAGTATACCAAACTGCATTTAAAGCTCGCTCTGAGACCTTTTCAAAAGATCATTTTCTCTGTCCCAATAAAAGGGGTATCTACCCTTAGAAACAAATATGTGAGTAACTTTTAATTTAGAAAACATAACAATCTTACTCATCAACCAAAAATTAACTTTCTTTTATACACATTGCGAGATTATCCTTTAACTTTTCTCCGGTCATTCATAGAGCAGTACAGGATGTTTATGTGTTGTTCAACGAAATATCGCTTCAAGCTAGTTTTAATTGCTGCAGTTAACGACTCCTTTCCTACGTACTGTCTTCCTTCTCTATATATTTTTACATTAAGACATTCCCATACATTTCCAATTACTTTAAGTTCTTTAAGGTTCATTGCCATAGCCCCTGGCACATTCGACAATTCACATTTATATGCTTGCTTGCTTGCCAAATTCCACCTACGCTTCGTGGGAAGCACATCGAGATCGGCTTGCTACCAGGCTACACTTTTACACGTTTTCTTTCCCTTCTCTTCATGGTGAACCCTGATTTAACGACTTTTTAGGTTGAAAAATCCATTAAATTGGTCCGAATGGCACAGTAATGATTTGAAGTGCATGCCGTTTATGTCTCTTTAACTCAATATAAACCAAATCAATCGTTTTTTGATGTTTTCTTTAATAAACTTCGTTCTTTCGCAATTCGTGAAAATAGTAATGCAAAAAAGACATCCGATACTAGTCGTTAAGTTGCAGATAGTTTGAACAAAATCTCTAGCATATTTGAGCCTTTGTATACCCTTTCAGAGAGTATTTAGAAATTGGTCTGATGTTTGCAACGCATAGAAGGAGTCGTCTCCGACCACTTAAAGAATATAGTATATATTCTTAATCAGCATTGACGAGTTTTGTCGACATAGCCATGTCCGTCGTCTGTTTCTATGCTTTTGCCTTCCCCATTTTTAAAGTTATCATTACCAAACTTTGAGGAAAGTCTTAAAATACCCATAGGCTGCACATTTGTCGGAACCGGCCAGATCGAATGACTATATCATATAGCTGTTATGGAAACGATCGGTCCAAAAAATAGTTCTAGTGAGAAAAACTTTTTGTTTTTTAATGGCAGCGTCTCCAAACTCGGTATTTATTAATTGTATATGCATCTACACAATTCTGCCAAATTTGATAAAAATCGGACGACTATGTCGTATAGCTGTCATACAACCAACCGGCCAGAAAGTTGGTCTTAGTATGAAAAACTGTTATCTTTAATGGTAGCGTCTTTATACTTGTTAATCGTAAATGTTATCTGCTTCAAAACAATGTTGACGAGTTTATTGAAAATATGATAAATTTATTGTAATGCTCCCATACAACAATAGATTCAATCGTGCTTGGCCCCAAAAGAGGCTCCATCTACTGGTCAGCTCAGAAAACCACTCATCTAACTTTCTTGTAAGAAACTTAGGAAATCATTATATTATTTAATGAAACTGAAACTTTCCTCTAATTTTGTGTTTATTATACCCTTGCAGAGGGTATATTAAAATTGTCACGATGTTTGTAACGCATAGAAGGAAGCATTTCCGACCACGTAAAGTATATATATTCTTGATCGTCCGTCTGTCCGTCTGTTTCTATGCTATCTCCTTCCTCAGTTTTGAAGCTATCTTGACCAAACTTAGCAAAAAGTCTTTAAATACAAATACGCTGCACATTTGTCGGAATCGTCCGGATCGGATGACTATATCATATAGCTGCCATAGGAACGATCGGTCCAAAAACTAGTTCTAGTGAGAAAAACTTTTTTGTTTTCTATCGTAGCGTCACCAATTGTGGTATACTACGAACCGAATCGAAAACCGCAACAGAAAATGGTTCGGTTCATTTTATCGACGAGTTTCATGACGTTAGGTACCTGAAGACAAATATATTTGTGTTTTTATGAAATTGTATTTGGAAAAGTAACTACACGAAAGCCTTGCATCGCTTTAGCTCTTCTCTTTCATTAAAATTACTTTTTGAGACTTTCGAAGGAATTAAAGGTGCTCACGCATCTGTCATTATGTAGAGTTTTACTACCTCTACCTCTTTAACAACAGCAATCTGTCGAGTTGCAGTCGGGTTCCAGTGATTCCACAGCAACTGATAAAGACGATCATCTGCACTTGTCGGGTCTTTTCTAAATATGTCTTTTATATTTTGCATTCGTTTCTTATAAGTTTCATATCGATTAGTTACGAATCTGGTGTTTTTCCACCTTAGTCTTACTTAAGCAAGCTATTTATTTTTACTGCACTATTTAGCGTTTGTAAACACTATTGATCGTGTTCCTTTCCAATTTTAATATGATAATTGGAGTTTTTATTTCGGAGGATAAATCTGAGGCTTAAAATTTAATAGATACTGACGTTGTCGATGTGTATAACGATGTCTATTGCATTCATACTTATAAAGATAGTACTGAAACTTATGGATGGCGTCTCCATTTCCGTTTTAACAAAATGTTACATAAAAAATTATTATTTTAAACTTTTCAAATGTATTTGCTATATTAACTTGGAAAATAAGACAGACAACTCAATATTTACTTAATAGAAAGTATAATGTTCGGAAAATAATATTGAACCTCTGAACCGAACCGAAACCGTGGTTTAGCTTGACCAAAAAACCATGAATGTTATGGCGTTTAAAACCTCCATAAACCATTGAACCGAAGCAGAACTCAATACTCGAGCAGTTTGCATCCCTGGACTTATGTTATGGATATTAGACTATAAGAAAGGCAACGGAAGGTCATTTAGAATTTTTTATCATTCTATAGATTTACAGATTTGATTCAATGCAAAGATGTAGAATGTTGATGCTTGCAAGGTGGGTTAAAGCTGGGTGGCGGCTTTTATTTTGAAATTATGTGAAACGCGCGGCACTATCGCCCATCTCTAATGCCAATTGGCCATGTCATAAATGTACCGTTATACATTCAAAAGCGGCGACGTGTTTGTAATTTTTGCTTAAGCAAAAAAAACACAGTTGTATGCATGTAGTTGTGTGTGTGTGTGTGTTGGCTGGTTCGCTCTTTGGCTTTTCCGAAAACTGTGTGTGGCAGCGGGGCGGTCGCTGACTTGGGCGCTGTGTTACTTTACCTATTTTATTACCATTTTTATGTGTGTGCGGCGCTGCTGCTTGCTGCTGCTGGTGCTTGGGTACTTGGGTGCTTGCTGCTGCGCCCATCTGCCTCTTGACTGTGGTCTGGCGGGGCTGCTGTTGCTTTTTTTTTTTTTCAAAAAACCAAACTGTACTTTTCTTTTTAGTTGCTGTTGTTGGTCAAAAGTCTCTCTCTCTTACAGACATGCACATACATATGTGTATATGTGACAACATTATTATTATTTATTGTGGGTCAAGTTTTGGTTACATTTCAAATAAGCAAAGAAGCAAAAGCGCAAAACAAACTAACGGGAGGTGAATGAACCTTTTTTTTTTTTCCACTCGCTCTTTGGTTTGGCCCCTGTCTCGCCAAAATGTGGTTTAATCATAAATGTATTTCGTTTCGTCTATTGTGGCATTTGAAGTTATTTATTCAGGTTTTGGCAAAAGACATGCACTTCATTTGAAATCGAGATATTTTTCATGGCTCATAAAATATGGTAGAGAAAAAAGGGGGTGGGATATCGCGACATCGTTGTCGTCGTCTCGGGTCACACACAGTCGCAGTTGTCGTCGTTGTCGTCACCAAGAGTTGGACACACAGAAATTTGCTTGTCTATTATCACCTTTAATCGATTTTTCGCTTATTTAAAACAAAGGTACAGTTGTGCGCGCACACAGCGCGCGGGCCAATAAGTAAAGTATAATTTCACAATTTTTCAGATGTCTGCTTTGCACACGCACACACACACACACACACAGAGAAATATATACATACACTCATTACTATTGCTTTTAGTTTATTGTTTTTGCAATTACTAAAGCAACTGGCGACGCCAAAAAAACACAAAACCGAAGCAAAAGAAAAAGTAAAACTCAATGACATGTACCCACTACAACACATACATATAGATATCTGCTAGATACAAAAACTCTCGCACACAAGCACACACAAATATACAGCAAATACCTCCACTAATAATAATGGAAAATGCTGAGACTAAATAAATAAATAGCTAAAATTGCAAAAGCGAAATGTAATTGATTACAAACCCACAACAACAATAATAACAAAACCGAGAGACGACAGCAGAGACTGGCTAAATGATTGCCCAATGAGCGCATACGCTTTGAGAAAGGGAGGGAGGTGGAGGGAGAGGGTGTTAGCCCGTGTCATGCACTCCACATAAGTTTTAATGTGTGTGTGTGTGTGTGTACTGACTAACTACTGACTGAATGGCGCACGTATTTATAACAGTACACATTTGTGTCTATGTGTGTGCCAACTGCATATCTCTATGTACACTTCATGTCGTTGTAGTAGTATCTATAACTCTCCACTTTCCATTTGCACACACACACACACTAACACCAACACCACACCTTTACCACCTACTTTGCCTCCCACTTCTCGCCTGGCATTTGCATATCTTTGCCTCTTACAGCAGCTTCCCTCTCCCCCCCCCTCGCTGCAAACCAGTCACCCGCATCCCAACCACTTTGCCTGATTTCGTTTTTTTTTTTTTTGCTTTGCTTTTTCTGCTACTTTAGATTTTTCGGCTAAATGTGCTTCAAGAGAGACAATGCGAAAAATCGATAGAGTTGCCTTTTTTTTTTACTGCCAAAAGATGTTGCCTCCACCACCCCCAAAACATCAGTTTTATCTAAGTCCCTCAAGCCGTTGCATCCCTCCCCTCCCCCCTTTTGGCTTGTGTGTGTTTGTGTGCATAATTAATTATTTTACACATTTTCTATATATTGTGTTTGTACGTTTATCTGTTGTTTCTGTTTTCTGTTTGTTTCATTTCTATTTAGTTTTTAGTTTCTGTTTTTATAACGAAAGTTTGTATTTGTTTTTCAAAATAATTCACTGTTTAACCAAAGAGCATACAATATCTAGATGCGACAGCTCAAAATACTTTTTTCAGAAGTACATAGTACGATTCGTTCATGATCGTTCGTCAGAATTATTGTTTAGCTAGTATGAATGAACTAGAGGTGGGCTAGAGTCGGTCCTTAACTTATCTTGAAACAGAACTGGTCGACGAAAAGTCACAAATTAAACAAACAATGTAGAAATAAATATCCATCACGACTAATCTCATCTCTATTTTTAGCAAATTGCTTAGGACTTGTTGTACACTCACTTGATATCAAGCAGATTTCGTGTCTGAAGTTCGGCAAGACAGAATATTCTTGGATTCAAGAAGAAAATACTGAAATCAAGCATGAATTTTCAAGCTCGATTTTTTTGTTCGCCCTCCGAAATGCGAACGCCTCACCTCTCTTGCCACCAAACTCAAAATCGAGCGCACAAGTCATCTCGATTTCAAGCAGATTTCTTTTTGAAAATTCAAGACGAAAAAAAACTAAATTGAAGCCGATTTCAGTCTTGCCTAATCGTGCTAGATTTCTCTGGGTATAGTTGCATATTTTGGCTTGAAATATATTTTTGGATTACAGGGAAAGTAGTGTCGGATTTTATGTATTATTAAATTCCACGTTGATTTTTATTATATACAAAATTAACATTTGTTTGACCATCTGCCGGACTCCACTCTCGTAGAACTTTTCGTCCTTATGCTCAAGAGTATTTTTACAGCCACTTTGGAAAAGAATGTTTTACCATTTAAAAAATCAAATGATAATCTAAAGGTGCAAGGTCGGGGCTATATGGTGGATGTAACATCACTTCCCAATTCAGCAGTTTACGGTACAAATTACAGATGACTATTGACTATTGATCAGGACTGCAAATCAGATTCAAAAAGAACTGACTCGAACCCGAAAAAGTTAACATTCACGCGTGTCGACTAGGAACAGAATTACCTATTTTTAAAAAATTCTGGACAAGTAAAGCAATTGATTAGGTAGATACATATACTAGTAATTTAATTGGCTTTCAGATAAAATATTCGATCACCCCACTTGGGGGGTGGGAGCAGGTGGGGGGAAGAAAACCTTACTTGAAGCCCTTTCCAAGCCAAACTAAAAACATATAACTATAAATATTTTGTTCCGACAAACATTTGTTATTGATAGATGAAAAATAGTCACAAAACAATTAAAAGTAACTCTTGGAGACTTTAGCACACCTGCGAAAGTGACTGTTCGAGAAGTTCGAGAGTCTCACCTGGCGAAACTAAAATAGGTAGAATTTTTTTGACAACGGATTCGTGTTTACTGGGTCCTAACAAAAAAAGGGGAAAAAATTTTTTTTCACGCGGGGTGAAATGGGTTAAGTCCGATTTTTTGACTAAATTCAACGCTGATTTAATTATATAAAGAATGAACATTATTCGTTTTGTTCGGACCACCTTTGACCATCTATTAAGCAACTGCAGGATTTTATTCTCCTAGAACTTCTCGTTCTTATTGTCAAAAAACTAAACCAAGTGCTTTGTTATAGCCTTATTAAAAACGAGTGTTTTACCATTCAAAAAATTTCAAGGGATCGAAATAAATGATAATCTGAAGGTGCAAGGTCTGAGCTATATGATGAATTTGCCGAGCCTTGTCAAACAGCATTACTTTCCTCTGGTGATTATAGGCTTTTAATGTGGTTTGAGCTAGCTCATGTACTTTTCTCCATGATCGTTATTAAAAAGGTTATTAAAAACGGGGATGCAAACCTCTCAGAAATAAGGAGTGGTTCGGCTCCGCGGTTCACAGAGATTTTTAACTATTTTTCGTTTCATAATATGGTTTTTTTGGAGCAAACCGTACCGCGGTTATGGTTCGGTTCAGTGGTTCACTGTTATATATTATTACGCCTAATTCCGATTTAAAATTTCCGTACTTTCTAAAACGAAACTTACGACATTTTACATGTTACTGTTAAGTGCGATCTTGAAGTCACCGGTTATTATTATTACTTAAAGTCATTCCCAAGTACTCGTACTAGAACACAATCGTTTTCTATATCGGTTCGGTTCAGCATTTTCAAAAGAACACCGGCCCTAAGAGTAAGGTCTTTAATTTAACTAAACATTCTGAACAAACATTTTAACTGTATTGAGAAAATTTTATATATCGGCTATATACAAGGGAGTCCCCGAAATTCTCAATAGATTCCCAGAACCTGTATCGAACCAGTTTTGAAGGATTCGGTTCCGGACCAGTTTGCAGTCCAGCTTAAAATTTAAAAAATTTTGAAATATATAACAACTTTATTACTAAAAGATAATAAATAAAGCTATTGTTTTATAAATTTAATATGTAGTTGAGTTGTCTTTTATGACAATTTTTTGTGCAACGTTTTGGCATCGGTTCAACCAAGTCCTGCCATCGTTTTAAACGAATCTTACCTTCATCCATAATGATCTCCATTCGTTGCTTGCTAAAGGATTTACTAAAGCTTATCAATGACTAGTTCATATTATATGGCAAATTTCGATAATTTATATTGCTATTATTTTATATATCTTATTTATACTCTCGTACTTTTAATTTTCTACTCCTCCAACAACAGCAACTTTTTATAATTAAAAAAAAAAACGAAATACCACTCAATATTTATGGGGTTAAACTGTACGTTCTATGTGCAAATGATGAAATTCATAAGCGTATAGCTTTTCCCCTTAAAAGTTGATGTGTCAGCAACAACCTCTTTATACATTTACATATTTTTTGTTTGTCTATTAATTGTTATCGTAATCCTTTTAATCAAAACAGCTATTCAATATCAATTTTGTTCTTCTTCTCTTTGCAGATTCAAAATGCCAAAACTACGTTTAAAATACGCTTAATATACAAAATGCACTTGCCGTTTAACGTCGATATTCTGAAATATTTCATCAATAAATCTCGAATCTCTCTTTCTTACTTATTTTTTAAATCATATTTCCAGCTGTGAGCTAATGTTTCACTGCGAATATGTCAAAGGTCGGCCATGAAGTGCGAAAAAACAGTGAAACCAATAACTTTACTATATAAAACAAGACGTTCGATTGCACATCAGTTGTAATTAAGTTTAGTAGTTAGAAACAAAAGCAAAAATACATTCAAAAGTTTTGAGGTTATAAATGTCAACTCAACAACCTGCTGCGAGACTATCGGCGTGGTAAACAGAAGCAGCAGCAGCAGCATTCAGTTGCCACCCCTTAATCTCACGAAGCTCCAAACACCTTTTGACAACGGCCACGCGCAGAGAGCAGCATCAAAATTAAGCCAATAGACGACCAAACATAAAAACGCAGCGTCGCGTCCATCCACGCGTAACGGACATTTCTGTGTGCGCTGCGTTTCAAAAATCTGATGGATGGAAATGCACAAAATATGTTTCACGGAAATCATCAAGGGTGAGTTTTCTATATTGCTTTAAGTTTGTTTGGGCAGCAGGGTGGGTGGAAAAGATTTGGTGTTGTTTGCCACACAACCATAATAGGCATTTATCACCAAGGGGGGCGTCACTAAATGGGTTAAGAAAAGGGAGGAAATGGAAAGAAACTAACAGAAGTATAACCAAAGAAATTAAAAAAAAAAAAAAAAAACAAAAAAAAAAAAAAAAAAAAGAAACGCCAAGTGATAGATATTTCAGAATTTACCCGATATCGGATCTTTTCTATTTTTCCCATGTAAAAATATTTTTTTAAAACTAAAGCTTTAAACAGAAGACAACTTCAATCCGAAAGAGAGCGTTGAACGGTATATTGTCGATTTTGAACGCTATTTGTTAGATTTTAGATCCTTCTTAATATTGAAAGCAGAGCAAACGTTCAGTTTAAATTGTGGTGTGGGGGTTCCCATATCTTGACCGAGTTTTCCCAGATCTAACGAACGATATTTTAGTTAAATTTTAAATCAGATTTTGAGTCAAAATATTAACTAACTTTGTTGTAAGAGCCGAAAGTTTGAAATATAGTTAATGTCGTTTGAACAAGGGTTTGATTTAATACAAATTGACTAAATCAAACACTACTTTAAAATAATCGAAGCAAAGTTTGGGTTTACAAAATTAATGGTTTGGGTAAGCAAAATGAATGGTCGACATTGCATTTGCTTGGTGTGTAGCAGCATATCAATACACTTTTCATAACTATTCGTTAGAAGCTTTTTCAAAGTTGTTATTGATAAGCTTGGTCTTTTTCAAACCAACAGCAACAATACAGCTAATCAAGTCGTGTGACCAACGCCCACAAAAAACACCACAGAGTTAAATTTTGGGCTTTCTTTTTAAAATCAGTTCGTAGACTTCCGTTTTCAATTTACCGTCATCGCATAAGTCCAGTAAGCAAAATTACTAACTTCGCAGGTCCATATAGGACTTAAAGCTTTAAAGAGAATGCGCCTTCAAACAGGCTTGCCCTATAACTTGTTCGATTTACCACAAATTTGAGCTGTTTTTTTTTTTTTTATTTTTTTGTGACAACTCTGCTCCCTGTTCAAAAGAAACATCCTTTTCCACCCACAATTTTGAATATAGATTGTTTGGACCACATATTCCAGACATGTATAGAAATCATTATTATCAGCCTTGTTCCACTAAAGTTTTGCTATTTGGAGATCAAATCTGGTCCAAAAACCGGTTTTAAATCACAAAACTTTTGTGGAAAATAGTTCAGAACATGGCTGTATTTATCGATCCATACACTGTTTACGATCAGATGCTCATAATTGGAGTAATAGCAATGGAGTTATGTCAGATTTTCATGGACTGTTCCAATGAGTGCTCATTTGTATAAAATATAGTCTATAAACAGCTATACAACCCTTGTTCTCATTCCACTTTTCAAAATAAATTCCGTATCACTTCCGAAAAGGTTTTATTTTCGTGTTCGGAATTCCATATGAAATTGCTTCGGAATTACTTTTGTGAACCAATAAGAAGTAACAACTGTTGGACGTAAGCAACTTCATTTTGATTTTTATTACTTCAATAATAATTACTGAATAACAAAAGAATTTGCTATGCCGAAACCAAATCGTAGCATATTTCCATGGGCTATTCGAATCGATCGGCGCACTTATTCTTGAAGAAGAAAACTTTGTGGTAACCAATAGGTATTGGATTGTGGGCGATCTAGTGGTTATTGGGCAAACATTTTGCTCCTTATGCTTACTGCTTACAGCATTTAACAAAATAATTCTTAGATCTATTTGGAAATACCGCCAGCCAAGTTGATAAAATGAACTATTGTTCATAAGTAAATAGTTTATCAAAAAATGAGCTAATGAACTAGGTCTTTAAAATGAACTAGAATTTCCAACTCTTCGAATAAGCAAATCAAATAATTACGCTGGGTAGCACTTACTTACTTACTTACTTACTTACTTATACAAACTTCTGTTATGTTCCTTCTTTTGAAACGGTGGCAAGAGGAAAATATTTCCTCTGAATTGAGAAACGAAAATTGAGATCGAGTAGAAATTTCGTTCGGCTTTAACAAAAATAAAATAAAGGAATTGAGAACATGCCTGGGGTGATCTAATTTTTTAGCATCTGCTTTCCCAAGATCAATTATAAAGGTCATTTTACCAGTGCTTATTCAAAGAGTTAATGTATGGATGTTGTTTAAAAGCTTTGTTGTGGTTTTTCAAGGTTTTAGGCATATCCGATTTATCGATACATCGATATTTTGTAGACTCGATATATTAAATATTGATTTTGAGAATTTTTTGACATTTAAATAATTATCGACAACCCTATTGGACAACTTTGGTCTAATGTTTAAAAAAAAATTGTATAATCGCAAAGTGGGAAATGAAGTTATTATACGTAGGAAAGGATTCCAGATTAGTTAGAGAAAATGCAAGATATACAGAGGCAATGGTCGCATTTTTACTTCTTTGGGGGAAATTTTTTGATTGGTCCGAAACTAGTTCTAAATCGCAGTAAAAAATGGGCGCATGGGATAAAGGGTCGATTTCTTATCTTCTACATATAGCTATCTATCGTGCACAAAACTAACAAAATAACAGAGTAAATTGTAAGTTTATCTGACACTTAGCATATCTAGAAAATGAGAAATCGGGTCATAAGTCATATTTACACTGTTGGACTGATTTAGTTTGCTCCTTAAACACAC
>JAEIFT010000669.1:0-120540 GCA_018904225.1 Lordiphosa mommai | reverse complement strand
AATATGGGCAACCCCCTGTATATAACATTTTTCTAGTTAGATTCGAAGTTAAGGGTTTTGTAAGGGTAAAACACATTTAGAAACTTTAAGCGCAATTTTCTCGAAATAGATTTTTTTTTTGAGTTATGCCGGTATTGAATTAAGTGAGCGATGTCTTTGAATAAAAATCGGTTACGATCACAAGCCAGAAAAAAAGGTCAAAACTGTGGCCTATTGTAATAAAACAAGTGTATGGAAACTCAATTGCCTGTGTCTTCGTGCTTCGTTGCACACGTGCACGCACGTTATATTTACAATTTGTTTAACTCAAAGTTGTTGCATTATTTACTTCTCTACGGTACATTTCCTTTGACTATATGTTATGGCTGTAAATGGGTTAAATTTTTTTGTTGTTGTTAATATTTCGGCTAGCTGCTGTTGGTGGTCCCTCACTTTTATGGCTGACTGCCAGTTCTCTGGTTGGTTTAGACACAATTTGAACAACCACACCCCAAAATATCATAGTCATATGCTAATTGCGAGGGAGGAAGCGGGACGGAGGGCAACCCACACACAAACAACAAGCTGGCTAAATGGGGGAAAGAGAGGGCCAACATAATCAGCTCATCAACATGACTCTTGATAAACTAATTTGTTTGATGTCTAGTCTAAATGTGTTGGCCATATTGCATATAGTTATCGTTTATTTAGAGCAAACATTGCCCAGAGACCAGGCCACTCAAATATTGTATGAAATTGACCAAAAATGACAGACAAATTGGCTTTTATCGTTCGTGTTGTTGTTGTTGTTGTTGCCTTTGGTTTTGTGAATAATTTAACAATTTAAAGTGGAGCTAATGGTGTTAGTTGTCGTGTTTCATATGTGTCTATTTATTAAAACTGCCTTTTGTTTTGAATGTCGTGTGTATGTGTGTGTGTTTGTGTGTGTGTTTATGATGTGGCATCCCCATAAAGAATTTGCTCTGAATAGCCAAATGAGTTCAATCAACATCCATTTGAGTTGTGCGTTGATAAATTTCATATTTATGCTAATGCATTTGTATAAAATTTGTATAAACCAAAACTAAAGAGCTCTTTCACTCAAATTTTGTATTCTGAAATTCAAATAACCTGCGTCTGTGTTTAGCAATATCGGTTTTAGGTTTTTGGGTTTTGATTACCCCTGCGGCGCCTTGCACTATAAAGTGTTTAAATTATATATCCGGTGTGTGTGTGTGCCTTGGGGTTATGGATTAAGGTAATGTCACACCACCACATCCGCCTGAGGTAGGGGAAATTGTTTTGGAAAAATTGTGGGCGTTCTAAGAGCGTATAAAAATGTAGTAAATGGACTCTATTGTTAAGGTTAAGGGAACTTGAGATATTTTCTAATTAGTGAAATATTAATAAAGTTTTACAATTAATTGAATTTCATTTAAAGTCGATCTACTTGGAATATCATTGTTTTTAATATTAATATATATTTATTTTTACCTTTTTTGTTAAAGGCAATTCCTATATTCAACTATTTAAGTTTAAGCAGAGATCTAGAGATCATGTAAGAAAACAAGGCGCCAACACAATTCAAAACGAGCTGGTATTCTATACAGCTGTTTAAAGAACTTCCGATTGATTTATATATCTGTTCCTATCTCTGACAATTTTTGTACACTTTCTTTAGTATTTCAACGAAAATACTATTTATAACGAGAAAGGCAAAGCCTTCGACTGTATCGAAGTTTAAATACACTGAAAAACTTTACTCCAACTGATTTAACTGGAAAAATATATATAGGACATAGATAGATATTTAAAATTTTTTTTAAATCATTGATAATAAAATTTGATGCCATAAAAAAAACTCTTTCTTAGTAGGGCATCTTTCCCCGACGGTCCTATGGAAGCTATATGCTATAGTCATCTCGATTTTCATAATTTTTCAAAATTATGTGAAAGCATATAAAACTAATATATACCAAGAATGGGGACGCTACGATAAAAAACAAAAAAGTTTTTCTCACTAGAAGTAGTTTTTTGACCGATGACCGTTTATAGCTATGTGTGATATAGTCATCCGATTTCGATAAATTCTTTCAGAATTGTGTGGAAACATATAAAACATATATATATATGACGATTGGAGACGCTACGATGGAAATCAAAAAAGTTTTTCTCCTCACAAAGACTTATTTTTCATCGATCGTTCCTATGGCAGCTATATTACTGATCCTAACATAAAACTATACCAGATATTGTGACGCTACGATGGAAAACAAAAAGTTTTTCTAACTAGAACTAGTTCTTAGACCGATATGCGATGTTATGATATAGTCATCCGATCCGGCCGGTTCCGACATAGTTGGGTGCGTAGTAAAAGAAGACTCTGTGCAAAATTTCGGCTCGATAGCTTTAAAAAACTGACAGGTCTCGTATACAGACAGACCGGACAGACTGACGGACAGACAGACGGACAGACAGATGGACAGACAGACGGACAGACAGACGGACAGACAGACGGACGGACGGACGGACAGACGGATAGACAGACGGGTGAGCAGACGGACGGACAGGCGGAAATGAACTCAGCACTCGTCCTGATCAAGAATATCTATAGTTTATGGGGTGGAAAATATTTTCTATGCGATTTTACAAACTTCTGGGCAAAATTAATATACAAAAAAAAAAAAAAAGTCCAACCTTTGCAGATAGAATCATTATCTATTCCTTTTTTTATGCTCAGAAGAAAGCGTCTCCGAATTCATAATGTACTATTTTTGAAAATAAAATAATACCACGCGTATGTCGAAATATTGGTGTGCTTAAAAAAAAATGATTAAACTTGTTTCTTTAAAGTTCAATGAATACGTTTGCCACAAACAGTGATGGTCACGCATATAATAGAGCGTGTTAAGCTATCAGGACGTGAGGACACTTCTCACTAGAATAAGCGGCACGAAAAGTGGCGAATCTTGTTTTACGCGAACTCTCACATGACAAAGGGACACAGAATAATATAAAAGCCACAGGAACAACGTGCACAACTTTATAAATGTGGGCTTTCTCAAGGTCGGTGCTGCCCTTTTTCAGTTCAGGAGCTACTTTAATGCCCATCACTGGCATAAAAGAATACTCTATAACAATTTCTCATTTTTTTTAATCAGTCGGCAATAACATGATAAGATCATAGTCTAAGTTGACTCTCAACGGAAACAAAACCACAACAACCGAAATTAGATTATTTAATTGGCTACACTTTTAAGCAAAATAAAGAATACCTTTTGTTGAAAATTCAATTTCTATAATTTATTTAAAGATTTAGATGTTTACTTTGAGGTCTTATTTTTTATCCTGGGCCACGGTAAGAATGCTACATTTTGTTTGTATGATGCGTTGATGTATGGAGTATTGATTTCAGTGGTAAGCAAACGGAGTGTTGCGTGTATATTGGCCAAATAATTCAAAATGTCGCCCAACAGGCAAAATTCACGTTTATAGCTATTTTTTGGAATCTTAGGGTGATAGAAAAAAAAAGCTGGTAACAGATTCGGAATCAAGACATGCCAAATACTGAAGAAATGTGGATGGCTTCATAATTTGTTTAGCGCGATTGTAACAACTGAAGCTCAATTTGTGTACTGCCGATAATTTCTAAGATCATCGCAAAAATAATGCCGGTTCTTCTATATGGTGCTACAACATGGAAAATAACAAATTCCATCGTGTCGAAACTCCAAACCTAAGTCAACCGGTGCTTGAGACGAATTTCGCATTTTCTTTTCGAACAGAAGGGAAGGCGTCGACACGACAATGGGAGGATGAAATAAAGCTGTATAGCAAAACCCTAGAATGGAACCATTTAGATGGTATTGGTCGGGCACCCAGACCTAAAGATACCTGGAGAAGGACCATCGATAGAAGAAGCTCGAAGTATCGGCAAAACTTGGTTAGAGTTCGGTGGAGAGGAGGAGTAGTTGATGCCCTGTGTCCCTCGAGGGAAAAAGAAAAATCCAAATCCCTTCATAATTTCGGTCAGGCTTTGATTCTTCAAGGGACTTTAAAAGATTCAATGATAGGTCGCTACAGCTGCTATGGTTAGTAATACGTTATCTTGAAATTGTCTGTCAGACTTTAAGCAGAAATCTTCCCTACACGTTCTCGTTGATATTGAGTTCAATCTGAAGAAAACTTGTCTTATTCTTTCCTACACGTAAAATCCGTATTTATTTTGGGAACCTGTTGGACTACTAGATCCCATCCATTATAGATGACGACATACTCATCCAGGTGAACGTAACTGTTATAACTTAGGAAAAAAATTTTGGAAATAACAATTATTGTCTAATTTTTCGACAATAAAAATTTAAAAATAAGTTATTCTAGGATTTTAAAATAAGAATTTTGTTTTAACAGTTTAATGTTAATTTTTATATAACAATTTCCCCTCAATACCATTTAAAAAAAAATTTTTATTTTAAAAATCTAAATTAATTTTTATTTTCGTAATTTTTATAATAAAGATTGCTTTTTTATTCTTATGAAAATTTCAAATTTGTGATTTTTATAAACATTTCATATCTGTACCGTTGGTAAATTTTTTTTTGAATTTCTGTTTTGTATTAAGGTATACAAGATTTACTTAAAACCTACTAAATTCAGTAATTTTACGGTGAAAATTTTCTTATAAAAAATTTTTTGCAGAAAACAAGTGCTGTCAAATTTTATAAAATACCGTTGCTAATCGGTAAACAAATTTTAATTAAAGACAAATTCCTAGCAATTTAAAATTTTTTCATACAAACTATGAATTAATCTGTTAAAAATTCTATCTAAAATAAATTTATACGGTAAAACAAAACTATTTATTCAAAATTATGGCGATTCATGTGCTCCATTTTATCTGGGGAATCATATTTCGCTGGTAATTTTTTGATTCCCATCCATAACTATCTTCGGTCCTGATACTCATTTTCTCATTTCTAGTGTTACGTTCACTATTAAAGGGAATAAAAATGCAAACCTTTTTATGACGTTGTTCTGTGAAAGACTCTCTTCCTATTTTCAGTTCAATTTTGGTTTTTTGCAATTTAAGTATTTGCGGATATGATGACTTACAAAGTCAAATTATGTCTCAAGAGTCCTGGAGTTTTTCTTCCCATTAATTTTGCACTGACTAAAATTGAAATCCATAAAATTCTATGGCTAATCTATTAGATAATTACCCCAGACACACACAGCGTTATCTATGCAGAGCAACAACCGCCCGCCTACCACAACCAGGCAACAAACCACAGCATAATCATTGCCATCATCATCATTAACAGGCAGCAACACACACACTTTTCTAAGC
This sequence comes from Lordiphosa mommai, assembly GCA_018904225.1. NCBI lineage: Eukaryota > Metazoa > Arthropoda > Insecta > Diptera > Drosophilidae > Lordiphosa > Lordiphosa mommai. The sequence goes on along the minus strand of JAEIFT010000669.1, from coordinate 115,214 downwards.
AACATTTCGCCCAGCTACGCTGGCAACATGTTGCTGTTGTTGCATCTACTACTATTTTCTTCTTTTTCTTCTTTTTTTTTTTTGGTGTCTGGCAGCAACACTTAGCGTTTGTTTATCGCACCAGCACGAAATGTTGTTGCCAGGCGCTGTTGCTGTTGCTGCTGCTGCCGCCCACTTTGAGTTGAGATTCAGGATTACCGTTAGTTTTGCCACCGCCGCCACGCATGTTTGGCCACTTCACGCGTTATTTACAGTTGTGTGTGTCGGGAGCGGGGGTGCTGGCCAGGCGAGGCCAGGCCAGGCTAGGCCGTTAGATGTCTGTGCTGATGTTGCTGCTGTTGCATGTTGCTGCTGCTCCATCACATGAATCACGACGACGAACATTGGAAATTGAGGCAATTTGTTTGCTGTTGTCGCCGCATCCTGCGGGTAATTAAAAAAGGCGCAAGAACACCATAGAAACTGGCAAACTGGTCACTGCAGTGGCAATTTGTGGCAATTACATGCGGAGCCATTTACATTTAGATTGAAGGGTATTTATCTCGCATCTTGGCTAGCAAAAAAAATTTGCATAAATCAACCAGCCAAAATGAAAATAAAACGAATTATATCAAATGTTGCGTTGGCGCCCGCTAATGAAGTCTCGAGACCACGAAAAAAGCTAAAAAAAAAAAAAAAAAAAAATCTACAAAATGCTAACAAGTTGTTATTATAAATCGACATGGAAATTAGTTTACACTTGGAGCCGTTTGCTGTTTGATTTATTGCCGCCTGTCACATGACTGCCAGCTGTCTGCCTACCAAAAGAAACCCCAGACCCAGACACCCGACACTCGCGCCCAGTCAGAGCCCGGCAACGGCGCGTGGATGTGGATCCTACCGAGGCGAGAGAGCTTCGATTCTGTTTCAGTTTCTTTCTGTCTGTCGCTGTCCATGGAGCCCCCATAGGTCGTTCATTGCTGCTGCTGCTGTCCGCCCAATGCCTAGGTACCAAGTACATACATACATACGTACATACATATAATTCATGGCAATCGCCACAGACTTGCATACAAATAAATTAAAACGTAATAACAAATAAGTCGTTGTTGTCGAGAGGCAGTTGACGGTTGAAACTGAATCCGAGGCGCCTACGCCTTTGGGTTTTTAGTATGAGATATTAAAAGGAGAACATTTAAAAATTATCAACCATCATTACACAAAATAAACATCATCTTGGGAAGGTGATGCAACTGTTGACACAATCCTGCGATTCGAAAATCTTACCAAAAAATATTTAAGTTTTATTAATATTTCAAGTGGGTTATTTCTAATAGATTTGGGGATCCAATCTACAACAAAAATTAAAAAAAATTCATAATCCAAGTAAGAATTATGTGCACCACCAGGAAGTGTCATGGCTTTAATAAATGGACACCGCATTCCAACAGCTTTATATAAGAAAAGTAACACCAAGACCGAAAAAATTAAAAGTTCATTAAAAGTTGTTTCTTACTTGATTTAGAAAAAGTAAATATGCAAATTATTTTTAATTAATGAGTTTAAAGCTTCCCTTTGTACAGATAGCGATATATCGGGCTAGAAAGTACAAATTTACGTTTTGGCCAGTTTTTCAGTTCATTTTCTCTTTTCGATTTACAGCTCTCAGAGTCATTAAACAATTCCACTCTTTTCGTAAAATTTTAGCTACAATTAAAAAATGATTTTTTTGTTGGGTTGAATAATTTAAGAAAAATTTTCTTCACTTAAAAATTGCCAAATGAAATTTAAGTAACGTCACGTCAGTAACGTCACGTCAGATATAAAGAAGCTAAAAATAAAGAACGAGAAATGAGATTTATATTTAGTAAACTGGAAAATAAAACTTATATTATTCTAAAAACTACTGAAAAAAGTTTCACAAAAAGAGTTTTTCAATTCGCAGAGTTTTTCAATTTTGTAATCCGAGTCAAAACCCACTTCCGTTTTGAGTAACGTCACGTCAGGATATATTTTTACTGATTTCTTTGTATCCTCAATTCGATTCTTGGAATTTTTTTTCAAATAAAGTGCTATTGAATTACTACCTAAATACAAAAAAAAATTTGAAAAATTGTCTCTTTCATTTTTTTTTTTTTATATTTTATCGTACGAATGTCACGTCACGTCAGAAAAAGAAATGCCCATATACCAAAAATAATAAACAATCCTAAAGATCGATCATACTCACTTTGCAACTAAAATCAAAAGTTTAAAATTTATTCAGAGTAAATATACATTTTTTTAAATATTTTTTTCGAATTGTTTTTTTATATTTTGAATTCGTCGTTAAAGTAATAAGTCATTAAGATCTATTGAACAACCATGGTTGCCACTAGAAAAAATTAAATGGCTCCAAAAAAACTTGAAAAAGCTACTACATTTTGTCAAATAGGTACAGGAAATTATGTTTTTTCATTTATTTATTTAGCATACTTAACTAAAAAGGGAGCAGAATATTACCAATTTTTTTCACAGCTAAACATAATTTTATTTCCAATAATAACAGCATTTATAACCAGTGTTATGGAGTACCTAGGTATTTGCACCTAGGTACATACATACAATTTTGGGTACCTATTACTTACCTAGATATTTAAATTCGAGTACCTTTTACTTACAAAAAACAAATAAAAAAAAAAGCTTGATATCAAGCAGATTTCGTGTCAGAAGTTGGTAAGAACAGAATCTTCTTGGATCCACAAAAAATTTAAATTAAGCAAATATAGCTCGATCTGCTCGGTTTTCGATTAAGTCGGCTTCATTTTTTTAAGCATGGTTTATTCTCAAATTCAAGAATAGATCTTCTTGAATGTGCTTCTCAACTTTTTTTGACAAAGTTGCCAGAGAGCGAGAGAACCGAAATGCCTCACGTTTAAACTCCTCACCTCTCTTGCTACCAAACTCAATCGAGCGCTGAAGTCTTCTCGATTTCAAGCAATTTCTTCTCCGTACCTGTTGCTTAGTCGATAACTTTAAAGTGTGAGTTTCAAAATCTGGGGGTGGCAACTCTTTCGACTATCTTTCATCTAGTTGAAAAAGGATGTACGGGCTCGATAAGTAATGTGAGTAGAATTACCCTAGTACATAACTCGTAAAATTATAAAATTTTATTTCTCTTAACATAAACATATTTTTTGTCACGCGGGAATCACGCGTGATTTCTTTCCTGAGCCATCTCATTTTCTATCTACTTGGTCTTTGCACTCATTAAAAATATCTGTTGGACGAAAGGAGGGGAAACTAATCGGCGCTAATGCCCGTCAAACCAATTCAATTTTAAATTACTGTGCCCACTCGCGCTCGCTTTCTCTAATGGCTGCGTGTTGTTGTCGTTGCATTAAATTTTCATTTACATATTGCGCCACTATTTTTCATCTGATCGAAAAACGATGTATAGGGCTTGATAAGAAAGTAGAATATATATGTCTGAAGGTTTTGAACAACCTAGCTCCAAAATTGTGGAAGATATTAATTTTTTTCAATTCTGGTCTCATTAACACCAACAAAAAGCTTATGGACCAAATTTGTACATTTTGTGCAGAATGGCAAATTCTACGAGACTAGAGGAGCAAATCGGGTCAATCAAAGGTGTCTCTGTTCTCAAGAAGTAAAGGAAAAGGTCATGAACTGTTTCTGAACTAAATTAATTTGATACTGCGAAGACCAGAGGCAGAAGGGAAGGCGTCGACACGACAATGGGAGGATCAAATAAAGCTGTATAGCAAAACCCTAGAATGGAACCATTTAAATGGTATTGGTCGGGCTCCAGGCAGACCTAAAGATACCTGGAGAAGGACCATCGATAGAGAAGCTCGAAGTGTCGGCAAAACTTTGTTAGAGTTCGGTGGAGAGGAGGAGTGGAAAGGGAAAAAGAAAAATCCAAATCACTTTATAATTTCGGTCAGGCTTTGATTCTTTAAGGGATTTTAAAAGATTTATTTGGTCTGTTCTCGTTTCCGAATTCGATCAATCGGAATTGGTGAAGGGTCTTATTTTCAAGAAACGATTAGACGCTTCGGTTAATATATTTTGCCATCAAGAGAGTCGAATAAAGATAAATGGAAACTTAAAGTTATTCTCCAAATATGAAAATAGGTTGACTGAATATTTTAGATTTGCAATATAAGCCGAGAAACTGGATCATCAAAAGAGCTCTGTGCCTCTTAGCTTAAGTCATAAAAGTTGAAAGGGTCTTGATGAAAATCATTAATGATAAGAACGAAAACAATGGACCGGTATGACTACCTGCGGATCCCCAAAGGAAACGAAAACGAATTTTGACTCTGCTGACTTAAATCGCACTTGGTGGAATTGGTAAACTAGTATATAATGCTAGATGAAAGACACACTTAGGGCCGTTTTCTCATTTTCATGTTTTTTAAATCTAGGTGTATATTAAGAAGAAGTAGATTGCCTAAAATGAATGTTGCTTAAACGAGGCCTAAAAGTTGGCAACATTAATTTTCTAATTATCCAAATAGATTTAAGGGAAGGGTAAGGGTTTCAGCGTAAAAAAAAACACTTTTTTTGTGATTTTTTATCTCAAATATCGATTGAGCAATTTTATTCAAACCTTCTATACATTATTGAGCATTGTTTTGACTATGTTCTGTAAATTTTCCATGCAAAATATTAAACCATTAGCCCTTAAACGCGTTTTTTCTCAAAACTATTTTTTTCGAAGTCCGTGTTCACTGCCATTTGAAAAATACTGGACCGATTCATTTCAAACTTTGTACACACTTTCTTCATATAAAATACAAAAAAAATTTTTTTAACATTAAGGGTGTTTCCCACCCACAAAATGGCAGAAATTTTAGTCGAAAATAACGGTTCACACTTTAGATGGCCGCCAAAAATTTTTAAATTAAAAAAAAAATAATAACTAAATTTTTATGGTTTTTCATTTTCAGATAATTTCCGGCCGAGTTACAGTGAACACCGCAAATTGTTTTTTTTTTTCAAGACGTCCTGTTTAATATTTTTGCATGAAAAATTTACAGAACATAGTCAAAACAATGCTCAATAGTGTATAGAAGGTTTGAATAAAATTGCTCAATCGATATTTGAGATAAAAAATCACAAAAAAAGTTTTTTTTTTACGCTGAAACCCTTACCCCTCCCTTAAGAACATGACGATGAGAATACGGCCCTAAGCATCATTATTCAACGAGTCGAAGGTGTGATATGTAATACTTTTCTTAGCCACAATTTAAAGAATTTTTAGTTATATATAAGAAAATAAAAATTAATAAATAGCTTCAAGTAAATTCAAAATGATAAAATTTCCAACTTTCGTGTTGGATTAGGAATAACGCTTTCGAGTTCCTTGTATGCGTCTAAGAATTTTCAATTTGATTACTTATTACAAAAGTAACTTTTTAGTTCCTTTACCTTTACCTAGATACAGTTTTTGGCATTTACCTTGTACATTACCTAGGTAAACAAAATGAGTACCGCACCACTCCACTAGTACCAAAAAGTGTTTAAATGACATAAGGATAAGATGAAGTAATTGTACTATAGTAGAGTAACGATTTAGATCTCACCTGTATGAGTGCCATGTATTGTACAATAGAATTTCTGGAAACTACTATACTATAAAAAGTCTTTCGATTTTCAAAATATGCCTTAGGTCAATATGTTTTGGATTGCGGAATGGAAAAGATATCTACATACATATCTACCCAAATTATTCCTTCTGATTGTCTTCAAAAAGCATAGGATCCTTTCATCGGTCCTCCTCCCAAAAGTTTGTTTGTCTTGTCATTAGGAGTTTATTAGGTCAAATGTCAATAATTAAATCAATTATTTGTTTTAGTCATTTATTGACCAAACATATTGAGAATCTGTATCTGAATAATACTCTCTTTATAACATTTTGTTTAGTCACAGACGGAAATTCAAGTTCAATTTCTTAGCTTTTCTTTTTGAATTCAGTGTGCATAGCAAAATTCGCAGCGTTCGCGACATCAGCACACCGACAATTTAAGATCGTTACATCTGCTGCGCTGCTGTTGTGACAAAGCTCCAGCCTATTCGTAATCATGATTCAAATAAACATGGCTAGCAACGAAAAACACATTTAGGCATCCCGTCAGCTGTGCTCAGAGGTGTCTATGGTGATTTATAAATATTTTAACATATAAATGCAAATAAATCTGTGACATTGACACTTTGCAATGCCACAATTCCTTCAACTAATTGAATATTCCCTACTCTGATCATTTTCCAGCTGAAAGAATTTCCGCTCATCTTTCAATTGGCATTTTCCCATGCTCCTCTTGCCTCACAATATAGCTTGTGTCTTGACACTTCCTGCCTAGGAAAATTCTAAGCACGAGCAAAACTGCCTTTGACAGTTTTATGGGTTTTCAAACTGTTTTATGACACGAACACACACTTTTTTTTTTTTTATTTCTCATGTTGCAGGCGCGAAACTTGCCCATAATTGGCAACCGAGCAAGAGTGAGATGGAGGGAGACAAATCCAAACTGTTGCACATTGCTCATACGCCATGTGGAACGCGCCAATCAGACAGTTGTCCGCCCACACTGTGAATATTTAGTTTGCCAAGAATAATGCGACTAAAATTGAAATGAAAATGATAAATGTGCTACAGATATAACAAGCAGCAAACTACTCGTACAAATCCAACTTTGTGGCACGCACAGTCGACGCTGCGCAGGCGTTTTTGACAGTTTTTTAATAATATCAGCCAGCACGGACCAGATCAGCCTACCTTCATATCACACTTGGCTTGGCTTTTTTTTTATTTGTATCTCATTTTGGCATAAATGCGGCAGACACGGGCGGAGCCAACGGACTTCTTTATGCTTTGGCCCTCCTTCTCCTCTTCCTCAACCTTTTTTTTTTTTTGGTTAATATTATTGCATGCCGCACGACATTTTTCGCGCGGCGGTGCGATAATGAAAATTTCTGACACTTTAACCAACACTTTTGTTGCTTGCCAGCAGCAGCAGCAGCAACAGCAGCAACAGCAGCAGGCTGACAGGTAGGCAATGACTGGCCCCAAAACTACCTCCCCAACACAGTTGATAAGTCAAAAAAGTTGTTTCCTCATTATGTTGATAAACGCCCAACAACAAAAAAAAAAAAAAAAAAAAAAATTCCCGCCGTCTGTAAATTGATTCATAGTTTATGCGCTAAATATGACATGGCCTGAACACGAGCCTGAGAACTAAAGGTGGAAGCGTGAAGAAAAGAAATTATACTCCAATTTCTGTCCATAAATTTTCATTCAATGTTTTTTCACAGAGATTCCACAAATCATTTAAGAAATAAGTCACATAACTAGACAGCGAATTTTGCATATTTCTGGATCGAGAAATAGTGGGTTTCTAAAGAACCTTTTTGTTGCAGTTTTTAATTCGAGGTTTGTTTCTCGAGCACGAATAAGTGATTCCCAGTATTAAAATAATCGATATGCGGAAGGAGGATTCTAATAACACTAGATTACAGCGAAAAAGACCCATTGAAGCCATTATTTTTAAATGATGTATTTTGGAATGCTGAACTCAAAAATGAATTTCAAAAAATTTTGTATGGATACGTTTTTGAGTTAGAATTTTTTTTTATTTTTTCGGTAGGTACCCATACCTTTTAAGCCATATCCGAGATACAAACTTTAGATAAAGTCAAGCAAGGGATTAATCAAAAGGTTATGCAATTCCCAATAATCAAGTCGAAGAACATTTTCCAATCGGCTTTAGTAGTTTAAAAGTAAGAAGCAAAAATATTTCAAAATAAATGATTTTTTTCTCAAAAACGTTAAAAATTTGATTTTCTAAAATCTGTAAATGGTTGAAAATAAAAATCAAAAAATTGTTTTTTCTTTTATTCTTACAAATTGCCCTATTACAAAGAAAATAAGGCATTGATGACGAAAATCTGTTGATAAATAGCGAAGTTATAAGCAAATGTGTGAAATAACTGGGGGTCAAATTTGACTATTTTACGTGTTCATTAAAAAATTTTTTTTACTTTCCTTTTTGCTTAATGTAAGAGTTCCAATAGAAACCAAATCACAGAAAAAAATTATGAGCAAGGCCAAAAACGAAGAAAAAATAAAAATATTTTCTAATAAATACATAAAACAATGAAATTTGACTGTTAGTACTTGTACTCAATTGCTCACAGCTCCTTTATTTATCCATAGATATTCTTTACCAATGCCTTATTTTCTTCGTAGAAGTGCTATTCGTAAGAACAAAAGAAAAAAACAATTTATTTTTATCAGTTTCAACCTTTTACAGATTTTACGAAAACAAAATTTTCACGTTTTTGAGAAAAAAATCGATTTTTTCGAAATATTTTTGCTTGTAGCATTTTAACTACTAAACCGATTGGAAAATGAACTTCAACTAGTTTATTGAAAATTGCATACTCTTTAGATTAATACCTTGCTTGACGACATCTAAAGTTTCTATCTCGAGATATGTCATAAAATGTAAGGGTACCTAACGAAAAAACTGAAAAAAATTTTAACTCAAAAACGTATCCTTACAAAAATTTTTGAATTTCATTTTTGAGCTCAGCATTCCAAAGTACATCATAAAAAATAACAGCTTCAATGGGTCTTTATTTTTTTTTATTTTTTGTAAACTAATGTAACTTAAAAAATATTTTCTTTGACTTTTTCCAATAGAATTTAACAGTATCATAAGTATCTGGTATTCGTGCGGCAACATTTCCACGTAAAATATGTCATCGCTAGCGAGAACTAGCCAATTTGCAGTCATAGACGGAGTGAAGTTGTAGCCTACGTATTCAGTGTTTCCCGTAGTCCGTTTCCAGGTTTGCGGTTCACGTGCTTTATTACTTATGAGGCTGCCGCTGCCCGTTGCTGCTGTTGTTGTGCTGCCTCGTTGCCTTATTGCATTGTGTTTTCCGTTCTGTGTAATGACATGTAATTAAGCGTTTATTTACAGACAGTTGGGCTGTGAGTGGGGCGTGGCATTTAAGCAGGCATTTAACAGACGTAGAGTGGCCGAAAATTGACAGCTTAAAAGTGTGGCTGGCAAAAAAAAAAAAATAAAAAAAAGGTTTCCAAAAAATAAAAATGACAATAAAAGAACCAGCCAGTAAAACAAGGTGGATAAATTATTTGTGGTAATTGGACAATGGTCAATATGTCTGCCATATGGAATAGCCAGCAATCTGATTTAGGACTTTAAGCTTAAAAATGTTTTGGCATTGTAATTATAAATATTAATACGAAATTCACAAAGTGGTTCGAACAAAGTTCTTCCTATTTTCAAAAGACAATTCCGAGTTTTTTAAATCAAATTACTAAATTAAGCAATTCCTGTCTACTAATTTATGTAAGAAGCAAAAACCAAACATTGAATGGCTTAAAAGTGTTTGAGCTATTTTTCTCTCTTTTATTTTCTTTATATAAGCCTGGGTCCAGTGGGATCTAAACATCTTATCAATAGATTCCATATGAAATATGGTGATGAAAAGACTACACCCAAAAAAGCTCGTATCAATTTAATAAGCGTTGTCTCAAATTGAAACTACAACCAGTATCATTTTTTTTGTATCAATTTAAATCAAGAATTTATGAAATTAATATTAGAGGTGTTAACTTGAACCAAAACCTAATAAATTGATTCGAAACTCACACATTTTCGATGTTATCGAATGCTAGTTCGAAAATTCCAACTGTCATGCTCGTTTCTCTCTACCAAGCAAATCGCATTAATGCTGACACTTGTAATTCTCAAGTTGTTTTAATTAAATCATTGATGATATAAATAAAACACAACTTTGGGCATGCCGCCTAAATTATCGCAAACAAAATTTAGATAAAAAAAATATTATTGTCAAATTGTTCAAAGTTAGTATCAAAATGATACAAAATACTTGACAATGTGATAAGAACTAGTATGAAATTTATACTAAAAAATTTATACAAAAAAATTGGCATTCTTATACAAATTTGTATCATTTTGATAACATCGAAAATATAATTTTGATACAATCGAACTATTAACTTTATACTTGGAGTATTAAAGTAATTTAGATACTCAATAGTTTCAAATTGATGACTAAATAGTGTCATTTTGATGATTACTTTATTTTGGGTGTTGATAACATATACTGCTCTCTATGTAACACTGGAGATAAGGGGGATTACACCCATGCAGCAAATTTAATTTTACTGAAAAATGTTTGCTTGCATGCAATATTTGCTTACAAACAAGAAATAAAATTCTTATATAAAAAATCTCTGCTTAATACTTTAAAATGTTTAATTTTTGCATATAAGCGATATTTGCATACATGCGGCTTAATCAAATCTTTATTAAAACGGTTCAGTTATAGACTTTAAAGCTAGGCTGCCCCAAAATTGCATTTCATACAAGACCCTGAAACAGTTATTTGTTAAACCTAGAACCGTCAATGATCAAAGCTAATGTGGATCGTATTTGTATAAGAATTTATTTAATTCAGTTGGATTTTGTATGTGTTAATAATTTCGTTTAACAAAACATGGACGTTTTCGGGCATTTCCATTCGAAGCCTCCAAAATTTCCTCAACTATTGAAGAATAGATTTGAGTATTCAATGACCGATTTTTCTGGCATAAAGTAATACATTCGACTTTGCCAATAAAAAGGCCTACAAATAAGACAAAGACACTTTATACTTAAGGTTAATCGTTTTCAAGATACTTATTAAGCTCAAAAATTCGAATTTTTTTATTTTTAATTTTGCATTAAAAAAAAAAACTCACCAATATTCGCAAAAAAATTAGAGTGGTTAATTTTTATCCTTATCGTACTTATATATCAAATAGGCTTCAAACAAGCTATTGTGTTTTGAAGGAAATGGCCAAGTTATAGACTTTTAAGCTTGACGCATTTATTTATTTACAGATTTTTGACGACTTATTGATCTATTACTACGGATTAAAAAACAAAATTAACCACTTTTTAATTTTTTGGGATTTTCGTAAGTTTTTTTAACTACAATTTTTGTGATAAACATTTTCAAAGTTTTTAGCTAAGTATCTTGAATACAATTAACATTAAGGGGGTCTTCTGCCTTTGAAAATTTTTTTTCGATTTTTTTGTTTTGCCTTTTATTATAGCTTGGACAATCCCCTTTCATCCCCTTTAAACCATTTTCAAATATTCGAAATAGTTTAGCAGATATAGCAACTTTAGTGGAGCAATGTTCTTGCTATAGTGAGTATTTTACACGTTACTCAAAACTTTAAATGCGTTTTTCTCGAAACCACGTTTTTTGACCTGGTAGCCATGATTGCGCCAGTTTTACTGAACCGATTTTGATCAGCCATGTTGCAATCGACGCATAATTGATGTAATTCTGGCCCGTACCTCAATCAAAAGGAAAAACAATTTTTTACTATTTTTTTACACTAAACTACAAAAAAAAACTTGAAAATTCAAAATTTTTTTTTAAACTGACCCCAATTTTTCAGAAAAATATTGAAAATTATGATTGAATTACGGGCCAGAATTCCATCAATTCTGATCATAACCTCATTTACCGTTTTCAATTCCAATAAACTTGAGTCCCGGAATCATGGCCAAACTCATAAAACACTGTTCAAAGGTAGAAGACCCGCTTAAGTGTAAAATAACGTTGACCTATTTGTAGGTCTATTTATTGGCAGTGATTTCGTATAGTACATTTGGATAACGGAAGCTGAAATATGTAAAATCACTGAGAAAAATGGCGTAAATAAAAATCGGAAAATTTCAAAATTCTTCAAAAATAATTTACATCACTGAAAATTCTGAACAAAAATTTTGTTCCTCTATTCTATATCTATAAAAAGAATGGGCCAGTTTGGCTGTTGCCTCAGGTACAAATTGGGGTGAACGTAGGTTTGAAAGTATTGAAAACCGATGGTAACACTGGTGTCAAATTGCACCGGAAATTTGTTTAACGAATTTCATGCCAGATTCAATAGTTTTTGTTGGCTTTGTGCGAACAAAACCCCTATTCACGGACTCAAATTACAATTTGTTCGGGTCGATGCAGAACGCCTTTATGGGAACAGAATTTACTTCAGTTGTATAGCTGATCAGGCCCAGTACCTACGCCTGGTTCGGGGCAACCAATAGCCACACTCTACTTTGAAAACACAACTCTAGTTTCCAATTGATTCATTTAAGCCGAAAACCAAACAAATTATCCAAGTAAATGAAAACATATTGTGAAATTAATATTTATCACTTAGTTTTCTGCCCACATATGGAAATTTCCCAACGGACACAGCAAACCAGACTTTAAATGTGGCTTCCTTGCCGGTCCAGGCACTTCTTAATGGCCTTTCAGACGCATTTATTTTGCAGTCACATTAAGATAATGTGGCACATGTAAGCTCATTCCACGGCATCATCATCAAATGCAGCGCACAACAATTTCTTCTGGGTGATCAGCTGCCATTGATAAACGACAACAGCAACAGCAACAACAACGACGGCCAGAGAAAACTTTTCCAAAATGTTGTGAGACATCCACGCGTTCTAAAACATATCACATGATAATCTTCATGCATCAGTTTGAACGTCAGCAACATGTTGCTGCTGTTGATGTTGCTGCTGCCAGCAACCGGAAGCATTTTATTGCCTTTGACTTGGTCTGCGATTCGCTTGCACTGATTATTTGCTGGCAATCGTAAATCCCCACTTTTGTGGGGGGCACGCGCTGGACTGCCAGCAGCAGCAGCAGCAGCAACATTAGCAACAAAAACAGGTGCAATTGCTATTTTCCTTCTTTTTTTCTCTTTTTTAGGTAGCTGCAAGTCAAAGAGGTGCGAAATGGTCAAACAACGCCCGCTGGCATTGAATTTCAGACAAAGTGTTTTGCCAGCTTTCAACATTAGAAGTTGATGTTGCTTGGGCGTGGGTCAACAGCAGCAACTTGGAACGTGTTGCTGATACAATTTGCTTGATAGGCGCACATTTTTACGCTTCAGCGCCTTGAAGCAACGCTATCTGTGCGAAATCTAATACATTTTGCTCAGGCTTTGGCCAATTTCGGAGAGCAAACAAAAAGACTACAAAAGAAGAAAAAAGGAAAAAAAAAACTCCTGACAACAGCAACACAAAGCACTGCAATGCAGGGCCAAAGTCGCGTACGTGGTTAGCAAATTTATGTTGCCAAAATGAAGAAGCAGCAACAGCAGCAGCAGCAGGACCTGCAGCAACTGGCGCCAAGTGTGTTTTTTGGTTAACCCCTTTGTGCCACGTAAATCGCATAAATTGCATAATTTTGACTGACTTTTGTTGGCATTGCAGTTTTCTTGGCATCCTTCGCCTTCGTTGGTGTCTTGGTCTTGCTCTTGGTCGTAGGTGCCGTTCATTGCCTTTCTGGCAGCCACCCGGTCTGACTTCCGTTTGCATAAACTTTAAGCGTAGGAAATTGAAAATTGCGACAGGCCAACATATGACAAGTGTGTGCATAGAAATGAAAGTCCAGAGGAATGAACAAAAAAAAATGGCCAATAAATTTAGAAATAAGAACATGTAAAGCTCAACACTGAAACTCCACTGATAAGATTTTCTTTGCATTAAAATTGCCAAAAATAAAAAGACTCAATCAAATAAAGCTATTTATATTGGTGACCGAGGGCGTAGACAGCTTACCATCAAGGTAGGGGCAAAAATTGCTTGAATATTTTTCAAAAATGTATTACGTATACGTAATATTAAATTCGTGCACACATTTTGGCACATTGCTTGCGTTCTAAGTTTTTTATCTATTACTTATGCAACTTTAGAAGTGTATAGCGCTTGGAGATTTCTTTCAAATCTGGGAAAAACATTTTGCTTAGCATGCTTCAACCATTTTTGCAGTAACATACAAATATTTGGAATGCTAAAAGAATCGAGGAAGAAGATTACTCAACGATTCTAAAATAGTCTCTGTGTGTTCCATAGTCCAAATAGTCCAAAGTTTTAGATTACTTATATTTCCATCTTATTGCGCATAAAAAGTTATGTTAAAAAAGTAAGTTTCAGTTAAGGCTTTTCATTTTTCCGATAAAGTAAATAAAAACTATTTTTCCTTATTTCTGGTACGTATGTTACCTTTCCAAAGTGAGTTTCTATAACGCTCACTTAATTCAACAATAGTTTAATAATTTAATAAAATATAATATTAAAAAAAGGGTCACTAAATTACTTAATAATAATTATATTTGAAGGTATATTAATTAAAATATTATTTTTCAGACCCTGATAGCATATTTAACATAAATGGTTAATTAAAAAGTTGGTGCAGGCACGGAGCACCTTAACTTAGTTAAAGTTGTTTATGGCCTTCTGAAATCGTAATTTTTTAACTACAAAGTGCATAGCCGGATTTACTAGGCGTAGCGCCTCCCAATCGTATCTGTATTTCAAGTAAACAGATTTAAAGTTCTTCAACAGAAAGTAATTTATCGATTTTTTGTATACTTCTGAACTCATTTTTCTCATTTGGACTGATACTGGAACCACGGTTGCCGCATTTGGAGCAAACGCTCCAAAATGGTTTTCGTGGAGCTGGAGCCTTTGGGGAAAATGGAGCTTTTAGGCATAGAAAATATTTTTTTATAAGTTCAGAATAATAAAATTAACATAGAAGTGTAACAAAACAAAACACAATATGTTTGGCTTTGCAACAAAACCCAGATTGTCATAATATTCACGTTTTTTTTCAAATTTTGGAAGACTGTTAAAAGAAATTCCAAACGCGCGGCAATTCCTTGCTATCATCGTAACTGAGAACTGGCACAAATGACAAGGATAACATTTTGTACTTGGAAGTCGAAAAGACGCCCAGGTCAACAGAATAACAATTGAGGAAACATTTTAACAAGTTGAAGAGAAATAAAAGTGAGACTAAAAGGAAGTCCCAAGAGCGATTGGAAGCGAATTCGGAATTAAAAAGTAAAATGTATTTTTTTTAGCTTGTCTATTACTTTTGATCGCAATGATATCGAAAAACATAGTATTTAAAGACGAGATAAAACTGTTTATTAGATTGAGTATTAATATATTTTTGGAATTTGAAAAAACGTGATAACCAAAACGGTAAGATAGTTTGATTCCTAAGGCCCAAATTTGGGGAAAACCGTTCAGTTGGTCTTGTCTTTTTATTTTGAAAAAACAATAGTATAATGTTATCGGCAAATTTATAACCGAAGATATATTCCAAAAATTTTCGTGTTTTAGTAAAATACATCAAAAAGTTTATTAAAAATTCGTTCCAGGTATATGAAAACGCATGAACATTCGGTTAAGGGCGTAGAAAATCAGTAGGAGCGAATCTAACGAATACGCAATTGCATTGTTCGGTGTTCGTAAAATGTAGTTCGACTGTATTAATAAATTAATGAAAAAATAATTTCGACGTTTTGTTGGTCGGTATTTCTTTTAATTAGAATGGAGCCTTTTTGGAGCATTTTTTTGTCATGGATCATTTTTAAATTTTTTGGAGCATTTAAATTTTTTCAAGTGGCAACCGTGATTGGAACAAAGGTTGTCGGAGAGGGTACATTTTTGCATTTCCCAGAAAGGCCCACCTAGACCGAGAAATAATATATTAGAAATACATATATTCAAAATTTAAGATTTTTTAGAATTTACAGCTTAACTCGGTTGCCACGAGAAAAAACTCCGATGTAAAATGGAATTAATGTCTTTCTCGTTTTAGTAAATTTTAAGACAATTTTTTCTTTCATTTGATTCCACTTATTGCACTTAAATTTGTCCTTAAACTACAATTAACTAACAAATTTAGATTGTGTAATGTTCTAGCTTTAAATAAATTTTAATTAATTGGTTTTGCTTGTAGGTTCCAAAACATTCCAAACTTTCCAATATTCATCTACATTTCCAAACCGAGACGAGGTTAGAAAGAAGTTCTGGTAAGGAAGAAATTTAAATTAATTGGTTCTGCGTTTTATCCGGCTCGAAGGTCCCTAAACATTTCAACCTTATTATATTGATCTATATTTCAAAACCCAAAAAGGGTCTGATTAAAGTTCTGGTAAGATAGAAATTTAAAAAATTTATTCGGCTTGTTATCCGGCTTGAAGGACCAAAAATCCCAATTTTTTTATTAAATTGATCTACATTTGCAAACCCAAAAGGGGTTAAAGTTCTGGCTTTAAAGAAATTTTAAATAATTGGTTTGACCAGGCCAGGTTACAAAAAGTTTGCTACTTATAGAAAACATTATTTCAATATATATTTTTAATCTGAACAACGAGATGGATATTCCTCCTCACTCTCTACACCCTAAAAAATGAAATCAATTTTCTGGATGGGATTCTTTACGGGATAAATCGGTGCTACAGAGTCAATGCGATTGTCAGCTCAACGGTTGGCAAAAAAAAGTTAATGCCAGATACTCGAGAATAATTTTAGAAAAAAGATTTCCAACACTTTATTTCCAAAAAGTACTAAAACCAAAGTGCTAAAACCACTGGCTCCAATTCCCAAAATTTTGGCATAAATTAAAAAAAAAAAATGTTGGAATATAAGAAAACAAGTTAATTGCCCTTAAAGGTAATAGAACCATGTACCAAAATAACAAGTTCAAAATATTTGGGGTGGATACCTAGACCCTGAAGTTGAGTTTTTTTTCTGCAATCATTTTATTCTGCTTTTGTTGCTGTAGTAAGTGTACTTTAAAAAGGGGAAATCAGATATTTATTTCATGTTTAATAATTGTCTTTAAATGAAAAATTAAGCGTCAGGTATGTCTTATTCTAAAGAAAGAGAAAAGTTTATGCTTTTTATGAGTTGTTTGTTTATTTTTATGTGATGTTGCTGTGCTGTTTTTTAGACGAACCTAACCTAAAAGTCACGAGTTTTTGTGGAGTAATAAGTTTTAAGCTACTCCAGTATTCTCGCACCTAAAGATGCAAATATGTTTATCTGAATGTATATAATATAGCGTAACCAACCGCATTTGCTCATTTTGCTCGTTTGCGAACTATTTGTTATTGTTGCAGGCAACTTTGAATTTAAATACGCTGAAATGTTTCCAAAATGCATTGAAGGTGGTCGTAAATCATAAGATAATTTCTGATTGGATCTTTAAAACTATTGTTAAAAAATCTTAAACCAATGGAAAATCAACTAATTCTAATCGAAATCTGTTATTATACCTCTTATTAAAAGAATCTGACAAAATGCATTAGGCTTATTGCAAGATTAAACAAGAACATTATAAATGGCTTTAACCTAGGTCGACGAGGTAGATGATTTATTAGGAATCAAAAAGATCTATTTTTATTAAAAAAGGTGGAATGCGTTTATAAAGAATAAAAGCTGCAAATATTTTCATAAAGCAAAAGTCAATACACTTATTTCTCACGTAATCAAAAAATTTTAAGTACAACATTTTATTAAACTTTTTAAAATTGTTTAATATATCGTTTGTTAGAAGAAAATTAAATTTAACATGAAATTCGTAATGTTATATGGGCGGTTCAGGTGGGCGTGGTCGGATCGGTCCAAGAATTTTTTCGTTTCTTATATATGATATTACAATTAAATGTTCCAAGTTACAGCCCTCTAACTATATTCGTTTAATTTATGCCAAAATCTTGGCTTTTGGCGCCACTGTGCAGTGTTAGAAAATAGTGTTGGAAAACAATGTTGAAAAACAATTGGGGAAAAAATGTTGAAAAGTAGTGTTGGAAAGCAATGTAGAAAATAGTGCAGAAAAACCATGTTGAAAACAGTGTTGAAAAATAGTGTTGGGAAAAAGTGTTGAAAAACAGTATGGGAATACAGTCTAAGTAAAATTGAAAAGGCCAGACGATTACTTGGAGTGTATGCAGTGTCCGTGTGAGCGTTATGCGTTATTTTGAAATTTAATTTTATCCCTAACAAAAAATCTTCCATATGTAAATTACATATTTTCCACATCAAAAACGTTAAACAGCTGTATGCTGTGAATGAAACTATGTTAAAAAATAAATGGAAAATTTGGTAAAAAAAAAAAAAAATACTGTTAGACCTAATTGAACCAAGTTGTACATTCAAAAGTTTGGGGCTTTATCTCTAAAAGTCTCTGAGATCGACGCGAATATGGTTATATCAACTCGATAGTTATGCTGAACAAGAATGTATATACTTTAAGCCAGCGGTGGGCAAGAAATTTGATATTGGGAGTAGTTCAACAACAACAACAACAGAGACGGTTTTGATATTGTTATTTATTTTTAAACGACAAAGTGTCTTCCAAAATTAACTTTATTAGCAATGGGATTAGTTGAAAACAAGAGAATGCCCACCGCTGCTTTAAAGGGTCGAAAATGTTTCCCTCTGCCGTTTCATACATTTGCTCAACTTTTTGATACTTATTTTACCCATTTAAGAAGAACATGTTTACCTTATTACTTCAGCGAAACTCTAATTTTGATACACTTACTCCTAAAAAAACCAATTGTAGATACAAAGTAAGATTTGATTGATCTCAACTGAAAGTCTCATGTTAAAAAAAATATGATTATACCTAGATAAAACTGTAAACTTGTATAAAAGTAGATTTACTAAACAACCTTTTTTTTTAAAAACTTATATTGTAACTTAAACTATTAACTAGGCACAGAATTAATTACAAATCTAATTATATGTTAGCTTCTGTTTAACCTGGGTAAACAAAATTGCTACCTCCTCTCCCTTATTCCACATTGCAGCACATATTACGCATACGCCACCAACAGGCAATTAGTTAGGCTCTAGAGTTGCCAGTGCTGGGGTGGTCTCTGTCTGCTCCTAATCTGACATTTGGCAGCTGGCACTTTGTATGCCGTTTCTTAGCACCCGCAAAATGAAGATGAAGCTTCGATTGTCTTGTAATATTTAATCATCAATGCGAAAGCGATTTGTGCACTTGTTGCGGCGGCAACTGCAACACTAAAACAAATGACTCATCAATTTGGCTGCCCGCCCATAAAGTTGATATTTAAAAGTCACCCACAAGTGGAAAAAAGGAAAGGCAAGAAAAAAAAAACGGCGAACCGAAATGTTGATCAGATAAAAGACTTGGCAATCAGCAGCGTCATAATTTTTCCAGCGATAAATGAGTTGCGATAAGCGAGGACGCGGACGAGCATTGAGAGTTGGGCAGACTTTTGCCAGCGTTGCCTGTAATTAAATGTCGTCAATTAATCAAATGTCACAATAAAAATAACAGAGTATAAAAATCCTGAAATTAATATGCGTTAAAATGAAATGGCCTCAGCACCAACAACAGCAGCGACATGGCCAACAATTGCTCCTGTGGTCAGCAGCAGCAGCAACATTCTTGGAACAGAAAATCGTGGGAGCAATTATAATTATTTTTAATGCACACACACACACAATGGAAATGCATATGCCACAACTCTCCTTTTCTCTGGGTGCGTGAGCCGTATTTCATGGAGGAGAAGCAGGAGGAGTGTGTGGCATCTGCGATTTTTATCGCTGCCAGCGCATATAATAACAATAATTCTTAAAGTGGGGGAAGGTCAGCAGTGCACACACAATGACAACATGCAAAAAAGTCACAAGAACAGCAGCTGAGACTTTAAATGGCGAGCAGGGGGAGAATCAGTGGCAGCGGAGGAGACAGAACAGAGGCCGAGCGCTTAAACTCAACAGCAACATTAATTTGCAGCCGCAGCAGCTACAGAAACATTTGCATAAAGGGCATAGCGATGACAATGTGACACGAAATATATTTAAAATAAAATTTATGTTGCATTTTGAGAGCAATTTTTAGTGATTAGAGACTTAGTCAATACCTACCGAGTTTCCAACAATTATTTAATTATAATTAAGGTATTCACGATCCCCCTTAGATGACTTAGCGAATATTTTAATTTAGTTCAATTTAAACAACACTTTTTTGTGAACATGTGAATTGAATTCTAAAGTTTAAATTTCTCCTTTCTTTTGACTGGTAAAATTAACTCGTTAAAGGCCTCTCACTCAGATGATAAAAAAATACAGTTGGGTATAATAATTTATATAAATAAGGAATATGTTCAAAAGCATTCAGATTTGCAGAAATTCGAAAGTTTTTCTACTTATATAAAACTAGCTTATAACAGCGGCTTCGCTCGCTCATGTGTAAAAAAATTGTGGGAAAACAGATGTATGCGCCTTATTTGTTTTCCTTTTAATGGGCACGAAGCATGTTTTCACGGCCCTTCTTTTTACAATAATAACGTAATCTTAAAATTTTAAAATTCTCCTGCAAAGTCGGAAAATGAGTTCTTAACATGAAAATGAAAAATTAAATTAATTTTTTTCTTTCCATTTTGCGCCAATTTTCCGGGTTTTTTTAAATTTTAAAATCCCGTTGGTAATATTTTGTTATGTAGAGCTCAAAAGCTAATCTCTAAATTAAAGCTAGTCTAATGAAAATAATGTGTGGACTTTCCAACAAAATTGAATACAATTTTATTGAAATTTCTAGATAAAGCTCTTAAAAAAGATTTTGGGTACGATCGGATGGAAGACAGTATTTTTTTTCGCCAATTTTCTGGATTTTCCAAAATGTGAAAATAAGTTTGGAATTTTTCACATGAAAATGAAAAGATTTTCATACAACAGTTGTCCGACCATTTCTATTTTTTTTTGATAATTTTCCAAAAATTAAAAGTCTCGCCCATGTGTTCTAACAAATCGCTTTTCATCCCATACGATTTAGGTCGTTTTTAGGGTTGGAAGCGATAGGTAGAACACATGGGACTGATTTTCAAATTTGAGTATGATTGCTTTAAAAATGAGTTTGTAATTAATCGATAAATCCATTTTACACACAATTTCCGGAAAATTGATATGGAGTTATTGTTGAATTTTTATTTAGATTTTTTAAAATTAGTTTGGAGCTGATCGGATGATAAACAAAAGTTTCATGCAAAAGTTTTCTGTGAATTTTGCAAAATTTTTCAAATTTAGTACTGATATTCAGAAAAAGAAGAAACTACTGTATAAAATTCAGATTGCTATATCTAACGGTTTGGGCTGTACGACGGTCACCAATCAGTCAGGACTCTTTTATATATAGGGAGATAGTGTATCTCAGTATATGCCCTTATAAAAGATAGGAAAGAAGGAATAATTACCCACCCGATAATTGTTAGCGAAATCATATTCGTTTTCGATATTTTCTCGAAATATTCTCTTATAAAACTATCGAGAATGTGTTCCGATTTCGGTCGAAAAACTATTACCTGTCGCTCAGTTTGTGGCAGAAAAACGTAAGTTCTCGATACTCGTTTTCGAATCCGTTCTCGACACTTTCTCGAAAGCGAAAACGGATCGAATACGGACTCGAAAGGTATCGAAAAGTTTACTTTGCGATAATTAAGAAAGGGTTATATTGCTTTCCATTTTGATTCCCACTTAAACGAGTTTGCTTTTTCTTAGTTTTGTGGGTTCATTTATTTAAAATATTTTTCATAATAATTAAATATAAAATTAATTATATTGCTTACTTTCCAAGCGGCAACGATTTCCAAAAGTTGAAGCTTGCTAATATATTTGAAGCTTCTTCTCATAATTGGTATATAGTCTTGAATAATTTAATCACCTTTTATGCACAACATTTTAAATGTTAATCTATTGACAAACCTTTCCACGCAAAATTGTTTGAGAAATGACCTGACGGCGACGTCTATGTTCGAAAAGCGACAATTCAACAAAAACAACACGTGATTTCCGAAAAGTGTGTTGTTGTTTTTGCACAGCCTGCTGAGTTTTAAACATTTTTCTTTCTTTTTTTGCTGCTACAAAAAAAAAAAAGAAAAAAAAAACGCCCGTTTGAAAGCCTGTTCTCTAAAGAAAATCGGATTTCGATTTTAAGAGGAACTATCGTAAATCTCGTAGGTCCGTCTACATATTTCTTTGTCGGGTGGGTAGGCTTATTACGCATTGCCTACTTTTGGGGTTCTAAGGAATTGCGTGATATAATTTATATTGCCTACTTCTAAGGGCCCGCCGACTTAGTTATAGCAACTGCAGATTAGGTTAGGTTGGGGCGGTTGCAGAAGGGGGGAACCCTGTATGTCCGCTTGCGTACTTCATTCTAGTCCATTCCTTCTATTTAAGGGGCCTAGTAGATACCTTTTAGGGGCTAGCTCCAACCAGATGACTTGATGAATCCAGAGATTTGTTTTGGAGATATAGCCGAAAGCTCGCATATATCTGTCTTTGATGACCCAGAGCAGGATACGAGCAGAAGAAGTGTGAGTCAAAATTTAAAAAATTTGTTTTTGGCCTTCCAGTTTGAAAGGGTTTAACTTGGCCGTTTTACCATAGTTTTAAACACACTATAGCTTGATTGACGCATAATTGATGTACTACTACGATCAAAGAAAAAAATCTACCACTTTTAATATTTTTTAATTTTCGTGAGTTTTTTAGTCAACATTTTGCAGAAAAAAAATTGCTACTAATTCACTTTTTTTGAAGTTTTGAGCTAAATATCTCGTTTACAATTTACTTAAAGTATAAAGTGACTGTGACTTATTTGCAGGCCCATTAAGTGTTAATAATTTCCTATATTACATTTTCAAATTGGCATAGAATAGCGTAAGTTATGGCTAAATAAGTAAAACCACTGACAAAATAGGGCCAAAATAAAATTTGAAAATTTATCACAAATAATTTTCAGCACAGAAAAAACATAAATTTTTTTTTTTTTATTAAAAGCTGATATTTTTCGAAAAAATCGGTTTCGGCCCAATTTGTAAACATTTTGAGTGGATCGGATCGATGCTTAAATATTGATGCATTATAGCATTTGCATGTAACCGATATTTACTGTACTATTTAATTATTTAAATATAAATTTTTACTGCTGCAAGTCACTTGATATATCGCTCGGTTTTATTTACTTATTCGAAAGTCTAATTGAAAGGTTGGTGTTTTAGTTAATGATCTAACTACTATAGTTTATAGCAATTTTTATGCTAAGTTTAATGAGTTTACGTTTGAGATGGTAAGAGTAAGTTTATTTTAAAATGTTGTTTTGAATTTTTTTTCTTAACATTTTTTTCACTAGATGTCGCCCACCATTTCACTTTACCATCTCTAATTAAGGGCCCAAGTAGTCGGATTCGTAGTCGTTTGGCCTGGCTTTGGGCTCTGTTTTCTTTTTTTTTTCTGCACAAGTTGTAAAATGATATCATAATATGCGCCATCAACGGTTGCAAAATTTATAACTTATTTCGCATGAAGTCTAAAGGCAGCGCAGATCAAGGCGCCACGAAGGGATTGGAATTGGGATCGGAGACAGAGTCGGAATTGGGACCCCCCTGCAGTAGTGCCAATGAGCTGTTAATGTGAGCGGCAAGGATTTCATTTCATTTGTGCAAGTTGGACCTTAAATTTGTGCTTTAATGTTGTGGGTGATTGCAATTTGATTGCGAGTCCATCTCTAGTCTGACAGTTTCGGTTGCAGCCCAAGGCGTTTGTGTCAACAGCATGTCAGACTGGGACAGCGAAAACGGGGCAGTAGACAAGCGGCTGCTACTCCTACGGCTGCTGGTTCTTATTGTGAGTTTTCCTTTTTATCTGAGCTGCATTATTGGCTGAGAGTAAACTTGAACTTGACTTGCTGTGGGCAGTTGTTGTTACGCTTGTCTGTCTATCCGTTTGGCTTGGTGGGGTTGTCTGGGCGTTGCCGATAGTCAACAGCAGCAGCAGCAGCCACTTGGCTAGACATTTGCCTTAGATGTTGTTCTTGGCAATTAACTTATGAGGCTCGCATTTATCACATTTGGTTGTGCTGAATCAATTAAATGGAGCGACAAAGTTTATAAAAAATTTAAAAAAATTAAATAAATTCAAATATGTATTCTATTTCAATTGGTAAAATATGTGTATATATTTTTATACCATTTTATGACCATTAAAATGGGTAAAAAGGGAATCATAAAGTTATATAAAAATATGTAACAGACTGAAGCAGACATTTGCGACCATTTCACTCTCGATTTTTATTGGATTATTTTGAAGTGTCCATTTCTCGTTTACTGCAAGTTCTCCAAGGCCTAACTCAGATCAGATACAAATTATTTTGGAAACACAATGCTTCATATGAATAGAAACACTTTAGTAGTGCTTTGAAATCAGAATGCTTTTGAACATCTGTCTTGTTTATATGAAGTATTGTGGCGAAAATAAAATATATGTCATCTGAGATCAGGCCTTTATTTTCGACATTCCATCAAGGCTGCAAACCCCAAACCATTGAAACCGGTTCGGTTCGGGTTTGTCGATGTGCCCGAACCAGACCATGAACCGAACTTTTTACATTTTTGACCCCTCAAACCTGAATCCGTACCGGACTACTTATACAAATATAAAAAATTGGCACAATATTCAGTAATTTTTCAAACGAATACAATTTTGAATAAAAGTATTAAGAATGAAGTTTTTGACTGCAGTAGAAAGCAATTAACATTTATTAAATACAAAATCTATCAATGCTACTCAAGATTATTTCTAAAGTTTGTTCAAAAGAGAAATCTAGGAATTCTGCAAGAAGAAATCTGCTTGAAATCGAAAAAAACTTTGTGTTTTGGTGGCAAGGGGTGAGACAAAAAAATCGGGGCTTGAAAATTCATGCTTGATTTCGTATTTTCTTCTTGGAAATCCAAGAAGATTCTTTCCGGAAAATCTGACACGAAATCTGCTTGATATCAAGCACGATCTGCTCGATTTTTTCTTCTGAGTGTATCGACTAATGTTTTAAAGCTTTGAAAAGGTTTTAAAATCTATTCCAGATATCATTTGTACGAGCATTTTCTACACTTAAGTTTGATCTCTCTAATCTAAGCAGTTAAAAGAGACGATCTTAGGAAGAAACAATGGCCGTGTTCAGGAAAAGAACTTGCTTCCTGATCAATGATATTTTTTTTTTGGTTATTTCAACTTTTAATCTTGTATTTAAAGATATTTCGAGCTTTTAATAATTTAACAAGACCCCCAAAATATGCTAAATAATAAGAGTAGTTTAATTAAGCTGGGTTATCAAGTGTCTCTGCTGAACCCCCGCCAAATTAGTAAAATCCCATCGAGATATTCACGAAGTAAGGCTCGTTTGGCCCCGATTTAAAAAATCAAAAATAAATTTTGATGTTCGAATTTTGGAAATTTTACTTAAATTATCAATAAGAAACTCAGATATTTGGGAATTTTTTGGTCGATTACTTTAGATTTTACAGTGGTTCAGAGAAGTGAAATAATATTTTCGTTTCCAAATGTCATCTTTAGAACTTATATAAAAAGATGGATCAATTCTTAATTGATACATTTTCACATTTTATTATTTCAAATATGGATGTTGGAACTCAAGGTTTTGGATTGGACACTATTTTTCGGGTCAATTTTGTAGCATTAATAGTCTCGGAAAAAAGGGTCGACTCGACACAATTAATTTGAAAGCATAAGAAATCATGTGGTAGCCTAATAATTAATGTATTGTAAAAGTTGCAGCTGCATGATCCTCGCATAACTAGTCGTAGCAATGA
Source organism: Lordiphosa mommai (assembly GCA_018904225.1). NCBI lineage: Eukaryota > Metazoa > Arthropoda > Insecta > Diptera > Drosophilidae > Lordiphosa > Lordiphosa mommai. Next base: position 89,659 of record JAEIFT010000669.1, on the reverse strand, counting down.
TATATGCCAGTAACGTGCAGGTAAAGCAGGTCAATCCCAGTCGAAAATAAAAAGAGGGAAAAATGTTCTGATTGGATTTCAATGTTTTCTTGACTATGATTAAAGGAAAGTCTTGAGCGATATCACAATGCCAAATCAAAATTGGCATGTGCTATTATCGACTAGAGGAAGCAAAAGGACTTTCGGGTTGGGACACTCGAAAACGGACGAGCATAATTATAAATACGGCATTTCTCCTTGCATGCAAGGATCTTGCTGATGGAGTTCATGCTTAAATGGGAATATATAACTTCCCAAACAAAGAGGCGACACTGATGACAGTGCCAACACAATACCAAGGAAGAGTATACATAACAGGATTTATCTAAAAGTTGCTTACGCCAGAGCTCAGGCTAAAAGCCAACTACCCCCAAGCGAGGGCTATTGAAACAAAAATATGGAAATAACGATGAGGCAACTGCTCAGATAACAGAAATTCATCTGGATGTCATCAAAAGGTTGAAGATCATTATCAATGTCTTAAGCTGTGGTGAAAAATGTTAATGCATGCAAATATGGAAAATATTAAGAGACAACGAATCTTTTATGTACAAAATATCGGAAAAAAAAAAACTATCTCCTACTGTTCATAAAATATTAGATCATGGTGAGCAAGATAATACCACGACAACTATTATCGATAGGAGAGTTGTCAGAAAAAAGCCCCAAAGAATCTAAAAACTGGGACTACAAAAGGTATATGTAACACGAGCAAAATATATCGTTGACTCTGAAAACACGGACCTTTTCAACATGTTGTCGGCCTCCTCTAGTCCCCGTATCTCATCTCTCAGACACATCCGAACACTCGACAGATTAACTGAGAGAATATTCACCCAGAAAAATTATATCTATTAAGTACTAATGATATGAATACCCATATTGACAACATGTTTAAAGAAAATTAACATTCCAATGTTAGAACTATTTTTTTCATATTTATTTTTAAGTAATTTTCAAATTATATTTTTATTAAATTTAGTTGAGTGTAGTTAGTTTTAAACATCATTTTCAATAAATCGTAAAAAAAAAATTAAAAATGTTTTGCCTGTTTCTGAAACTTTTCAGTGTATTCAAATATGAACTTTAGCAGCCGATCTGAGTTACCTGCTCGACCTACAAAGACATACTTTAGCTCATTTTGAAGCTACATCAATTGTCTTTAATCGTCCCTTGGAAATTTTTCAAATATCTCCTTCCGTTCAAAAGTTATGATTTTTTTGCAACGCTAAATCGGCAAACGAGCCACTGTGCGATGTCAGAATAGGTCTTCAAAAATACGTATATTTCATAAACACGGGTTTGATTTTAGCTTTTCTTTTTTGCGTCCTCTGGTTTTATATGTGATGATTGTTCCAAAAATCTACACAAAAGAAAGGAAATTCGTATTCTGAATAAGCATAGCATCATTTCTTTACAACCGAATTGCAAAATTTCTATGCCGATTCAAATTAAAGGCAGCTATGGCTGCCTTTATTATAATAAAATACATTTTTGTTAGCATACTTTTAGGGACCAATAAACAAGATAAGCCATATTTTGACCAGAATTTGTAAAAAAAACCAATTCCATTTTGACTTCACATAAACTACCCTCTGACCAAAGCTCTTTGCCCTCTCTCTCTCTCTCTTTCTTTCTCCTCCTAGTGTAACAATCATAAATTCTCAAAAATCGCCACACAAATCGTCGCTAAAAAAAAACCTTCTCGTTTCGCGGTTTCTAATCGTTTTTCGTGTAGTTTTTGCGGATAAAAAATTGTCCGTCTGGGCATCCCAAACGCGCCTTGTTCGCCAACGCCGCCGCCTGTTCTCGTTCAATTCTTGGCAGCCAATGCAAAGTTTACGTGAACAGAGATTAATATGTCCAATTACTGTGACAAAACCGCAAAATGTCGTCTGCATTCTCCTTTTCGTTTTGTTTTTTTTTTTTTAATTTTGCCAAAAAAAAATGATCTAAGAAGTGGCGAAAAATTCGAATTGCGATGGCGGCGATGGTGGCGCGTGCTAATTAGCGTCAGTTGGCGGTTCTCCCCCTCCTTCCTCAAAACAAAACTAATTTGTGGAAAAGGCAAGTCTACACGTTGCAATTGCCACCCCAAAAAAAAAAAAAAAACAAAAATTATTTAAAATTTTCCATGTCACGTTTTGTTGGTGCACAAAAGTTTTTTTTCCTGACAATTTTTCTGTTGTTTGTGTGCATAAAATTAATTTCGCCTTGTCTTTTGTTGCTGTTTTGTTGGGATCTCACCTAAATGGTAATAGAAACTGCCACAGCAGCAGCCGGTAAAAGATTTTGTAACAGCTGCAGGCCAAAAAGTGTGCTCCCATTTTTATTTTGTTGTTTGTCATTTCATTTGCAAGACTTTTTATTAGTTGTTGCTGTTGTTGTTGCTAATTTGAACATTTTTGCCGGCTAGGCGAAAGTAAACAAGCGAGCACGGTCGCCATATTTTTTCTCAATTTTTAATTAAAATTCTGCTCAACGACAAAACAACAAATTTTTGTTACCTTTCCATTTTTGTGAATGGAAAAATTTCACTGCTTCTAACTTTTCCCACGCCTCAATCGCTCGACCGAGTAATTAGCGTGGCCAGACAGCGCCAGAGTCCCTAACGATGTCACTTTATCAGCGGGTTTTTTTTTGTTGGTTTTCTTCTTCTTCTTTTTTTTTTTTGCTTGTTCTTCTGCAAGTTGTACCGCTAATATGGCTGGCCTACGCCTACTCCACAGTCCGAGTTGGAGTCGCAGAGTCAGCTTGAAGACAAGATAAAAGCCAAACGCAGTGCGTCTTCTCTGCATAAAGCGGAGCACTTTGCATTAGCGACATAATTTATCTCGCCAACGAGCAGTCAGCGAGGGATTGGCGGAGAGGTGGCCTGACCACGCAGACGCAACGTCTTTCGTTCGTTCGTACGTTCGATCGTTGCACCTGCAGCCTTGCCGCGTCATCTTCCTTGCGTTGTCGTCGTCGTTGTCGTTGTCGTCTTCATCGTCGCCTTTGGTCTGCGCTGGAGAGCCGGCTCCCACTGTTCCAGTGTTTGTTTCTTTAGTTTTACTCGTATATACACATCGTTTTTTTTTTATTTTTTGGGCGCAACAAGTGCAATTATTAAAAATTCCGGAATTTTGCAGGCGGCTGGCACAGCAGAGCAGCGGAATGAAGGTGTACACCGAGACAAAAATGTGCATTTAAGTCGAAATATTGAACATATTTTTATTTAATGCCACTTTCGTAATATTCTGGGTAATAGTATCGATTGTATTTGCCTAGAAAGATTCTCTTTCTTCTATTAAAAACACTTTTTAAAGGTATTCAGCCTTTCTCGGTCGTTTGGGCGGGAGGTGGGCTGTTACAAAAACTTACTGAGATGCCGGCGACTGAAGCGTCGCTTCGCATATAGCTTACAATACGAATTTCTATTAGATTGTCTCAAAACTTAGATTTGATCATGAACCATTTTCCGACCTTGGAGGTGGATTTTCCAAAAGACATTTATTTGGGCGTAGAACTTACAAAACGACTTTCATACTGATCGGCTCAAAAATAAAGTTCGCCCTTAATCTCACTCCGCCCCCATTTTCTGACCTTACTGTTGGAATTTCCTTAAGTAACGAATTTTTTTGCATTTACTTACAAATCGATTTATATTCCGATCAGCTCAAAAATACTGTTCTCTCATTAACCCCTCCTTGACCTGGAAATGGCTTTATGTCAAAGAACTTAAAACTGATTCATTTTAGATCGGCTGAAAAATAAAAGTTTGCGCTTTGAACCCGCTTCCTCCCACATTTTTTTACCACAGCTGGTTTAGAAATGAAAAATTTTGGTAGGAGAGTTTGGAAGGGGTAATTTAACTGAAAATAACGCAAACGCCAGGTAATCAAAATAAAGTCCAGATTTTACTGCCAAATGATAAATAACATCAATGTAAAAATTAATTATTTTCGGACATGAAAATAAAAATTTTTACATATGAAAAAAACATTTTTTTTTTCATGTAACTAACAAAAGCATTTTTGACACGATTTTTTTACAGGCATGTCAATAATTTGAGCTGCCTTCTTGACGCCTGTAAAGAACTGTCGTGTCAAAAATGCTCGTGTTAGTTACATGAAAAAAATCATTTTTTACATATGAAAAAATTTTTATTTTCATGTCTGAAAATAATTATTTTTTACAGCTTGTATATTATACTTTCTGTTAATATCTTGCGTGTCTTATGTGTCTTATTTTACGAACCCTGGTTCTGCACCACTTGACCTTAGACTATTGGGGTGTTTTTCAAACTCTTTGCCAACCCTGTTATCCAACACTGTTCTTTACAATGTTTCCAACACTGTTTTCCAACATTATTTTCAAACACAGTTTTCTACATTGCTTTCCAACACTGTTCCAACACTGTTTTCCAACAGTATTTTTTACATAGGATTCCAACACTGTTTTCCAATGTTGTTTACCTACACTGTTTCCAATAACTGTTTTCAAAATTGTTATCTCACACTGTTGCCCAATCCTAAATCACTTGTCTTATTTTTATACACTTGAAAAGTGTATATTAATTTTGCCCAGAAGTTTGTAACGCATAGAAATATTAATTTCCGACCCCATAAACTATATATATTCTTGATCAGGACGACGAGCTGAGTTCATTTCCGCTTGTCCGTCCGTTCGGGTCTGTCCGTCTGTCCGTCTGTCTGTTTCTAACGCGAACTAGTCTCTCAGTTTTAAAGCTATCGAGAAATTGCACAAAGTTTTCTTTTACTGCACGCAACTAAATATGTCGGAACCGGCCGGATCGGATGACTATATCATATAGCTGCCATAGGAACGATCGGTCTAAGAACTAGTTTTAGTTAGAAAAACTTTTTTTGTTTTCCATCGTAGATCACTAATCTTGGTATATATTAGTTTTATATTCTTCCACATAATTCTGGAAAAATTTATCAAAATCGGATGACTATAGCATATGGTGCCATAGAAACGGTCGGTCAAAAAAGTTTTAGTGAGAAAAATTTTTGTTTTCCATCGTAGCGTCACCAATCGAGGGTATATATTAGTTTATATGCTTCCACACAATTCTGGAAAAAATTTATCTAAATCGGATGACTATAGCATATAGCTGCCATATAAACGGTCGGTCAAAAAAATACTTCTAGTGAGAAAAACTTTTTTGTTTTTTATCGTAGCGTCCCCAATCTTGGTATATATTAGTTTTATAAGCTTTCACATAATTTTGAAAAAAATTATCAAAATCGGATGACTATAGCATATAGCTGCCATAGGACCGATCGGTCGGAAAATATGTTTTACCAAGAAAAGGTTTTTTTTATGGTATCAAATTTTTCTTATCAATGATGTAAAAAAATTTTAAATATCTGATATCTATATCCTATATATATTTTACCGGTCAAATCAAATTGGAGTAAAAAGTTTTTCAAGTGTATTAAAACTTCGGCACAGTCGAAGTTAGCTTTGCCTTCTCGTTTTGCTTAAAATGCTCATAAACCGAGCTTGAAGTGTTTCGGATAAAAACTAGCTAGTCCCTTAGAACCTTTTTCTGAATATTTCCTTGTATGCGAATTCACCGAAATCGGTAAAATACGTGTCCAAATATTGCGCATACTTTGATTTTTTTTTTACCCATAACAACTTTTCCATACATTTCCCCCCCTTGTTGTTGAAATTTTCCAAAGCCCCTAGCCTAGAATTTCATTAAACTGTAGCTAATGCCAACAAATTTCTCTCAGTGCATAATGGTCTGCCTGCAGGTCTGTTTCAGTTGCGTGGGGAGTTGTTGCCAGTTGCTCCTGCTCCTACTCTCCTGCTCCTCGTCTTTGGCCTTACGCATCAAGTGCGTTGGTTTTCGCATTAATTATGCGTTCGCTGCTGCAGTCCCAAGTTCCGACTCCGACATCGACTTGGAGGCCGTTTTGAAACCAGAAATTGATGTGGCTGCTACTTCGCCTTGGCGTTGTCTCTTTTGCTCACCAGCATTTAATAACAGCGCACAAATCAATATATCATTTGGCTTTCGGTTTACTTTCTTTGGATGCTTTGTGGCCCGGCTTGCGGAATGCTTTGGGGCGAGTCTTAAGGCTGCTGATGATGCCGCTGCTGCTGCTGCTGCTTCTGCTGCTGGCGCGGTCTTCCCACACTTTTGCTGAAAAATCAATTAAAATATCTTTCTCTTCGTTTTTCTGCAAATAAATTTGCCATAAAAATTCCACTAAATCATTGGCCAGAAGCAACTTTGTCGCAAGTCCAAGGAATTAACATTAACATAGCTGCAAGGCTGCAAACAGTCAAGAATAAAAAGTCGGTAGAATTGTTCAGAGATTGATGGTTGGAAAATCCCGTTAGGTTTGTGGAATGATCATGGTAAAGTCACACAGGCAAATTGATTTCCAGCACAAAAAAACAAGTTGATATGAAATTAGTTCAAATTTATTTGACATTTTATAACGGAAATGCTTGTTTGGAAGGTGTGAAGCGACCCCCGTTGCCTAAATGAAATGCTGCAAGCAATATTCCTTACTACTGTTCGTTAGAAAATTATCTAGCTAAAGGTAATGCAGAGGAGTTCCACTCAAAATTGAATAGGCACAAAGAGGAACAGAGGGATAAGCAAAATAAACACCAACAAAGAAATCGTTTATATTCTTAGAATATATAAAAAAATACCTATATTGTGTTATAATTTATTTAGAATTTTGTCATGTACAAAATCCCGGGCTCAATATCGATTTTAACCCATTTTTTTTTCTTCTAAGAATCGTCCCTATATTATAAAAACGCAATTAAAGTTTTGTGCAACGTTGGAAATACTCACGTTAGCAAGAACATTGTTTCACTAAAATGGATATATCTGCTAAACTATTTTGAATATTTGAAAATAATTTAAAAAGGGATGAAAGGGGAATGTCCAAAAACATTATTTTATTTAAATAAATAAAAAATAAAGACCCATTGAAGCTGTATTTTTTATGATGTGTCTTGGAATGCTGAACTCAAAAAATTAAATTCAAAAATTTTTTGTATGGATACGTTTTAAGTTAGAATTTTTTTCAGTTTTTTCGGTAGTGTACCCTTACATTTTTATGACATATCTCGAGATAGAAAATTAAGATGTCGTCATGCAAGGTATTAATCTAAAGGGTATGCAATTTTCAATAATCTAGTTGGAGATCATTTTCCAATCGGTTTAGTAGTTCAAATGCTACAAGCAAAAATATTTCGAAAAAATCGATTTTTTCTCAAACGTGCAAATTTTGCTTTCCTAAAATCTGTAAAAGGTTGAAACTGATAAAAATAAATTGTTTATTTCCTTTGTTCTTACGAATTGCATTTCTACAAAGAAAAAAAGGCATTGGTAAAGAATATCTATGGATAAATAAAGGAGCTGTGAGCAATTGAGTAAAAGTACTAACAGTCAAATTTCATTGTTTTATGTATTTATTAAAAAATAATTTGACTTTTTCTTCTTTTTTGGCCTTGCTCTTAATTTTTTCTGTGATTTGGTTTCTATTGAAACTCTTACATTGAGCAAAAGCAAAGTAAAAAAAATTTTTTTAATGAACACGTAAAATAGTCAAATTTGACCCCTAGTTGTTTCACACAATTGCTTACAACTTCGCAATTTATCCACAGATTTTCGTCATCGCCTTATTTTCTTCGTAATAGGGCAATTTGTAACAATAAAAGAAAAATCAATTTTTTGATTTTTACTTTCAACCATTTCAGATTTTGAAAAACAAATTTTTCACGTTTTTTGAGGAAAAAATTATTTTTTTCGAAATATTTTTGCTTCTTACTTTTAAACTACTAAACGGATTGGAAAACGTTCTTTGACTAGATTATTGGAAGTGCATAACCTTTTGATAATCCCTTGCTTGACTTCTAAAGTTTGTAACTCGGATATAGGCTTGAAGGTCTGGTACCTACCGAAAAACAAAAAAAAATTCGAACTCAAAACGTATCCATACAAAATTTTTTTAAATTCATTTTGAGTTCAGCATTCCAAAATACATCATTAAAAAATAATGCTTCAATGGGTCTTTTACGCTGTAAACTAGTGAATTAGGCAAAATAAAATATTGAAAAAAAGTTTCAAAGGTGCAAATGACTACCCTAAGGGTTTTCTAGTTTTCTGGAGAAAGATTAGAGCTTTTCAATTTGGGTTTTGTTTTGTGTTGTTAATTAATTATATAGGAAAAAAAAAAAAAAAATAAACTTGCCAATAAAGGTACTCCCAAAAAAAAGGTGTAAAGGTGTTGGCCATGATTCGGGACTCAGGTTATCGAAAATTAAATCGGTAAATGCGGTTTAGTTCAAGAATTGATGTAATTCTGGCCCGGACCTCAATCATAAAAATATAATTTTTTTGTGAAAAGTTGGCGCTCATTTAAAAAAAATCGATTTTCCACGGTTTTTTTTGTTTTTTTCTTCTTGATTGAGGATCAATTCTGCGTCGATTGCAACATGGCTGATCAAAATCGGTTCAGTAGAACTGGCGCAATTATGGCTACCAGGTCAAAAAACGCGGTTTGAGAAAAACGCAATTAAAGTTTTGAGCAACGTAAAAAATACTCACTTTAGCAAGAACATTGTTCCACTAAAAAGGCTATATCTGCTAAACTATTTTGAATTTTTGAAAATGGTTTGAAGGGAATGAAAGGGGAATGTCCAAGCTATAATAATAATGCAAAACAAAAAAAATCAAAAAAAAAATTTTTCAAAGGTCGAAGACCCTCTTAAGGAGATTTTTTGTTGTACAGTTTATGAGCAATTGTTTCTTGTTTCAACTGTTCATCCTTTTCAACTTTATTAGGGCGGAACTTTTTTTCCATTGTCAAGGATTTAGGTTAAACTTTTTGAGGATTTTCCGCCACAGAAACAAAATTTGTTTATATATTAACACTCTCTCAGGGCGCTCGATTTATAGCCGAATAATGCCAAAGTGCTCACAGATGCCGCAGATCATAAAATAACGTCGTGCGAAACCTATGTACCTGAATATTGAGCAAAATTACTGACTAGAAAATGCGCTTCCATTCAGAACATTTTTTAGAAAAGCACAATTCAGATGCCCATGGAAAAGAAAATCCTTTCCACATGCCCGACGTTTAAGTAGACAAATTTTGAACCTAAATATGAACAACATGTATATACTCCACACTGTAGACAGAGAAAGTTTCGCTTCTAGTCGAAGCCTTTACGATTTAGGGGCCAACAAAATCCGACTATGCGTATGCTGTTAAATGGCGCCTAAAACACCTCAGTAACTCAAACCTCTAAAAAAACAACAAAATAGAACCCTTCTAAAAGTTTGAAACTAGCTTCACATTTCAATAAACCCCTTATGAACTTAGTCAGGGGCATAAATGAAGTCGCTAATGCAAGTTGCCTTTTCATTATCGAAAATTAAGCTTTTGTTGCATGCTTATTAATAATGTATAAAGTTCCCACATTTTCCAAATATATTATACATTATTCCGAATATCGTAACAAATTGTCACAAATTATGCGCAATCAGTGCATCAATTAAAAAGGGTAACAATTGATTTCAATTTGCAATCAAATTGAAATGAAATCAATGACAAAACAAAAACCGATAAAAGCGACAACTTACACCCGCATACATGCAGAGAGGAGTTCGTTATATTGTTTTTGTTGCTGCCAGTTTAATTGATGTTGCTGCCGATGTCGAACGATGCTGTCGTCGTTGTCGGCAACCCACACACAGAGAAAGGGATGGAATGAAAGAGGCAGCCAGTTTGAGAGGGAGTAGAATCACAGTTAGAATTGTGGCTGGCAATTTATTTCACTTTTGGAACTGAGGCACAGTGGTTGAAAAATTGTTTGGAGGGGGCAAAATTCAATTTCAAAGTTTCCTGGGAATTATAGAGATAAGCTGGCAACACATAAAAAAAAAGAATTACAAATAAAGAAACACAACAAAACAGTATTCATTTAAGACTGGCCAAACGAAAAGTTTCGCTGCAGCGTTGCATTGTTGTTGTAGTGAATTATGCAACTTTAAAGAACAGTTGAGAGCTAAACACCAGCAACCAAACAGAAAGACTTACAAAAAGTTTCGCTGCAGCATGAAGTTGTTGTTGTAAATTATGGCATTGATGGCCATAAATTCAAAAATCAAACAGAGAGACTTACGCCTGGCCAAACAAAAAGTTTCGCTGCTGCATGATGTTGTTGTTGTAGTCAATTATGGCTTTGAAGGTCACATTCTTTGCTAGCTAGTCCTAGAAATCAGCACACTCATAAGAACAGTTGAGATCTAAACACCAGATACCACACAGAGAGATCTAATAAAAGATTCGCTGCAGCATGATGTTGTTGTTGTAGTCAATTATGGCATTGATAGTCAGGTACTTTGCTAGCTAGTCCTAGAAATCTGCACTCTCATAAGAACAGTTGAGATCTTAACACCAGATATCAAACAGAGATATCTATGAAAAGTTTCGCTGCAGCATGAAGTTGTTGTTGTTGTCAATTATGGCATTGATGGTCAGATACACTCATAAGAACAGTTGAGCTCAAAACACCAGATATCAAACAGAGAGACGAAAAGTTTCGCTGCAGCATGAAGTTGTTGTTGTCGGATTGCTCGTCATATAAAAACGAAATTACAGAATTTGGCACCAGAAACCAAACAGAGAGACATACGCCTGACCAAACGAAAAGTTTCGCTGCAGCATGAAGTTGTTGTTGTTGTCAATTATTTCATTGATGGCCATAACTTGGCTTAAAGCTGAAACTGAACCAATTCAGTTTAAAAATCACATGATTAAACTCCAATTTTGGTATCACTTTTCATAGTCCTTGTGCCTTAGCCTTTTGGGAAACAATAAAATAAAGTGGCAAACACAGGCGACCAGCAACAAACGTCATCATCAACAGCAGCAATTGTTGCCGCCGTTGCCGCTGCTGTTGCTGGTGTGAAACTTTTCTTTCTTTTTCAATTGACTCATGCGGCAATTGTGTCAATTTGTCGGGCATTGATTTCGATATTGATATTGTTTTCGATTTCGTCGAGTGTGTGTGTGTGTGTGGGCAGCAATCATTAGAGTTTATGATGCGGGTGAACAACCAATACCAAGCCGACCCCCCACCCACCCACTTGTCGCCACACCCCCTTCACGCAATTGAGCAAGCTCAATTTCCATTTGGCGCATTCGCCGTGCAATTAAGTGATTTATCATTGGAAGTCTCTGGACCACTCGATCGCTCGCTGGTGTCTCACAACCAACTTAATTTTAGCGGCAATCAAGCAATAACAAGCTGCTACATGCCGTGTTGCACGATTGCCTTTGACTCCGCAACAGGCAACAAACTGATATCGATAGCTGTTTTTTTTTTCTTCTCTTTTTTTTTTTTTTTTGCCTGATTGCATCTGTGGCAAGCAGCAACCTGAACCTGGGCGCTGCTGCATAAATAAAATTGAATTTGCCCCCTCTTCAGTTTCAGTTTTCAGCGTCTACGTGCCGCAATCAGCAACACCTACAAAATAAAATGCCTCCTCCGCCACCCCCCTCAACCCGTTAAGCACATGCATTAAATAATTTTACACTTTGTTTGCGGAGAGAAATGCAAAAATGCAAAAATGCGATAATCGCCAAACGATTTGGCAGCTAACGAGAGAAGACTGCAACGTGGCTGCGGTTTTTGGTTTGCAGGATGGGTAGATAAAAACCTTTTAGGGCCTAGTCGGAAAGCCTTTGTCACCCAAATCTAAGATCTAGGACTGGGACCCAGAAGACGAATGTATGTACATATGTTTCCTTCTATGCGGTCGACGGCGGCGGCGGCGGCACGAGCAACAAATTGCCCATTTTGCTAGACTAACAGTACGTGCCGCAATTTTCAAATGACATTTTCATTAGCAATTCGTTTTGAAAATTGCATCCAACTTGACTAGTACAGTACATATATCAAGTCATCAAGAGAAGAGCAAAGAAAAATTATGTGAACAAATGCGGAAAATAAACTATATTCAAGGGATGTGTGACTGGGGCGAGGAAATTATCTAAGATTGGAAAAAAATGCAAAAAATTAGGTTCAAGTTTGCACTTTAAGTCTACACAGACTGCTCGATATTTAGATTTTGTGGAATAGGCTTCAAATAAAAAATCTATAAAAAGCAGGATTGTATTTGATTTGCTATTTACTGGAAGGAAAAAGCGACTTAGTTTATATTCAAAAATAAAAAAAATGTTACCTAAGCCCTATAAAAATCTTTGCAGATAATAATTGAGGAAAAGCTTAAGCACATATCGAGAGAAAAATTTCTCTAGTTATCATCTGAAATCTTTGCTTTATGGATGTACTGTCAGTCTTATCTTAGTCAAAAAATGCAACTGCAATGTGCAAGAATGTGTCGATCAACTCAATGTATTGTTCAAATCAGGACTGCAAACCGGTCCGAAACCGTACCCTTCAGAACCGGTTCGGGCGAGGTTCTGGTGATGCCTGAACCGAACCCTTTGGAAATAATCAGGAGAACCCGAAACCGAACCTAACCCTGTTTTCTGATTGATGGGGTTCGGTTCTAAAAAAAATACAGAATTTAATTTTGCACTTTGATGTTAAAAAATATTTCATAATTATGTATTCATCCAGGGACCGGATATAACAGTTACCGGTAACAGGTAAAATATAAATAAACAGTTATATTGCAATTTTTATATAAAAGTTTTGACCTTAAAATTATAAATCTATTTTTATTTTATAACTCCGGAAGTACCTCTTATTTTATGATTTATATTTTATTACTCTGCTCATAACAATTATATTTCATTTTAATAAATTTTTTCAGATGATAACATTTATTGATGAATTTTTTAAATAAAAGTCATCAATAAAAATTATTCAGAGACATTTATTTTTACGTCATAATATAAAAGTCATTTGCATATATCGCGACTCGCGACTGCGGCGTCGGCATCGAGTGTGTGTGGTATATATTCAGAAAATGGGTTTCTTCATTCGAGTTTAAGAAAAATTGATTGGGCCCCGACCTTCGGATTAAAGATTGATACGAAAGACTTGGAACAATCCCAGAATTCTTGTGTCAATCCATAAAGGCTTATTTCGAGTTCGGATCCTACTTAAAAATCAAGTCCCAGATTTCATATTATTTTTTTATTAAGTGAACCGAGGTACGAACCAAAACCTGGGGTTCAAAGGATCCAGGAAACGACCTGCGAACCGAGCCCAAAGATTCCTCACTTGTTCGAACCTCCGAACCGAACCTCTTCCATAATTTTTATGTACTGAGTAACAAAACAAAAGTCTATAGAAACTGTTATTTATTAACTTTTTCATAAAAGTCTTTCTACAACTGTTATTTACTGAGTTATATAATAAAAGTCTTAAATATTAAAATAATAAAAGTATTGATTAACTGTTTTCTGCGGAATAAAAATATAAAAGTCCTTAATAACTGTTATTTGAAGTGATAAAAATAAATAAAAAAAACAAATGTCATTTATAACTGTTATTTGAAGCGTTAATAAATTAAACTTAAAAAAATAACTCTTAAATGTGGACTTTTTTAGTATAAGTTTTAAGTGTTACCGTCGCTGATATAATGCTAAGTATTTACTCCATAGAAAATTTTAACACAAAAAATGTTCTTTGTGCATTTTGTATGGAATTTTTCTAGGGTTTTCTGTAAGTTAATTTTGTGCACTTATTTCTCAGATTTTCCATTATATTAAAGTTGTAAAGCCTCTAATAGTTACGCATGACGCGTGACGCATTCTCCAATCGCAAAAAACGTTGACTTTACAAAATGTAGTTCTTCATCAACTGGAGTCCATAACACGCACCATGCCCAGTCGGCCAGTGAAAGATTCAGGCTGCATAAATAATAACTTGATCATTGAGCGGCCGGTGATGATTTATTTAGCCTGACCATAAAAGGATTGGCTTTCGGTTTTTTTTTTTTGGTCACCCAGTTCCTTTTGCCGACTGTCATAAGCGTTGAGCGATTTATTGTCAAGGCAATTTTTTGGTCACCTTCAATTCACTTCACTTGCTAATTCAATTTGTATTTCTTTTTTCCTTCCTTTTTTCTCTGGAGATGGAGAGAGAGAGAGAGAGAGGGAGAGCAATAGAAACCTTTGGCGAAATATTTATAGCAATAATTTATTGTAGTTTGGAATTTATTGTCTACGACACGTTTCAATTGTTAGAGAAATTGAGACGAGAGGAATTGAGGGAATTGTTTTGCTTTTGCCAGGCACTTAGCACAAGGAGGCGACTCCGAGTGCATCATTTGACACTTTGGAGATTTATAGCGTTGCCTGCGGCAAGCATTTCCTAAGATGCCATTTGGCAAAAGACACAGTCAGCCCGCAAAACTAATGGAATCTTAATTTAGCAGCGCCAAAATAAAGGCAGCGGCAACAAAAGCAAATTCCATTTGCCAGGCAAGTGCAAAAAAAAAAAAAAAAAAAAAAATAACAAGAAGAAACGACTGGGAAGCCGTGAACACTTCTTGACTTGTAAATTGAATTAAAATGATGGCAAGGCACCTGCACGAAAAATAATTACAATATAAATTCAGTAGCCAGCAAGTCAGGTAATTGGGCAACCGCAGCAATTTGTGCCATGTCAGTTAAAAACTACAAAAGCCACCCTCGTTGCACAAGTCCAGTTTGCTACTTCAACTCCAACTACTACTCCTCCTCCGCTGCACTCCCCCCTGCAGCTTCTCTGCATAATGCATGCTGATTGAGCAACATTTTTGTGCAACCCACTGACAAAACAACGCGCCTATCGACAGACAATCAACAACAGCAACAGCAACTGCAGCAGCAGCAGCAACCACCACATCCTTTCCACCTCCGCGTCCGTTATGCTATGCACTTCCTGTCCTCGCAATCTTTCATTCATGAAATTTGTTGCCGTTGTCATTGTTTGTGTTGCAAATCAAATGCCCGCCAGCAACAACTGTTGCTGCCGTCGCATAAATTGCTGCCGCTGCCGCTGCTGCTGCTGCTGTTGCTCCACTTTGGCAGCAGCAAATCTTTTGGCTTGCAGTTATTTTAACGAATTTATTTGCCTCAACTCTCATGGTCAGCGCAAACAATTTAATGTAATTTAAATGACGTGCCCAGGACGCACACAGGACGGGACAGGACAGGACAGGAGATGGAGGACAGGTGCAGACGTCCACAGTGGGAGTATGCAGGTCGTTCGCATTTTTCCACTGGCGGCTTCTTTTGTAAGCGACATTGACGACGACAGGCGAATGTCGCTATCAAGTTTTTTTTTTTTTCTTTTTTTCGGACACATTTTAATGATGAGTCGAGGCTCTCGGAATTGGGCTTGTCTCTGCGACTTCGGCTGCTGCTGCTGCCGGCAACAAGGGAAATGCTAATTTGTGTGTGTCGCTTCTTCTGTTGAATGTTGTCTTGGGTTTGGTCGTTGATTAACCTTTAAGAGGGTATTACTACTTTGGTATGGGAGATGAATGGGTTTTTGGTAAGCATCATTAAACTAGAAACATATTCAACCTGTTTTCTTTAACATGCGATGTTTGAACAAAAATATGTTATTGGTATAAATTATTACTTAATTTAACATTTCGCTATTTGCAATATTTGTGCATAATCAAAACTGTACGACGACAACCTAATTAAAACACTTTGGTTTGTTAATTTAGAGTAATGCTTAAACTCAGAATATGAGTAAAATATGTACCACTTGAAGTTAACATTTTAGACTTTTAAAATGCTTTAGCTAAAAATTTACAACTTAACATAATATGTGGGGCAACTTTCGATCTGTGGCTTCTTACTCAGGTAAAATCTTGAAGATATTTGATTCCTAGCAAGACCTTGAAACTTTAAAGGTCATAGGGAACAGTCACAATGTGGATATTTGATTTCTTTAAAATAAAATCTATAATTTTTCGAATTAAGCCCGGATCCGCTCTGGGTTGAACGGTTCTTAAACGTTGTTTATAGACATATCTCAGAAATTATTTAAGCTATAAGCTTAAAATATTATGATAAGGTTGGTAATATAGTTTAAGATATTTTCTCTAGATTAAAATCAGCTTCAAGCCATTTTTTCAAAAAATGGTTCAAAAGATGTTTAAAGACATAACTCAAAAAAAATTTATGTTATGATATTGAATTTCGGTGTGTATGTTGGTTTTATGGAGTAAGACATTTTATTGGTTCAAGATCGTTTCCTAAACTGATTGAACTGATTCAAAAGTGGTTCTACACCAGCAATTTTACTCTTCATCAGGGGTGCCCACTAAAAGCATATGAAAGAGCTGAAATTTATACAAACACTCCTCGCCACTTGAATAGGACTCCCACTTATGTCTGTTTTATATTGACCACTGTTTCCCAACCAAGCATGCTAGAGACTTAATTTTTTTTTTCAAACAAAGTTCATTTAATTGTTGCAATATATTCAGAAGAAAGGTTTTGCAAATAATTAATATATTCATATTAATTCATATGATTAACCAAAAGCCGAACAAATTCGGGATCCTCATTTTGCGCCATTTAAATAGAACTAGCGTCTAGTTTGTCATATTTTTTGTTGATCAAACTGTTTAGTTATTTAAGAACAGTTGCAAGGTTTTGAATGAAAACCTTTCCGAACGCAAGCTTGCTCAGACCATTAATCTACAGATTTTGTCTTAACGCTTAATTTATGTATTACTGTGGTCGATAAAGTATATGAAGCACTTTAAACGTTTTCGAATTTTCATGATTTTTTGAACTCAACATTTTGTGACACAAAGCTAATAATTAGAAATTAGTTTAGGGATTCCAGAAACTGATGTGATTATTGTGGCCATTAAATCTGCAAATAATACGGCCACTTTTGGCCTAAAAATAAGAGATGAGCTTTATCGGCGTACCCGTAATTTAGTAACTGTGATTGTCCATATCGGCGTAACTTTGATTAAGTCACAGTGACGTATGACTGTGTGATTTAAAGACTGCCAGTGACTGTGACTTAATCACAGACACTCCGGTTTGTCTTATGGGAATGGGTCCGCCACAGCACGGCTTCGACTGGCATATTGTGAGAGTGCAATGCTCAAAGTATTTTAAATGAGACTTGGTTAAAAAAAATTATGAAATTTAAATGACGTGCAACTATCAGTTGTATTTACCGTGCCATTGCATCTCCATACCCAGAAATATGGTTTTAAATGCAAATTGAATTCCCTTGCCTGAGGTTGTGTTATTTTGTCCAGACTCTTGGGCATATGAATGGATCGGGAACCGTAACAGTTATAAGTTTTATCAAACAAGTCATAATTTACCAGTTATATTTTGCGTTTTATAATAAAACTCGTGAAATAAGAATTATTTTGTGATATTTATTTTATTATTCAGCTCATAACAATTTTTGGTTTTATAAATTTTCTTCACATGATCTATAACAGTTAGATGACTTTTATATATAAAAGGCTTTAATAAAAATTATTCAGATACTTTTATTTTTTAAGTCATTGCGATTAGGCAATGAGTTCCAATCTGACTTAGAGTGATGACTTTAAGGTAGTAAACGTTGTACTGTAGTCTTTAAAAAGGACAGAATGAATTTTGTGATCGAGAATATGTTTACTTTTTCAACACACACTTGATGCCGACGGCGCAGTCGCGACGGTGCCGAAGCCACGTTCCGCCTTATTTTGGATGGATAAAAAGCAGGGACCGTTAATAACGATTATTTTGTATTTTTTCATCAAAAAAAATCATTTACTTATAATCACTCTTGAGGGTGAGAAATACACCAATCCAATCCCAGATGGCTTATCTGTCCATTTGCACCATGATTTGCAATTCTTCGACATTTTTTGATAACTCTTAAAAATAACGATTAATTTTTAACTTCATTTAAAAACTTAAGAAATAACTATTATTTTTTGAGCATACAAATAAAAATCTCAATTAAGAGTTATTTATGGATTTTAAAACAAAACTAAAGATATACCGACTATTTATGGATCAAAAAAATAAAAATCTGAAATAAGAGTTACTTAAAGATTTTTAAATATAAAACATGAAATAACTATAACTAACAAAAAACCGATTATTTTTTGAGTAAAAAATTAAAAATCTATTTTTAAAAGTTATTAAATGATTTTTAAATAAATCTGAAAAAATTACGATTATTTTTTGATTTAAAAAAATAAAAATAAAAAAAAGTAAAAAATGATTTTTAATTGTTCACTCAAAATAAAAATCATTTTCACAAAATAATATTAATATATATTTATATTTATTTATATATCATATATATTAATAATATATGTATTTAAGTAAAGTCACTTTATAAATTTAAAATAAATAAACTTTAAAACAAATCATTTGTGCGAATTTGCTTAAGGCGCGGAAGGCAGGTTGGTAGAAATTGTAATAATAATAAAACTGTAGTAATACCAAATTTTAAAAAATATTTTACATGCAAAATTTGTTTTTTAAATGTTGGCTGGGGTAGTTCCCCTACCTTCAGCCCTAATATATCCCCAAATAAATCCGATATTTGATATTTTTTTTTATTTTATATTTTTATAGTTATTTAATGTGCTGTATTTAAAAATCCTTAAAGAGGTCCAATTTATGATTATTTTTTTTGATCCATAAATAATCGGTACTTCTTGAGTTTTTATTTTAAAATCCATAAAAAACTCTTATTTTAGATTTTTATTTTTATACTCAAAAAAAACTTTATTTCTTGTGTTTTTGATTAATGTTAAAAATGAATAGTTATTTCTTGAATAATTGGGAAAAAGTTTTAATACAAACTTATATGAATATTATATATGTAGATTGAGTAAGATCTCTGATTTTAAAGAATTTTGAAATTCCTTTTGGTTTGCTCGAATTCTCTTTCCAATTTATTAACTTTCACCGAATTGATTGCTGAATATTGCAGCATACTTTTGGGTAGCAAACAATTAATTTTGGTATTGGCCTTGCTAGAAACCAAAAATAAAAAAAAAAAAAAAAACGTTTATCTCCCTCATTGCAAACTTATTCATTAGAGTTCATTAGTTGCAATCAAGCTGGCGAAATGGACAAGAAACAATTATCACGGTTACGCCTGGCACACTAAGACCCAACTTTAACCGCACTCCGACCATCGACTGACCAACGGAGAGAGAGACAGCGACACCAAATGGCTGCATTACCAACAATCTGTTGACCTTCGCCTGCCTGCCTGCCCAGACTCAGACTCAGACGTGGACTTGGACTCGGTACGCCCGCCCATAGACAAGACAACAACACCAAAAGAACAGAGAACTGCCAAAGCCTGAGGTAACAAGCTTTCTGAACATGTGGCTAGCCACAGACTCCTGCCTCCCCCCTGTTGCTCCCCTGTTGCCAGTGACTTGTCTCAAGTCTCGATCTTTTCAGCTGCGCCTGCTCGGTTGGCTTTCAATGGCGTTATTTATGTTTATTACCTCTAAGGTCGTTCGTTACTCGAACGTTGCGTCGTCGTTGTTGTAGTTGTAGTTGGTGTTGTTGGTGCTGTCGCCGCTGTTGATACTATTTTGTACGCAGATATCAGTAAATTTAGATTTAAAGTGAATGCGCGCGTTGAGTGTCAAATGCGCCAAGTGTCAAAAGACAAGTTGTTGTTGTTGTTGCTGGAGTTGTTGGTATGGCAGGACGTATTACATGGACGGACTCCGGCTCAGACACTGTCCGCACCTGTTGCTGGTTGTCGTGTTACAGTTATACTCTTTTTTCTTGCTCCATATAAGGCCCGGGCATAAATTTCCAATTGTTGTGGCCGCCGCCCGCTTATGAAGACATACGCATATTTTATTTACGACTCTCCCAACATAAAAATATTGTATAAAAAGATTTTTTTTTGTATTTTGTGTGCTAATTTTATCACTTTGTGTGTCGCTCTGCCGTCACGACTTCTGACAGCACATAAATACTCATAATTTATTAATACGGTAAATGTTGCATGCAATAATTTCATGGCGTCCGAAAGGGGGGAAACAAAGAGAGAGAGAGAGAGAGAGGAAAAAGGAAGGCTACTTCAATAGTGCAAACAAGTGGCCCAAACAAATCGATGCTGCGAGTCGAGGCTACCGTCTGGCAAACTAACTAGTTAAATGCACTCAAAAAAAATAAGTCTGAAATACGCCCTTGATGGGAATTTAGTTGTTATTTTACGAAACGTGGGAAACTTAAGCAAAATTTCTTGATACCATACATACAATTTTACCTTTCGGGAGCAATAAATAAACTAGAAGACTCATAGCCAGGTTTTCTAGATCAGCTCGAGTTCCCACTGTTCGACGCATAAGACATGACAATCTAGTGGGCCCTTATGTTGTCTTGTTTTCAATGTGAATAGCTTGTCATTTGACATTCAAAACAATACAACTTGAAGGCTTACTAGATTATCAACTGTGAATTCTTACTTGAGTATCATATATTTGAACTTAGGAATTTTTTGAATGGCATCTATCATAACATAACCATCTGAACCACTTTCGATTATTAATTTAGACGGTCTTGAACCAGTTTAATTTGTAACACCATATTTAAGGTCGTTTTCCTAGGGGGGGGGTTTTTTGGTCATATGTTAATAATTTTCCAAAAATTTTTTACAGAATTATGAAAAATTGTTTTTGCCATAATACAATTTTCCGGCCATTTTCCTTGTGTAGGAGATTTTTTTCAAATCGATTATGAGTATTATACACTTAAAAAGTTTATAATTTTGCCAAGTTTGTAGCGCTAGAAATATTCATTTCCGACCCCATAAACTGTATATATTCTTGATCAGGACGAAGAGCTGAGTTCATTTCCGCTTGTCCGTCCGTCCGTCCGTCTGTCCGTCTGTCTGTCCGTCTGTATTTTCTACGCGAACTAGTCTCTCAGTTTTAAAGCTATCGAGCTGAAATTTTTGCAAAGAGTCTTCTTTTTACTGCACGCAACTAATATGTCGGAACCGGCCGGATCGGATGACTATATCATATAGCTGCCAATAGGAACGATCGGTCTAAAAACTAGTTCTAGTTAGAAAAACTTTTTTGTTTTCCATCGTAGCGTCACTAATCTTAGTATATGTTAGTTTTATATGCTTCCACATAATTCTGGAAAAATTTATCAAAATCGGATCACTATAGCATATAGCTGCCATAGGGTCGATCGGTCTAAAAATAGGTCTTTGTGAAAAAAACTTTTTGATTTTCGTTGTAGCGTCACAATCATAGTATATATTTGTTTTATATGTTTCACACAATTCTGAAAAATTTAGCAAAATCGGATGACTATAGCATATAGCTGCCATATAAACGGTCGGTCAAAAAACTACTTCTAGTGAGAAAAACTTTTTTGTTTTTATCGTAGCGTCCCCAATCTTGGTATATATTAGTTTTATATGCTTCCTCACGATTCGTGAAAAAATTATCAAAATCGGATGACTATAGCATATAGCTGCCATAGGACCGATCGGTCGGAAAATGTGTTTAACTAAGAAAAGTTTTTTTATGGTATCAAATTTTTATTATCAATGATTTAAAAATTTTAAATATCTGATATCTATATCCAATATATATTTTTCCAGTTAAATCATTTGGGATAGAATTTTCCGTTTCTTATTAAAACTTTTTTTTTCTTATTTCCGCTTTCCACACCATGGGGATTGATTTTTCCCAAACTCCGCCTTAGTTCCCACTTTCTGTAAAATCTTTTACTGTTTAGGCTTTGCGTAGATTGCCAATCAGTGAATCAGTCAGTGTTAAGACAACCGTAGCTTATGTCCAAATCTGTATACGGTTTTGATTCTAAGTTATTAAACTGATATTTTCGTAAAACGATAACATTTTGGTTTTATGTTTTGATTAAGATATTTAAAATAAATTTGATTAAATTTCAATGCATCACATAAAAACACATCCATCCCAAAAGTTGAGGCAAGACTCGGTTTGCTTTGGAAAATATTTTCATTATCCAACGACGATGAAAAAACACGCTCATAAATATAGCCGGATAGCGTCGATCACAGTGAACACCACGTGAAACAATACCCGTCAGCTGATTGCCACAAAATAGCGGTCCTCCCGAATCGCCGCGACATACATCCTGCCTGGCATCGGGTGTAACCATGGCACAAATCATGCCCCTTTGGAAAGTAACCGGAAAGATGTGTTGACAGAACTTCAAAGGCTCCAATCGAAACGAACGCTGCATCAAAAGTTCAGCAAACGGTGCATTTACCCTTGCACTTCCCCAGCCCAACACAGAGCAGTGGCCCTGCTTGGGTGGAGGCTTCACCGGTAACTCAGCTATGCCCAAGCTACGGCTGAGATTTAAGTCCAACATTTCGTTAAGGCGCAGCAGGGCCAGATCATGCTTCTTGGAGACGTGATGAGGCGAAAAGGCAAACACTTGGGCAATACGAAAGATGCGTGTATTCTCAGTGGGACGCAAACGATTGGGGGAGCCGGCTATAATCAGGATTTCCTCCGGTTGCAGGCGACGCGTTTGACTGCAGAACAAGGCATGGGTTACACTCATTTGTGGTCACCTGTTGCTTACTCACTTGTTCCTATCGAACACACAATGCGACGCTGTCAGAACATAGATGGGCGCTATGATGGTGCCCACGCAGATGTGATTGAAGCCAAAGTAATGTGTGCGAGGTTGTGTGGTTTGTATGGAAACCACATACTTGGCATACGGATGCCCACTCCAATCACTTTCCCTGGCCAAGGCATTGGGCAAATAGTGGGCGAGCGAGAAATCAAAAAGATAGCAGCAAACTGATATCAGCAATTGGAAATGCATTGCCATATTTTGATGGCTGGCGGCCAGCCTACTATCTAAAAGTATGACAAGTCGTTCTACCTAGTGAAGTCACTTCCACTGACTGACGAAATGTCAACAATGGCAGCAACAAGTCTATCAACTGAATCACTCTTGGTAAGCTGACACCCACATGGCCAGGGGCAATAAGCACACAATTTGCATAAGCTGCCAGACGACACACAAGCAGGAGATGCCGCAGGAGGAGGAGGAGGGGTGCAGGGGTGGAAGCAACAAGTAAACGGCAGCCAGACAAGGCAATCATCAAGACAGCCAACGTGCTGCAACATCTTCAGACTGCCACAGATTTTTTTTTACCAAAAAAAGAAAATCAACAGTAAATTGTACGTAATTTATATAGAAACTTGAATACTCTTTCGAGAGGTTGTATACGTACTTGAGACTTTTTACTGAGAACTGAATCAATGGGTAAATAAATAGCGGAACCTGAATAGCTAGACATTCAAAACTTTGACCTGCTACCTAGCCACTTTTTTGCGCGATAGATTCTCAGTATCTTTTTTTAAATGTTTTTTTCTTCCAAAAGATTATTGGTTGATTCACAAAAACTAGACGATAATAAGAAATATTGGTTATTTGCCTTGGCCAACATCGCTTTTAAAGGATGACGATATGTATAATGTATCTCCGTGATTTCGACGCTTACGTAGGCAAAACGTGGGACGAACTAAGGTTCGAACCAAAACTTTTACCCAAAAACTTTAAACCTCAACCATAACTGAAAACGTTTAACCAGAACCGGAACCGTTGACCGAAATATTCAGTATAAAGCCGGAACCGATATTACAATTTTTTGAGAACCGAAAACCGTTAACCGTTGTAATAGGAACCGAGAAAAAACCGGAACCATACCGAATCGCTTATACCGGTACTGTTTCGGTTTCTTATTATTTATCTAACAGATTTATGATTATTTCAAATATATATTTCAACCAGGGAATCAAACCGAATCGAATCCCTGATTGAAGCAATAAAACTGAAATAACAAAAAAACTCAGGACCGAAACTGTACCGGTACAATGTTTCGGTTCTTTTCGGTCATTTCGGTTCCAAAAAGAAAGGTTCCGAAATACCGGTTCTAAAAAAATAAATAATAACGGTTACGGTTCTGGTTCTGAGTTTTAATCGGTTCTTTTCGGTATACGGTTTCGGTTCGAGTTCCGGTTTGACACCCTGATTTCAACTGGTAAAATAGCAATATATACACTCAAAAATAAAAGATATAGAAAAAAATGTCTAAAAAGCGGAACACCTTTGTTTTGTATATATGGACTCTCTAATTAAATGTGATGGATTTCTTAGTCTTAGAAAAAAAATCCTCCCTTAATTATATAAATGTAGGAAAAATATTAATATATATTTTAGAATAAAAGTTTCTTTAATTTAAAAATGTCTACCTCAAATTTAAAAATAGTATATCCTACTTCAGGAAAGTATTTTCGAACTGATTTCAATCTTTCAGTATTTCACTAGCATATTATTGACTATATTTGACACTAGTCTTATAGTATGGGTTTAAATCTATCCAAATCGCAAAGATCTTAACTTTGTCTTGGATACAGAAGATTTTAGGGCCGATTATTTCGAATAATAATTGAGAAATGTTTTTTGGTTTTTAGAAAGATATATAAGTTAAGAAAGCGTTCAGCAAAATTGTTCGCCAAACATAAAAAGGCTAGAAATAGGTATATTAAAAAAAAAACGTTTTTTTAACGTGATTAGAAGAAATTACATTCATTTATTTCTTGGATAACTTGAAACAATAAAAATTTTTTAATATTAAAAAAATTCTACTTGTACCGGTACGTTCCGGTATACCAAAATAAAAAATCTAGGTACCGAATCGGAACCGAAAACCGAAATAAACTGAAAACCGAAATAGAACCTTTAACCGTTATTCTCATTACGGTACGTACCGGAACCAGTACCGGAACCGATATTCGTTTCTGTATTAATCCCTGCAGAAAATTATTCGAAATATAATTTAAAGACATTTTGAGAAAGATAATTACAAACTGAGATAAATAAATGGAAATTTTTAAATTTTTATTTCCGCAAAAATTGCACGAATTTAATATTACGTATACGTAATAAATTTTTGAAAAAAAATTCAAACCATTTTCCCTGATTTGAAAGAAATCTCCAAGCGCTACACACCATTAAAATTACTTAAGTAATAGATAAAAAACATGAATCGCAAATAATGTGCCAAAATTTGCGCACGAACTTAAAATTACGTATACGTAATAAGTTTTAAAAAAAAATTCAAATGATTTGCCCTCATTTGAACGAAATCTCGCTAAACACAATTAAAGAAACAGAAGTAATAGATAAAAAAACTTGGATCATAATCAATGTGCCAAAATGAGGGCACGAATTTAATATTACGTATACGTAATAAATTTTTGAAAAAAATTCAAACAATTTTTACCCCCAACTTTATGGAAAGCTGGCTACGCCCTTGAACAAAAACAATAATAGATGGCTGAATTTGGTAAAAACGAAAGAGAATACAAAAAAAAAAATTTTTTGGCATAATTTCCAAATTGAAGTGACGTGACATTTGTACTATAAAATATTTTAAAAAAAAAATTTAAAGAGACAAGTTTTTATGATATTTATAGCAATATATTTAAAAAAAAATTACAAGAATTGGCCCAAAGAATTCAAAGATATGCGTTAAAATATGCCATGTAAAGACATAAAAGGGAGGTCCGTTTTGACTCGGATTACAAAATTGCAAAACTCTGCGATTTGGGCAACTTTTTTGGAATGAACCTTCTTTCACTAGTTTTTGCAATAGTATAAGTTCATTTTCCCAATATGCCAAATTTAAAAAATCTTTTCTCATTCTTTTACATAAATTTCATTTGTAAATTTTTTAGTGAAAATAATTTTCCTTAAATTTTTTCAACTCAACACTAAAATCAATTTTTTTATTGTAGCTAAAGTTTTTGCGAAAAAGAGTGGAATTGCTCAATGACTTTTAGAGCTGTAAATGGAAAAGAAACAATGCATTGATAAACTGGCCAAGACGTAAATTTGTACTTTCTAGCCCGATATATCGCCATCGCTACTAAGGAAATTTTAAAATCAAGTAAGAAACAACTTTTAATGAACTTTTAATTTTTCGGTCATGTAGACGTTTCTGCCGAAGTGCCCATATGTGGGTGTTATTACTAGATTTCTTTGCTCGAACCTTTTAAAAAAAAAAAACATCAGACATTTACCTCTACCAGACCACCGAGATATCGAGGGCAGCTGGGCACTACCGCCAATTTACTTCCCAATAGTTAGAGCGTAGATATGCCTATTGCAACGTGTAGGCTCATTTTACGAAATATCATTGAACTTAAAGCAACTCTTAAGAATCGCAAGACAGACATGGACCACCCATTACAGTACACTGGCTCGTCGCGACTACGGGACGATAGAAAGAGTCCGTTTCTTCTGATTCTGCACTGCCTTGAGTCGACGGAGACAAATCATCTCGGCTCTAACTTTCAAATGGACTTCACTAATCTTGACGAGACAATGGTTTCATCCAAGCCTCTTAAATGTCTCTTAGTTAATCTCACTTTTCAGACACATTTTGGACTGAAGTGTAGGAGGAATCCCTATAACCTTAGCTTAATCTAACCTTAACCAACCTAGTTCAAGTTAAAAGGCATTATATTTTTCTGAAGATGAAATAACTTTAGTATTAAAAATACTCCTTCAACTGATTCCTGGGTTTCTTGAACTGTCTTCGTTTTAAGGACCTTTCCAAAAATGTTAAAAGATATGGCGATATATGTTGTTTTCTACAATTTTCGAAGGAATCTATAACACTAGTTTACAAAAATAAAAAAAAATAAAGACCCATTGAAGCTGTTATTTTTTTATGATGTACTTTGGAATGCTGAGCTCAAAAATTAAATCCAAAAATTTTTGTATGGATACGTTTTTGAGTTAGAATTTTTTTCAGTTTTTTCGGTAGGTACTCTAACATTTTATGACATATCTCGAGATAGAAACTTTAAGCAAGGTATTATTCTAAAGGGTATGCAATTTTCAATAATCTAGTTGAAGATCATTTTCCAATCGGTTTAGTTAGTTAAAAATGTTAAAAAGAAAAATATTTCGAAAAATAATCGATTTTTTCCCAAAAACGTGCAAATTTTGTTTTCCTAAAATCTAAAGTTTAAAAGAGAGAGAGTTTATAGAGTCATATAAACTTTATTTGACTTTATGCTATAAAGTCTTATTTTGAATACTCTCATTAAGAATTTTTTTTTCGTTGGTTACTTAATACTGTGAACCGATTCGGGTTCAGATTCGAGGGGTCCAAAATGTAATAAGAAGTTTGGTTTGTGGTCTGGTTATGGGAATCTAAAAAATCCAGGTATGTTTGCAGTCTTGATGTGAACATCCGTCTTTTAACTTAATTATGCTGTTAAACAATATTCTCTTAATTTAATTCACCTTTCACACTATCGAAACTCAAGATTCCCCTTGATAATTACAAAATTTTACTGACTCCTCAATCGATTGCGAAATATAATCCACGCAATGAATATTGATAACACTAAGTAATAGGCCGATGTTTGATATAATGATGTGATATTCTTTAAGCGATATTTTTCGATATAAAGTCCAATTTGATTTTCTTTCCCAACAACCTTCTTCGTAATCATTATTCTCTTTAACCCATCTCAGGGTATCCATCCCAAAGTAAAAATTACCTCTGAATCGCCTTCTCTCTTCTCTTCTCTGCTCGTTTTTGCGCACAAGACCATAATAAAAATCTCTTTTATGGCACTTAAGTGTTTTGTGTGCGGATTGTGGGTAGCATTTTACCTTGGCTGCTGCTCCCGTCTCTTGGGCCACGATTTATGCGACTTTTGGCCAAAGTAAATTGCGCATAAAAAAAAAAAAGTTGAAGCTGGAGCTCATGCATTTGATGATGAAGTGCTCAAAAAAAGAAACTAATGCCAAGCTACAGGAAAATTTACTAAGTGCAAGAGTTGAATTTATTAGACAAACTTTTACTGTTTACGAGCTGTTGTCTCCACAGTTATCAAGTCTCGAGCATCAACAGGCTAACTTATGGCCCACCCAAAGTTAGGGGGTAACAGGTGCAGTTCTTGGACAGGTCAACACACCACACAAACAGTTCAGTCAAAAAAAAAAAAAAAAAAAGGAAAAGGTGCGCTCCCACGATGCGGGCAAATTACACAAACACAAACACACTCGAAGGAGGTGGAGACTGGCAACATTCAAATCCCATCAGCCACGCAATGCAATCATCATGATCATTATGAGCGGAAATGCAGGAAAAGTAGGAGGTTTTTAACAGCCACCGACTGGCGATTGCCAAAGCATTTTTTTTCTTTCTGTTTCAGTAAGAGGTACGTAAGGTAGTTGAGGCTTGGTATATAAGGGGGCGAGAAAGGTACCAATTTGATAAGTTTAATCTTAGTACAAACTTCATTAGTGTAAAGTTAGAGAAGGAAAACTTTTATTGTTTTGATGTAGAATTTTGGTGTCTTGAAAATTTCTTTTTTTACGTCAGGGGAAGGCATAAAAGTACCACTTTAATAGGAATACTCGGTAAAAATGGCTTCCGAACACATTCGGCTATTCAAACAGAGCCGAACGCAGGCCGAGTCCTTCGCCAAAAGAGCCATCAATTTTTCAGTAGCTGGACAGCGTTCGATGAAGTAGGTCAGAGGCGCTTTGCGTCACACCAATACTCTCTCACTTTAAGGCTACGCTTTTATTTTTTTCTTTTCAAATTTTGCACAGGGTACTTTCAGAGTCCCAACCTTTTTCCCATGCCACATTCCCACTGGTTTTTTGCTCCACCTCTCTGGCATCCTGTTCGGTTCTTCTGTTCAACTGAAAAAAAAAAGCCGCGCGCGGCATGCAAAAAGTGCCGACGACGCCGACGCCACAGCGAAGGCATTTTATGTCGCCATTGCCACAGCAAATGACTTTAATTGCATTTCTCAAAGCAGCAGCAGCAGCAGTTTTGACCCCCCTCTCCATGGTGTGTCGCCCCCAAGAACTAAGAACAGACAAGTCGGCGTCTAAAAAAATTTCCCCACATCTTGATATAAATAATAATTAAATGGATTAGCTTAGATATTGTCCATTAGATGGAACGCCTTCTTTTTCCAGCTTAGCCTGGACCAAAGCAAACAAAAGGAGCGAAGACTTTGCTTTAGTGTGAACAGGAGTGAACGGCTTGCGCTTGCGCTCAATTAATTAATGGCCAACTGCCTTGAAAGAGCTCCGACTGAGATTGCTATCGAAAGTACGTCTGTACATGCGTGTAGTTTACATACAAAGCAGAATGGAGAAGCAGCAGGCTGTTCACACGACCATCCAATCCCAAAATCTACGTATCTCGCAACTTGATTTTTTTTGTTGTTTGGCAAACATTTTTATTAAACTTTTTTGCCTTACCATTTGGCTTAAGTTTTTTCTTGTTAAAAAAGTAAGGTAAGATTTACAAAAACCCCAAAAGTGGGCAATAAAAAAATCTGTCAAAATTCTAAGCTATGCAATTTTAAGTGATTTAAATATCTTTTCTATAATCTAACCGTTTATCCTATGATTTTAACGAACTAAAGCTGGCTTGTTGCCTAATTAATGAATTTTAATATTCATGTCAATAAACTGGACAAAACTTATTTTTGAGATTTTCAAAATTTTTAGAAAAAATAATTTTAAAAAATTTTTAAACAAAATCATTTATAATCAAATTTTAAGAATGTAAAATGTCAAAACTCCTTAACTATTAACTGCATTAGGTCTTCAATACATACAATCTTTTAATAACGGTAATGCTGTTTGGATGTTGTATTATTTGAGCTCATTTTTTTGGAAAATAAAATGAAGAAAGTTTCGAAATCATAAAAACTAATTTTTTAAATAAAAATATAGAAGGCTAAATACCCTTGCAGTTTTTTTAAAGACGCTACCATTGACAACAAAAAAGTTTTTCTTACTACCGAAATAACGTTTTCATGACCAAATGTTCATGATTTCGTTCTATTTTTCCGTTCATGAATTTTAACTAACTCAACCATCGTACAACAAATATAGCATCTTAGACGATCCGAAGCGTACGATTCCGGTAGAAATATGCAGATCCTTTGTGCGTTTTGAAATACTAACACTATGTTATTTCTTTGTTCTTCAAAAAGAAATAAAAAACAAAGTTTGTAGTTTCTGGTAAGGTTTTGGTGGGGTGTTACAGGAGAGGAGAGGAGCATGAGGAGAGAGGACCTATTAGAGGAGACGGGAACCCCACAAACCGTTAAGACTTTGGTCGATTACTTTATACACCAATCACAATATCATCCATCACATTCCATGATTCTTAAAATAAAAAAAAGAACAAAAAAGAAAATGCCCAAACAGTTCATAAAAAAAAATTCAGAAACAACCCAAAAATCCAAAGGAGAACAAAATGTTCATGAAAATCGTACCCAAAATTTATGATTTGAAACAAACAATTTTTTAAAATATTCTAATTTCGGCCACATAATTACAGATTAAAATGCCTTTTGCTTTTTAAATATCACAATAAATCGATAACTTTTTGATATTTCTTAGAACAATTTTTTACTTGTAAATTAAATATTAATAAATATTCAAAAATTCTAAGTTTTAGGTTTTCCAGGTTTTGAGAACAAAATTTCGTAAAAATTAAAAAAAAAAAAAGACATACGTCATTTGGGCTTCAGAAATAATCAGTCGAAGAACATTTTAACTGTTGCAAAGTATTATTGAAAAATAATTTTTACTTTTAAATAAATTTTTACTTTTAAGACAAATAAATTTTTTGATTTATTTAATATTAAAATTAATATTAGTTATATACAGGGTTGCCCATATTCGACGGACCCATCTGGCAACGCCATAACTTTTGACAGAGATGTCAGATCGCTTAATGACATACCGCGTTTGAAGCGTCAGTCCAAGCAGATTTTTACCATGGAACAATACACGCCACGCGAGCGCTCTGAAATAGTTGAAATTTACATTCAACAGAACAAGTCAATTGTGAAAACTTATTATCATGTCCGATGAAGCCCATTTCACATTGAATGGGACCGTAAATAAGCAAAATTGCCGTATTTACGCCACTGAAAATCCTCAGGAGATTCAAGAAGTGCCTCTTCATGACGAAAAAGTCACAGTTTGGTGCGGCGTTAGTGCGAAAACGGTCATTGGGCCGTTTTTCTTCCAAAATGAAAATGGCCATGCTGTTACCATCAACCAGGAGCGTTATCGCGACATGATGACCAATTTTGTGATGCCAATTATTCGTCGAAAGCGTATGAGGCAGTTCTGGTTTCAACAAGACGGCGCTCCACCGCACACAAGTCGCATAACAATCGATTTTCTGAAGAAATTGTTTCCGGGCCGTTTGATGTCGAAAAGTGGTGATTTGGACTGGCCACCGCGTTCGCCCGATTTGACGCCGCCTGACTTCTTCTTGTGGGGATATTTGAAGTCAAAGGTTTACGTTAACAAGCCAAGGACCGTAGAAGAGCTCAAGGACAACATTCGTGAAGAAATAGCCGCTATTCCGGCCGAAATGTTGGCGAAAACGATGGAAAATGCTGCAAAAAGGGCACAATACGCCATCAACGCCAGAGGCGGCCATTTGAGAGGATATCATATTCAAAAATTGATGTAAACAAATCTACTTGGAACAAATTAAATGATTAAGATTGCCAACCGCCAAATTTTTATTTTTTCTTTGATTTTTAAAAAAAACATATCCGTCGAATATGCTGACGTCTTAGGGCTCAGAAAATTCGGAATGAAAAAAATTTTAACTGTTGCAAATTGAAATTAATTTTTACTTTTTAAATAAATTTTTACTTTCAAGACAAATAAATTTTTGTGATTGTAATATTTAATATTAAAATTAATATTAGTTTTGAAAAAAAAATCATTAACATGTATAAGTTTTAAAAGAAACCATAATAATTACGGTTCCTGCAAAATGTTGGCTATTTGATCCATTCGTTTCCCCAAACAAACTACAACTTTCTGTTTGTCCTGTCTCATATCAAAACTCCACAAACTGCTACTGACAGTTTTTTCAATTTGATTTTTTTGTACTTTTTGCTTTGGTCAACAATTTGTCTAGCAAACTCAGGGAGACTTACAAAAAAAAAACCCTACAAAATGAAGTGTTTTATGACATATTTAAATTTAACTACCATTATGCACATTATCCACTTAGCGCAAATTGCCGCCCCCTGATATATTTAGGCAAAAAAAAAGGGAGACAAGAAATGTGGCGGCAGCACATAAATAAAAATTTAATTTTTTCTTCCCTTCAGCACGCGATACACCCAAACTCGCAACTCATTTTGGGGCTCTAATTATGTAGAGTAGACGGCAAACAAAAAAATGTTTATATATTTTTTTCTTTTATTTTGCTTTTGTTTGTCTGCCTTAAGTCACAAGGATTAAAGCAAACATTCAGTAAGCTAGACTCCACCGTGTCTATGTGTAATCTGGTCTGTTGATTCAACAGACTAAACAGACAGACACCAAACTGGCCAACTTCATTAGGCGCCAAATTACGCGATTAAACTTTAACTGAAATTCATTAAGCGAATTCTTATAACCAAAAATGGTCAGGCGACGATAGGGGCAGGCAAAAAAATGGGAAAGCCAAATACTACAAAGAATACGATTGCAATTACACACTTTCTATAGATTGAAAAACATCTTCATTATTTTGTTTCAACCTAGGAAAGAGATTGTGCTCCACAATAAATATTAATTCATAAACCAAGGTAAAACAGTTCTGGAAGGAAACTGATCGAGCACTGAATACAAACTTTAAGAATGATACTGATAGGAGAAGGAATGAAGCAGATACTATTACACATCAAAACTTCAAGTAATGTAAAGAATTATATAAATAGGTAGCCTCTTAGGCGTGCAACTACGCGCGGGTGCGATGGTGCACTACAATTAGAAGCCGTTCCATTCGTGTTTGGTCCAAGGTCCCGAGTTCGATAAATTTAATAACAACAAGTTAGAAAGTCGGTCAAACAACTGTAATATACTCTGTACCAGTCAACGTTTGTATATAACTAAAACCTTTTGTAATCCCGAAAGGAATTAGAAATGCGAATTTTGCTCCAAGATTTGATCGATTTAACTTGATTTTCACTTAATTGACAAAATTTTTGGACAATTCTAAAATATTCTAAACATTTCAATTGCTTAAAAAAATCACTTTTATTAATGTGAGTAAAAAAATTTCATTTCCCATAATTTTCCCTCTATCGCTCAACGGTTGTCAATTTTCCTCTACATATCATTTCCATTCTGCCTCGGGGCCTTGTCCATAAACAAATACAAAACAAATTTGCAATTGATTATTTTTGCATAAAAATTGTCCAATAAAGCAATATAGATCGTTCCGGACACGACCTTGAGGCTACAACAAATGCAAAGTATGTAATGAAATGCAATTACAATCAAAAAATAAGAAAAAAAAAAAACTCTCACTTCACGACCCACACACAAATATTTTCGTTTGGCCACACACAGGCGAAGTCTCTACGCATGCGCAGAGCACCGCGTGAGTTCTGGCGATAAATCGAAATTGTTTGCACTGCCAAAAAGCAAATAAATGCATCAGGTATGGCCAAGCTGCCCGCAAGCGGCCGGCAAGTTATGGAATTATGTGTCAAATTGGCTCAGCCACAAACAAGAGTTAATGGCCTTAGCCGGGATTGCTGGGAGGGAGGGGGGGAAACTCGGATTGGTTCGCGCATCCCGTGGACCTTAATGGAAATTGGTTGGTTGAAGCCTCTGCCTGTGATTTTCCGCACATTGAATGTGTTTTTAATTACCCAGCAAATGCCAGCGCACACGCTGCACTCATAGATAACAATTTAGCGGCGATTTAGGCATGTCCATTGGTGCCGTGGTACACAAGCACCCGCAATGCCTCGGCTGCGGCCAGAGATGAGAACGTGATGATGGGAAAAACTAAGAATCAACCTTAAAGCTCTGGCATCCAAAAGTGTCTGCACTTAGAAAAAAAAACCCAAGCACAAATGGTGTCAATAGTAAGTTAAGTACGAAAATACTTGATTCAAGTACAAAGTTCTTATATCAAGTACGATTTTAACAATGCCTAAATACTTGATTCAGGAATAAATATTCAGTACATTTCAAACTATTTTAAAATTTTTTAGTCATACTTTTAGATTAACTCTTAAAACAACGGGATTGAATTTATTCGTTTTGTACTTACAATTTTAAGTGTGATTCGTTCTTGGGCGTACTTAAACTAAGTACGAAATAAAAAATTTCAAATCAAGTACAAAATGCTTACTTACACTCAAAAAAAAATCAAGAATTCAAGTACAAACGATCTTAAAAGCTGACTTAGTTGGGAATTTCTAAATCAGAAAACAACATTCTTATTTCTAGTTCGTTTTTTGATTAAATAGTCGCTTTAACTTGAAATAAAATGCATTCTCTTATGTTTTAAGGATTTTTGGATTTATATACTCGCATTTCAAGAAATAAGAGCATAATTATCATAATTTTTAAGAACAAAACGGTCTAAATTCAATCACGGACATACTTTAATTTAGAATGGCATCTTTTTGTATTTTGAGTGTACTTTCGTCTCATCTGCATATTTGCGTTTACTTAGAAACTCGTTTCTGGCGCGCTTGATTGATATATAAGTATTTTATGGACTAAATTCAGTAACATTTTGGTGTTATTTTGAGTACGCAAGTTCTTGGTTTAGGAACGGATCGAAATTAAAGAACGATGCGGGTTTGATCTAAGTATTTTGTGATCTTAAATCAAGATCATTTTGTTTTCTTTTAAAGTACGTAAATTCTAGCATAAGAACGAATCGGGATTGGTTCCAAACCATTTCGTCCTAAGATATCGCATATTTATGTACTGAGCGTACTATTGTCAACGTTTGTACTTGATTTAAGTACTATGTTCTCGATTTTTATTCTGAGCTTACGTACTTAAAAGAAGAACAAAATACTCATCTTTGAAGTCAAAAAACATTCTTGAAACGAAATAAGAGTTCATAAAATAAGTACAAAATGTTCTTATTTCAAGGCCAATAAATTCTAAAGCTGTTTCCAATTTTATTTTACAACGAGGTCTTTGTATCGAATTAAATATGGTTGCAAATATATTGAATCCATGAATTAA
Organism: Lordiphosa mommai; assembly: GCA_018904225.1. NCBI lineage: Eukaryota > Metazoa > Arthropoda > Insecta > Diptera > Drosophilidae > Lordiphosa > Lordiphosa mommai. The sequence goes on along the minus strand of JAEIFT010000669.1, from coordinate 54,536 downwards.
TCAAAAACCAAGCAGTTATAACAGTATATCAGAAAACTACTCATAAGTAAAGTGATAGAACCAGTTAAGAATTTTAACGACAGATTCGTGCTGAAAAACTTGAAAATTTTAAAAAGAGTTTCGGTTTGAGAGTTCGTATCCGTGAGGAAGCTTTGGGTTCGGTTCACGGACCGGTTCCTGGACCCTGAACCAGGTTTTGGTTGAACCGTTCAGAACAAAAAGAATTGAGTTTTACACCCTTGCAAGGTATATTAAAATTGTCACGATGTTTGTGAAGGGAGCATTCGACCACTAGAGTATATTATTCTTGATAGCATGACGAGCTAGTTCATTTCCGTTTTCGACGTCGTCCGTCCGTCCGTATGTCCGTCTGTTTCTATGCTATCTCCTCCTCAATTTTGAAGCTATCTTAGCCAAACTTTGCCAAGGTCTTTAAATTCACGAATGAGAAATTATTGGCTTAAGCATGGGTCCAAACTTAGTTCTGAGAAAAACTTTTTTGGTTTCCATCGTTTGCGTTATAACTGGATTAGAAGTGTTAGTATATTTCCACACATTCTGAGGACGTCAATATCAGATGATTGTCATAGCTGCCATATAAACGGTTCAGTCTAGAAAAAGTTTTAATAGAAAAAATTTTATGTGTTCATCGAGCATCACCAATCGTGGTATATGTTAGTTTCATATACTTTCAACAATTCTGGAAAAATTTATCGAAATCGGATGACTATAGCATATTGCTGCCATAGGAACGATCGGTCTAAAAAAAATCCAAGTGAGAAAAATTTTTCTATCAATGATGGATCGCCTTTGAACTCCAGGTTTATGGTTTAACACAGTCAGCGTGGCCAGATTGTTTGTTTTTTTTATGTATTTTAGCTTAATTCGAATTTGGTAATCGGCTAAAAATTTGCAAGGCGGTTGTCAGGGAAATGACCATTCAGTTTACGATGCTCTCTCTTTTGAGTAGATTTTTGAATAAGCATCACACTGAAGAACAGAGGTCGCAGAATAAAAAAAGCTGAAATCAATCCCGAGTTTTTGAAAAAAACCTATTTCGACATTAATACCGGGATTAGAAAATCAAAAGTTCGATTATTAAGCTCGGTTTCTTCTGAAGAAGAAACGGTTAAGAAATTGCTATTATTTTCAGGGCTTACAATTATTATGACGGCGAAATCGTTAAGAAAAATGTTGGACTACATTAGGATAATTTAAGGTAATTTTTTTATAAATAAATGGTTTTACATTGTGTGAGCTAATTAATCTTAAAAAGTTCGGTTCGTTATCCGTTTCGAGGGACCAAAAAAAACTCAATCAGTTTGCAGCCTTGCTTTGAACTTCCACCTTCCTTCGCACTTTTATACACTTGAAAAGTGTATATTAATTTTGCCCAGAAGTTTGTAACGCATAGAAATATTCATTTCCGATCACATAAACTATATATATTCTTGATCAGGACGACGAACCGAGTTCATTTCCGTCTGTCCGTCCGTCCGTCTGTCCGTCTGTCCGTCCGTCCGTCCGTCCGTCCGTCCGTCTGTCTGTCCGTCTGTCTGTTTCTACGCAAACTAGTCCCTCAGATTTAAAGCTATCGAGCTGAAATTTTGCACAGGTCTTCTTTTTACTGCACGCAATTAATTTGTGGGAACCGGCCGGATCGGGAGACTAAATAAAGAGCTACCATAGGAACGATCGTTCTAAGAACTAGTTCTAGTTAGAAAAACTTTTTGTTTTTCCATCGTAGCGTCACTAATCTTGGTATATGTTAGTTTTATATGCTTTCTACATAATTCTGGAAAAAATGTATCAAAATCGGATCACTATAGCATATAGCTGCCATAGGAACGATCGGTCGAAAAATAAGTCTTTGTGAGAAAAAAACTTTTTTTGATTTCCGTAGCGTCTCGAATCGTAGTATATATTTGTTTTTATATGTTTCCACACAATTCCGAAAAAAATTGATCAAAATCGGATGACTATAGCATATAGCTCCATTTAGGACCGATCGGTCGAAAATGTGTTTTACTAAGAAAATTTTTTTGTTATCAAATTTTTATTATCAATGATTTAAAAATTTTAAATATCTGATATCTATATCCTATATATATTTTTCCAGTTAAAATCAGTTGGAGTAAAGTTTTTTAAGTGTATTAAAACTGCGGCACAGTCGAAGTTAGCTTTGCCTTCTCGTTGTCCTTACTTTTTCCAAACTTCCATATTTCACGACCTCATCACGCTCGCATCACTATATTGGCTACTGTGCTAAAAGTTTAGCATGCGGAAAATTAACATGCGACTCGCCTTCCCTTCTCTGTTACTACCACTATCTCTCCATATGTCTCTCTGGTGTTTCCTGGTTTTCAGCCGACGCGAAAGAGAGATGGAGACAGCGACGAACAGAGAAGAGATTTCCCTGGTGAGAAAAGTCAACGGGGCAGTTGGCAGATTGAGCGTGTGACCAAAGTCAAGTGCAGTGAAAAGTAATTAACTTGAATTCGGTAAAGGCCAACAACGATGAACAGAAGCGCACACAGTGGGTGCCCAACAGCAGCAGCAGCAGCAGCGGCTTAGCCACAGAAAACTTTCGAAATATTGAAATTAAATTGAAATGAATTCGTTGTGTGCCTGGGAAAGAACTTCAAATCAATTCGTTTGGGCAACCAACTGGACCACCAAAGGTGAGCTTCTCAGCCCCAAATCTCTCTAAATTGAAACATAAAATTCGTTACAGTTTAGGCCCTAAACTAAACGATCATCTCTGGTCTATGGGTCTATTAATACGCACAGATATTTCTAAGAATTTTCCCAATCTAATGCAATTTGACATGCTACAAGGCAGACTCCAGACATGAGAGCAACAACTGTGCGCAAAAAAAAAAAAAGAAAAAGAGAAAAAACTCCCCCAAAAAAAAAAAAAAAAAAACAAAATTCATCACAAAACAAGAATTTCGACTTGGACCCATGCAAAGTCAGTTGAGGGCGACATCTGTTTAGTGTGTGATTTGGGGAAAAATGCACATATCAAGCTCATTACATTGGAAATTTGCAGACGAAGATGTTGAGGCTGAACCAGGACAGACACAAATAGTTTTCGCCTTTTTTTCACATGTAAGATTTGTCTCTGAAGTTCAACAGACTTTACAGATCAGTGATCTGCTTGCTGAGAGGGGTGGCAGACAAAGTTTGCGAAAAGAAAGTTATTAGTTAAGTTAACAAAAAATTAAAAAATAAAATTTAATTTATAATTCCGATACGAACTTGAAATTAGATAAAATATCCAACTTTAACAAATTATGAGATCGTATGTACTTGAGTTCTTGATGGTTTTTATACTATTTTGATACTAAAATGTTAGGATGATATAAACGTATTTATAACAGGCACGGTACAGTTATAACTTATATTATTAAAGTCCACATTTAAGAGTTATTGTTATGAGTTTTAATTAATAAGACTTCAAAATAATAACAGTTATTAAGGACTTTTATTTTCTACTCCACAAAAATATTTTGCTCAGGATACCAGTCATTCAAGACTTTTATTATATATCAAAAAAAAAAAAAAAATAAAAAAAAAAAACTTAAAAAAATAAGACTTTTATTTTTCTACTCCACACTAAACAGTTATTCAAAACTTTTATTTTTTGACTCCGAGTATACCAGTCATTAAAGACTTTTATTATATTACTCAGTAAAAAAAAAAAAAAAAAAAAAAAAAAATAAAAAAATAACAGTTGTAGAAATACTTTTATTTAAAAGTCATTAAATAACAGTTACTAAAAACTTTTGTTTAAAGACTTTTATTTTATTACTCAGAAAATAAGAGTTATCGAAAGACTTTTATTATTAAACTCAGTAAATAAAAGTCAGTCAGTGACTTATATTTTTAAGTTACTATATTTTCGAGTATGATATGAATGGATCATTTAAGCAGAGAGCAATCCGCTGAAGCTATAATAAATTAAAAGACTTTTATTGAAAAAGTCTTTGAATAAGTTTTATTTACTGAATTTCATAATAAAAGTCTTTCGATAACTGTTCTTTCTGAGTCATAAAATAAAAGTCTTTAAATAAGTTTTATTTACTGAATTTCATAATAAAAGTCTTTCGATAACTCCTCTTTCTGAGTAATAAAATAAAAGTCTTTCATTTAAAAATAAAACTTTGAATAAGTTTTTGACCAATTTAGTTTTAAGTATTTAGCTTGGGTAATATAATAAAAATTAAAAATAACTTTAAAAAAAAAGTTTTTTTACTGATTTTTATAATAAAAGTCTTTCGATAACTCTTCTTTCTGAGTAATAAAATAAAAGTCTTTCATTTAAAAATACAAGTCTTTGAATGAGTTTTATTTACTTAAATTTATAATAAAAGTCTTTCGATAACTCTTTTTTCTAAGTAATAAAATAAAAGTCTTTCATAATAATTTTGTTCTGACTAATAAAATAAAAGTCTTTAGTAACTGTTATTAATAAACTTTTTAATAAAAGTCTTGATAAAACTGTCATTACATGAGCTTAATTATACAAGTCTTCCAATAACTGTTATTATAAAAAATTATTCATAACTATTATTAACTGAGTATTATTATAACGAAAAAAATTAACTCTTATTTTTGGCCATTACAATAAAAGTCAGCCATAAAAGTTTATTGTGGTTATCGATAGCGGAAAGGAATACACACGTTTTGGTGTATTTTGAACAATTTTCCCAAATGAGCTTCATTGTTTTATCTTTATAAGAGTTTTATAAAAATAACCAACATGGAAACATGTATTTTATTAACATTTATTTGCACCAATCGACACGATTCTTCTTTCAAGCGATTCTGAAATAATGCGCTACCCGAATAAATCTTCTTTATGGCAAAATGGTTTTGCAACAGAGTTTGTCCCCCATATGGCCTGACGCACGAATACATGTCGAGCTCTTCCCCAAGAGAGGAAAAGAATCAGCAAAGCCAATCAGTCGCTGGTTAGCGCTCAATGAAGTAGGTCAGAGCGTCGCATTATATTCGTACACCAATACACTCTCACTTTTTCGCCTCGCTCTTTTTGATAAACGCTGTTTTGCAGAATTGAAGGTCTAACGGTATGTTCACTCAAAGAAAATCTGTTAAGAAACCTGAAAACCCTTAAGCCCATTGTATATATTTTGAAAAAACGACTTCTTCTTAGTCCCTGCTAATGCGTTAGCTATTGGGTTCTGACGCAGTATGTACTCCATCTGGCCCTTATAAAAAGTTTTTGATAACAAACTGATGACAGAAAATATTGCATTTGAATTAGAAAACACCATTTTAAAATTTTCCTAAAATTTCGCTTTAATCTTCAAACAGCCCTCGTCACTTTTGGCACTCCACTTAGCTCGACAGACTCGTCTTTCATTTCGTTGGTTTTTTTTTTGTATTTGTTGTGGTAGGCGCGGGTGCATGGCATCCATCCTATCCTATATATGTGTATATATAAATCTGCAGACAATCTGTGGAACAATGTGATAAATCTTATGCAGCGTCTGCGATTGCCAAGTGCAACAAGCCCCTCTGGGTGGGAGTGCTTTTTTTTTTTTTTGTTTGCTGCTGCTGCTGCTCCTCCTCCTCTTCGGCTTGCATGGGTCTGGTCGGTCGCCACACCAACGCAGCCACAACTTGTACATCATTTTCAATGCTAAGGCAACATGGCAATGGCCTTTAGCTCATATGGCTTGCAGATTTTTTTCTTTTCCTGTGCGCCGCGCGCAAAATAGTTGAGCGCAAATTACAAATTCAAATTTAATTAAGTAAAAAATTAAACAAACATGCAGACGCGTCTGCGTTGTAGTTTGTCAGTCATCGAAGGAGGAGTGAAACGGATTCGAGGGGGCAAAGTGTGACAAAGTGACAGGCGACAAGCAGCGCAACATGGCGTTGGGAGTCTCTCCAAAGTCGATGCAAATCAATGGCAATGACGACGACATCTCGGCACTTCAATCGATTTGCGGCTAAAAATGTTTCAATTAAAATAAAAATACAAATACAAATAATATGCCTACTCGATTTACACGATGACTCGCTGCCTTTTATGGTCAACCGAAGGTGTTTCACCGCACATATGTATAATTGCCTGGCCGGAGTTAAACTATAACTTATATTCGTACCACATGAGGTGACCATGAATTATGAACACCAATTTAACGACTACCTGCTTCCCCATCGTTTGCCTAAGCATTAGTTTTAGGTATCAATTTGCAAAACTGAAAGTAGGGCTGGACACAAACACACACAATCACAGTGTCTGAATAGAGAAATTAAAATTAAATGGGGAATTGACTGAACAGAGGGAGTAGGAATTTTTGAAAAATTTAATGTAAACATTTGAATAGTCTATAGATGTAGTTGAAAGGAATTAATATCGTTTCTTGGTGTACTTGAATTAAGTATAAGATATTTCTGTATAAATCATATTTGCCATATGTGCCCTGAAACCTATTTCCCACAATAAAATCCCCAAAAATCCTGACATTCGACAACCACTTCTGTTTTGTGCGCCTCTCAAAAAATACTGCGCTCAATGTAAGAGAGAAGAATAGGGCACTCAAGGACAAGGAGACTTTGCTGGTCAATGGCACTCAAGGCTGACCATTCTAGCCACCAAACACTCGAGGTTCCGCTCTCTCCTCGCACCAGCAAACAGGACATGCATGTCCACCTTACCGCAGTACTCCAACTTACCGACAATATTTGAACCATTACCGCTCAACCCTAAAATAACTGATGAGTACCCCAATTGCCATAATCTCCAAACGTAACAGTCCACCTTTTCAACTGCACAGGCTTTTCAACACACCTCACACCAGCCAATCTCTGAACAAATCCTGTCCAAACTGCCACCTTTCTGAATCTGAACCTGGGAGACTCGTTAGCTTCATCATAACCAACTATTCTATCATCCCCACTTTCTTTTCTTAATATCTTTCTAACCGCTTACAAATCACTCTTCCACCAAATTCGTTACAACAACAATCAATTATATTATATACAAACTTTGCCAGGTACAGATTATATTACAATCGGACTCGACTGACTTTCTTACTTTTTCTTACTATGAATTAGCATCTATATATACAACAATAACTAATGATGCCGGAATATGGCCAAGTCGATTGTTAAAAATGCCTAGAAACGAAACAGACGTATTGACGGACAGACGGAAATTAACTCAGCTCGTCATGCTGATCAAAAATGGGGTCGGAGATACTTCCTTCAATGCGTGACAATTTTAATATACCCTCTGCAAGGGTATAAAAATTTAGTTAAATGATTTCGAACTAACAAGTCTTTGTGTTTAAAAGATTTTTAAATTTGATACACTTGATACACTTTTACACTTTTAATACACTTGAAAAACATTACTCCAACTGATTTAACTAGAAAAATATATATAGAATATAGATATCAGATATTTAAAATTTTAAATCATTGATAATACAAATTTGATACCATAAAAAACATTTTCTTAGTAAAACACATTTTCCGACCGATCGGTCCTATGGCAGCTATATTCTATAGTCATCCGATTTTGATAAATTTTTTCAAAATTATGTGAAAGCATATAAAACTAATATATACCAAGATTGGGGACGCTACGATAAGAAACAAAAAAGTTTTTCTCACTAGAAGTAGTTTTATGGCCGACCGTTTATATGGCAGCTATATGCTATAGTCATCCGATTTTGATAAATTTTTTCAGATTTGTGTGGAAACATATAAAACAAATATATACTACGATTTGAGAAGCTACGATGGAAATCAAAAAAGTTTTTCTCACAAAGACTTATTTTTCGACCGATCGTTCCTATGGCAGCTATATGCTATAGTGATCCGATTTTGATACATTTTTCCAGAATTATGTGGAAGCATATAAAACTAACATATACCAAGATTAGTGACGATACGATGGAAAACAAAAAAGTTTTTTTTAACTAGAACTAGTTCTTAGACCGATCGTTCCTATGGCAGCTATATGATATAGTCATCCGATCCGGCCGGTTCCGACATATTAGTTGCGTGCAGTAAAAAGAAGACTCTGTGCAAAATTTCAGCTTGATAGCTTTTAAACTGAGGGACTAGTTCGCTTAGAAACAGACTGACAGACAGACGGACAGACGGACAGACGGACGGACGGACAGACGGAAATGAACTCGGCTCGTCGTCCTGATCAAGAATATATATAGTTTATGTGGTCGGAAATGAATATTTCTATGCGTTACAAACTTCTGGGCAAAATTAATATACACTTTTCAAGTGTATAACAAGCAGTGTTAGGGAGTACCTAGGTATTTGTACCTAGGTACTTACCTAGATACAAATTTAGTGTACCTTTTACCTTACCTAGGTATTTAAAAATCCGATTACCTTTTACCTTACCTAGGTACAAATTTTCATGTACCTTCTAAAAAGGTAAGGGAATAGGTACTTTAATTCAAAAAAGAATTTTGTTCTCAGTAACGCCAACAAAATCGAATGGACCAAATTTTTACATTTTCTACAGAATAGCAAATTCTACGGGACTTTAGAGGAGATAAAAAAAGAAGATATCTATCTCTGTTCGTAAGAAGAATTGGTAAAGGTCAGAAACTGTTTCTAAACTAAATCAATCTGATCCTGCTATATATAATACTGCGAAAACCAGAGGCGGGAATAATCTGGTCTATTCCCGTGTCCGAATTCAATCAATCGGAATTGGTGAAGGGTCTTATTTTCAAGAAACGATTAGACGATTTGGTTTATATATTTTGCCATAAAAATAGTCGAATGAAAATAAATGTGAACATTTACCAATTCGGATTTCACATAATTTGATCAAAATGAATACTGGAACAGGCCCGAATATTTTAAATTTGGTCGAACCAGCGAAAGGTCATCATTTTACAGATATTTATATTATTTATCATTTTGCAACAGAAGCCGACAAACTGGATCGTCATAAGAGGCACAGAGATAGCTTAAAGTCATAAAAATTGGAAAGCAGTTGAGGAAAATCATTAATGAAAAGAAGGAATAATAATGGATCGATATGAGTCCCTGCGGATCCCCAAAAGAAACGAAAAAGAATGTGCAATGTAAGCCCCAGTTGAAAGAATTTTTAGAATTCTAGGTAAATATACAAGAAAATAAAATATTGCTTTAAATAAATTTAAAATATTAAAATTTGCAACTTTCTTGTTGGATTAAAAATAAATCTTTCGAGTTCTTTTTTCCAGAAATTTTTTGATTTGATTACTTATGACAAAAGTACCTTTACCTTAACCTAGGTACTAAAAAATTAACAAATTTTACCTTACCTAGGTATAATTTTTGGCATTTACCTTGTACCTTACCTAGGTAAAAATAATGAGTACCTTTCCAATCACTGATAACAAGGTATCGATATGTAACCAAATTCTTTTGGTGTATTCAAAAATACTAGATTAAATTAAATACTTGACTGTTCTATAACATGAATTTTAAATAAAAGTACGTGTTCTTTTTTTTACCTCACAAAAGTCTATTCTTGATTAAATTTTATTTCTAAACAGATTACCTGATAACCAAGTTGGAGAACCCTGATCATATACTTTGTTTCAGTTTCAGATGTTGTTTGGAACTGGCATTAACTTCGGGATAAGAATAAATAAGTTCCGTCACGTTCCCTTCAGATCAAGCATTCCTTTTTGTGATTTTCAACTCGAAAATGGATAACGTATTTTCGAAAAAAATACTTCAATATATTTTTTTGTCATACCACTTTTAAAAGTGTAAACAAATAAAAGCAAGTTCACTTATTTAGAATTTAAATATCAATTAAAATGAATTCAGTTCCCAATTATTTTTCCAAATTCTTAAAAAAAAAACTTTAGCATTGTGACTAATCCCCAGTTCAGTGACTTTTGTTGCCCAACCCTCCATCAACTTCAGCATTTGCCATCCATCAGAGATGCGTTTGGCTTAGCCAGAAGAGGAGTCGTAGAAGAGTTGTAAGCCAAAATGCATTTGCATTTTGCATAAAGTTGGCAAGTTTGCAATGTTTTTGGCCTGCAGGGCGCATTTCGCATTGTCAACGGTACTTTGTGCCATAAAACGTTTAGCCAATCGTCGTGTGTGTGTGAGTTGATGTAGGCAACCTGTTGTCTGATGCAGCCAACTAATTATGAACCAAATGAGGCTGTGCGACTGTCTGCAATATTTAAGCATTGAGTTTATTGGCGGCACCTACATGAAATCATCATTAAAATGTGGCAAACTCGTTTGCCGCAATTTGTGGAAATGTCTGTTGAACGTGCCTGGTCTCTGGGCTGTGCCTTAAGTTCGAGCAATTGATTTGACTTCCGTTTGCTGTCTAAGGCGCAGGAAGTGGCCCAAGACAACGAGTCGACAGTCAAGACTTGAACCTTTTTTCCAATATAAATCAATTGCGATATTTTTGCCCAAAATGCATACCAAACGGAACTGGCAACATACGTCAAATGGACGTAGGGGGCAAAAAGTAGCAGGGGAGTAGTTGAAAGGGGGGAAGAACAAAGACCAACTAGTTTGATATTTCCAAATCTGAGAACATAATCCTTATTACAAGTTCTTTTAAGGATTATAAAATCTCGTACACTTAAAAAAAGTTTTTTTAGATACATTATATTTATTTATTCATACTTTCTTGTTTTAAATTCAGTTCTAAAACCGTCCTTGGGTACATTTGTACCCCAATAAATTGTTATTAATTCATACTTTTCTGTTTTTAAATTTAGCTCTAGAATATAGAACTTGGGGCACATTTGTACCCCGAGAAATTATTATTTATTCATATTTTTAATGTTTTTAAATTTAGTTCTAAAACCTTCCTTGGGGTACATTTGTACCCCAAGAAATTATTATTTATTCATACTTTTATGTTATTAAATTTAGTAATAAAACAGTCCTTGGGGTACATTTGTACCCCAAGAAGCATTCAAAGCAACATTAAAGCATACTCAAACATTTAATGACTCAGAATCAAAGTTTTTCGCTTAAAAAAATAAAACAATGATTTGTCGAACGAATTTTAAGGCCGATTTCTCATCTCCTACAAAGCACTATATATCACATAAACCAATAAAAAACAGAGTAAAATTTAGTTTTATCTGACACATAACAGCAATATAGTAGATGAGAAATCGGCCCTTAATCACCTTAAAAAAGCATTTAAATTTGAATGATTCTCGTACAAATGTACTGGGGTAAGAATGTACCCCAAAGACGCACCAAGGACTTATCTTACAATTTTAAATAAATCACCGTCATATCTAAATTAAGTATAGAAATAATTTTCCCCATTTCTTAGAAACTCCCTAGCCCCCTTTTAAATCTCAGTTACCTACACCCTTTGCAATAAAGTTCCGAATTTTTTGGCAATAAAAAAAAATAAGAAGATGGAAAAAATCTCAAGACATTTCAAATTTAAAATGCGATTTTCCCAGCCACACATATGCCAAGTCAAATTGAAAGGATAATTCGCCCGCAAACACCCTCCTGGGTCCTTTCTATATATGTATGTGTGTGTGTGTGTGTGTGTGTGCGCCCCGCCCGGAGACTCAACTCGACGCCAACTGAAGTCTACTTTGCTGATGGCATGCTAACACGCCTTTGAATTTGCCAATTGCTGTTGGCGCACGTACAAAACACTTAAATTTTCACAGCCAAGACCCCCATACATACATACAAGCATACATATAGAAGAAGCTGCACCAGTCAGGGCCATAGCCTGGGCCCTAGGATTTGGCAAAGCACGTTTAAGAAATAGAATTTTTAAGCAAGTGCACGCCTAAGTCACTGAGCCAGTTGAGTTCATGTTGCACTCTCCTCTGGCTGGGTTTTGTTTAAGATTTGTTTCTGTTTGCCGTAATGCTCTATTTACGATTTTGGGTATATCTGTTAGAATTAGTTGGAATTTGGGAAGGATTCTGTAGAGTATTTTTGGCTAGGTGTGATGCTAAATCGTTTTCCAAAAAAAGGTTATCGACAAAATAAAGTGCTGAGATTTTGCACACTTTAGATACGTTGAGTACATTGTCCATTGGCTGTATGATATAGTAGTCTAATCAACAGCTAAAGAATAGAGAATAGTTTTATTTACAAAACGCGAAAATTAAAATATCAACATTTGGCTTGGCAAATTTTTGCAGATTAACAAAAAAATATTTTGTCTTAGTTTAATTTTCTTCAGCATAACATTTTTTTAGTTCTACGCAATAAACTTGCTTTTCTTTGAAATTTTGTATTTATTTGTTGTTGTAACATCTCCCGTATTAAAGTAAGTAATAAAGAAAAATTTTTTAAAATTTACCAAAACAAAGACATTTATTCTATTTACTTCTCATGGCTAACTCAGTTACTGTACATTCTTTTAAAACTTAAAATTAGAATATATTTATAATATATTATTTTTCGGTCACGGTGGACTTTTATGTGGAAATGCCCACATAAGAGGGTACCTTAGGACCAATATCAGTCCAAGTGTTCATATACTTAAAAAAAAATGTTGGAAAAAATATAACGATTTCAGATGACCATAAAAAGCTTTACACTAACAACAACTAGAGTTATATGGGTTTTCAAAGTCGGGAAAAGCCTTTTTCACCAATTACTTTTTGAATTTAATTAATAAGTAATTGGAAAAAAGTTTTATTCAAAAAATTTGAATATATTTTTGGGAACTGGTTTTTAGAGACACCTCAAAAAAATCTCCTTGCTGTGGACACGATAACTGTTGATAGATTCTACTATAATCAATAACCCAAATCTTATTTGTTAGTATGTGAGTGCAGCTCATGATTAAAACAAGGAGATTAGAGGGGTTGCATTTTTATCAGAATTATAAACAACATTTCGTTCAATCATTGAATATCCTATCTTAAATAAGAGTTCAAAATTTGTGAAATATAGGTTCCTTATAAATCATGTTTTGAGAAAGACCCTAGTAAGCCCTTAATGGGCCAAATTAAAATATACAATAAATATATCTACCAGAGTTTTATTTAAATTAACTTGAAACTTTGGGAAAATATTCTAGACAGATGTATTGTTATATTTTATTTAAAAACCCATGTAACTTCTTAAGCCTAGTACTCAGATCGACAAAAAATGTATTTTGTAAGTCTGTAAATCTTATTGCTTAGTCTCTGGTCCTAATCGAAAGCGTAGAACATGTAGCCATCGACGAGGATGTCCAAGCAGTTATAAAACCAGAATGAAAAATAAGTAAAGCAAAATACTTTTGTATATTATATTATCCTTTCAATTGTAATTTGGTTAGTCAGCTATAATTTTAGACAAGGCAATGGAGTCATCAGTAATTCCTTATCCACATCTTAAGACTATGTTATCATTTCTAGAATTAATAGCTGAGCAAACATAATGTATTCATATTCATTTCGAAAATCGACCTCGATTAGTTATCATTCCTAAATTATAACCAAGCATATATATGTGTTATTTCAGCAATGTCAAAACACTATAACGTAGAATAACTAAGAAAAAATAGTTTTTAATTACTTTATCGTAATAATAAAAAGCTTTAATTGAAATTATCATTTTATGCGCTATAAGGTGTGAAAAAATTAAAACAAACATTTTGGACAAACAAACCACTTTATAAAACTCAAAGAAACTATTTTAGAATTGTTGTATAATCTTCCTCCTCGTATCTTTATGCATTAAATTTTTTGTATGTTACTCAATAAATGGTTTTGTGACACATAGGTAAGACACTTTAAGCATCTATTATATCGCTGCTTAAGCATTCTGTTTAAAATGATTTTTTTACTAAAGTAACATAAGTAATAGATAAAACACTTGGATCACAAGATTAGATTTAGATTTAGATTTATTCTTTTCCCAATACAATTAGACAGAGTCTTATAGATTAGCATTGGTCACGACAATATAACAATTTTTTTAAAAGCTAAGTATACCCTAACTTACTAGCTATAGAAAATATGCATTCTTAATATGTTAAATTTATAAATTATTAATTAGATATTATTAAATTAATATTATAATATATATTTTATTTATTTATTTTTTTTTTTTTTTTTTTTTTTTATCTATTTTGTCTTGTAAGATAATCTGATAATTTTTCTTTAAATTGCGAGACGCTTCCTATGTCTTTTTAGATAGTTTGGGAGTTCGTTCCAGCAACGAGCAGCGTTAATATAGAAATGTTTCTCGGATCCTGCTAATTTTATCCGTGGAGTTATTAAATTTTTAGTACGTGATGATGCTGCGAATTTTAATTTATCAAATAGATATTTCGGTTGACGCGTAAAAATAATTTTGTGAAGAAAGATGAGAGTTTTTCAGTTTTATCCAGGATTCGAGAGTCATATTAAAAATCTTTTGGGCAAATATAGAAATATGGTCAGTTCGTCTACGGTTAAATATATATCTGGCAATGGAATTAAACGCTACAAGTAATCTTTGCATACTACGCGCGTCACAGCTGCCGAAAATTTCGATGCCGTAAAGTAATGTGGGAGTCAGACACGTTTTAGCCACAAGCATTTTCAGATTTTCTGGAATCAATTTCTGGGATAATGACAGCTGCCTAAGAGAACTATATAATTTTCCAGTTGCTTTAGCAATATGGTTACTCCATGATAGGGTACCATCTATAACTATACCTAGGTTAGTGGCTTTTGTAACGTATTCTATAACGGAGTCATTTATAGTTAAGTTAGGCAGCTGTCTGAAATCTACGGATTTTTTGTGAATGACTAAACATTTAGACTTAGACGCATTTAATGACAACGCATTGGCTTTGGCCCATTCGCACACAACGGCTAGGTTATTATTACATATACGGACACACTCACATATATCGTTTAACGGTCGACTTACATATAATTGGACGTCATCAGCATACATATGGACTGCACGATTTGTCAAGTTATCAGGAAGGTCATTGATATAAACAGAAAACAGAAATGGACCAAGGACGGAGCCTTGAGGCACACCACGTCTGGTTGACATCATTTCTGTTGATCCGTCTCCCTGAACCACGGATTGCTGTCTCCCAATTAAATATGTTTTGATTAGATTTGTGGCTGAGGTTGAAAAATTATATAAATTGCTCAATTTTGAACAGAGAATAGTGTGGTCCACGGTATCAAAAGCTTTGCTAAAATCTAATAACGTCAATAAAGTTACGTGACTGTCATCTACTTTTAAGCGGACAGTATAAAAGCGTTGTCTTCTCACCTTTATTTAGTTCGAATCTTCTTTACTAACTACTAGAATTTTTTTTAAATTTTTTCATAACCTACTTTATATTGATTGTTCTTTTTTGTATTCTAACTTCCTCAGGATGGAATCGGGAGCTTCTTGAACAAGCTGTATACTCGACCAGAAATCTTTAAGGAATTTCGTGTTTTAATAACTTTATTAAACTCGAAATCCCAAAGCATGCTAATTTGGTGCTTTAATTAGCTATTTAGTCAAACTGTTCCCTCTTTGTTTTTTGTTATGTATAATTTATTAGCGATGATGAGCACACAAATTGCATGCTTTCAAGCATGTGTGAAGTTTTGTAATAATTTTTTTTTCCGTCTGTTTTTTTAAAATTAAATAAAAAAAAAAATAAGAGATTTGGAGCGATACATCAATGCCTGCCAATTACTTTTGAAAGATTATTAAACTCCCATTTTGGCATATTTTTTCTAGCGTATCGGCCGGTATCTCAGCAAAAAAAACTTCACGTAGCCCCACAAAAAATAGTCTAGTGGTCCAAAACTTAAGATTAAAAAAATATGTCATCCATATGTCTTTCATATTGTGCAAAAAAAAAAAAGTCGATAATCATCGCAAAATACCTTGTTACATTGACTGTAACGTTGCGATACGTACGGTCCAATGATGCCGCCGGCCCACAAATCGCACCAAAACGGTGCATTTTTCAGAGTGCAATTGCAGCACTTGCTCTTGAACTGCCTCTGGCTGCATGGCATAAAAATCCGCAAGCTCAAAAAATGTTTAGTTAGTTTCACCCTTTGTGCTAGAGTCCTTTCGCTACATTTTCCCTTCTCTAGGTGGCTACTTAAACCATTTCAGCTTTACTCCTGGCCAAATCTTAACCAGAGTATGCCAAAAGTCTACACATTTGTTATAACTTTGCGCTTAGTGCGGTTGCCCACACACACTTAGGAGTAAAGTGCGCTCAAGTGAGCATCTTGGTGTGTTGGCCACGAACGACTAATGAATAGCGCCCGGTTCAATATGATTTCTTGCACGATTTGTTTGTTAAAAGGCAATTAGTTGATAAAGGCAGACCTAACACTTTTTGGTCGTCCACTTGGGTTGCCCACACACACACACACACAAAGAAAGGCAGCAACTGCTGCATAATAAATTCACTAACCACGTAATGCTGCAGCTGCAGTGCAGGGATTTGGAATACATTTTTTATGCCAACACCCGCCAGACGGCACAGAGAGACAGCGCACAGGGCGAAAAGTTTAAGAAAAGTCAACAGTTAACAATGCGGGCAAAGGACACCACCAACCGCACAAGTTCCTTCGAGTCCTAATGGCATATTGCGGCTGCTCCCTGTGTCCCTTCAAGTTTTTCTTTTCTTAAAGCGAAAGACAAAAGTTTCGCCTGCTAATTGGATTTGCCAACTCAATAAAAACTAAATTAAATGCATTTACATGGTGTTGGGACCAGATTAGAGTCTAGGTTCCTTGACCAGTGCACAAAAACTTGGCAAGCGTTATGCATCCCAAAAGGTTTTTTGTTGCCCAAAAAACTTTTGCATATTAAAATGACATAAAAACCAATGGCCACAATTTCCGTTGCCAATTGCATAAAAAAAAAATAGAAATCGTCTCAGTTTTATGTTGCATAACCGAAAAGGCACAACGCGGCGTATAAGTAATTTTTTTGCATTTGTTTGGCAACTACCGAGATAAAATGTCATTAAGCTAAAGTGCAACACAACAAATTCACGCACCAACAAAATAAAAAGAAAAAGCCTTCTCTTTGCCTTCACCTGCCCACACAGTGGTCAAGTCCGTTGCGTGACGACGCCTTCGCATGCCGCAACAGCAGGATCTGGTGCTGGGGTATTACTTCGCCTTCTTCTCCTGCTGCTGCTGCTCCTGTTAGCCAGATTACGCGCACGATATGCTAATTTACATGCAGCGCAAACAGATGGAAAAGGAGCCACCACAACAGCTGAAGCAGGAGTTTGGGCTTATTGTGGGCGTTGGATGACGCTGCGGCCAAGCAAATACACTGAAATATATTTTCAAAAATTAAATTTACTTTGATTTTTTCATAATTTGTTCCACTTACATTTATTTTTATCATTTTTATACTCTGTACCGAAGGTACAAAGAGTATATTGGGTTTGTGCAAATGTATGTAACAGCCAGATTTTTGCCACGCCCCCTGCCTCCCCCGCAAATTGAAAAAAACTTTATATCTTCCACAATTTTGGAGTTAGGTTGTTGGAACCTTCTGGACATATATTCTACTCATCATTTTTTATCAAGCCCCCATACATCGTTTTTTGATCAGATAAACAATAGTGGCGCTATATGTAAAAGAAAATTTAATGCAACGACAACAACAACACCACAGCGATTGGTAGAACTTACGAGAAAGAGAGAGCGAGAGGGCAATAGCTTACTGGTAATTTTCCAATTGGAATTGGCTTGACGGCATTAGCTAACTGGACTGCACAGCTTTCAGTTTCCCTCCTCCCTTCTTTCCAATAGATATTTGTGTAAGGAGGCAAAGACCAAGTATGAGAGGAGCGATGCAATTGAGAAGAGTTGCCACCCCCAGATTTTGAAAAACCCTCACACTTTAAAGTTATCAGTTACATACAAACAGGTACAGAGTATATTACAGTCGGGCTTGACCGACTTTCTTACTTGTTATTTCATTTAATTTTAATTTATTTTTTGCAGGCTTTTATTTTCCAGCTGATTAGGACTGGTTTGTATCGGTGGTTCAACGAGATTTCAGGCCTATGGTTTGGTTCACCGAACCAGTCCAATCGCCATTGTTTTCGAAATTAAATTCCAACAATAAATTTTATTACCTTCAAATTCTGAATTTATATATAATGCAAAATAAAAAAAAATATCCGCAAAGAGAGAGTTTTTGAACCACATTGGTTTAAAGAAAATTAAATTCATAGTTTCCAATTATATCATTTTTAAGAACGGACTAGTTTAAGTTAATACCAGTTAAAAAAAAATTCTTGAATCTATTCGAAAAGTCTAATTTGAAGTATGGATCCTATTTGCATTTCATTACATTAAAGTAACTCCGGAATCGCAATGTCATAGCGAATCTATGAATAGAAACCGAGATCTATTTCGAAATTTATTTCTCGGCCATTCTCATGATCATGACAAGAATTTCGGAATTGAAAAATCCTTACTCTAGTCAATCCTTTTGCACTTGGCTTTAGAAATTCCGGGATTGGCCACCGGTTATCCACATTGATTGAAATTGATTTTATTCCTGATATCTCGGAGTTCTTCTGTGTAGGCATTAAATCTTCCTGGAGCTGTTCATCTACGAGTTCTTAGATTAGAAAGAACCAACTTAAGTGTTGAAAATGCTTGTACAATTAAGTAAGCACAATATTTTTAAAGTCTTCGTTTTTAAGACCTTTCCAAATTGAAAAAAAAAAACATTTTCGATGTATTATATGTTCTCTTGGACAGTTTCCAAAGAATAAATAACATTATAGATCAATTTTATATTTCATATTTGTTCATAAACTTCCCTTTTTTGCAATTATCTCAATAAGAATTTCTTTCGTCTTTGAATAAGTGGTTCGGTTCTGGTTCAGGTTCGAGGGATATAAAATGTAGAATGTTCGGTTTATGGTTAGGTTCGGGCAATTCAAAAAACCAAAATTGAACACGTTCTCAGGGGTTCGGTTCCGGACTGGCTTGCTGCCTTGGTTCTTATATTCTTCTTATATTATTTTCATATTGTTCCTTTATTGTTTCTTATATGGTTTTTTTATTCTTCTCATTCTGTACTTATATTTTTCTTATATTTTTCCTACCTTGTTCTTATACTGTTCCTATATTCTCCTTATATTCTTCTTAAATTGTTCTTATATAGTATTTATATAGATCTTATACTGTTCTTATATTGTTCTCAAACTGTACTTATATTTTCTTAAATTTTCCTACCTTGTTCAAATATTCTCCTTATATTCTTCATATATTGTTCTTATATAGTTCTTATATAGATCTTATATTGTTCTTATATTGTTCTCATACTGTACTTATATTTTTCTTATATTTTTCCTACCTTGTTCTTATATTCTCCTTATATTCTTCTTAAATTGTTCTTATATAGTTCTTATATTGTTCTTATATTGTCTCATACTGTACCTATATTTTTCTTATATTTTTCCTAACTTGTTCTTATATTCTTATTATATTCTACTAATTTTTTTTTTTATATTGCTCTTATATTATTTTTATATTCTACTTATATTGTTCTTATATTGTTCTTATATTATTCTTATATTGTTCTTATATTGTTCTTATATTGCTTCTTATATTATTCTTTTTATTGTTCTTATATTGTTCTTATATCGTTCTCAAATTGTTCTTATATTACTTCATATACTCGATTTGCTATTTGCTACTTGTATTTAATATGAAAAAATAAAGAGCCTGAGCCGGGTGATCGTCTTAAGGGGGTCTTCTACCTTTAGACAGGATTTTTTGAGTGTTTTCTAAAAAAATTCTGGAGAGAAAACAGTAGAGCCTTTTTCAATTTGGTTTTTTGTTTTGTGTTATTAATTAATTATATAAGAAAATATAAAAGAAATTTTCGGAATTCGAGGGCTGTTCAAAAAATTATGTGCCTGCCAATTAAGGTCTAAAAGAAAAAGTGTGGAGGTGGTAGCCATGATTCCGGGACTCCAGGTTGAAAAACGTAGTTTTGAGAAAAACGTGCCTAAAGTTTTGAGCAACTTAAAAAATACTCACTTTGGGAAGAACAGTGCTCCACTGAAATGGCCATCTGCTAAACAATTTTGAATTTTTGAAAATGGTTGAATGTGAATGAATGAGAAATGTTCAAGCTATTATAATAATGCAACACAAAAAAATCTAAAAAAAAATTTTTAACTTTGTGGAAAAAAAATTTCTAAATATCTCGAATACAATTAACTTTATGTATAAAGTGTCGTTGACTTATTTGTAGGCCTATTTATTAACAGTGATTTCGTGTCTAACATTTTCTAATCGGTGTAGGATTAAGAAAGTTATGGCAAAATATGTATAAAACTGAGAAAAATTAAATTACGAATTCTTAAAAAATAAATTGCACTACAGAAAATTCGTCAAAATTAGTTTTCTCTTCAAAAATCAAAATTCTTGCCTAGTGTTATCAAAAAAATGGGGTTTACTTCATTTCTTTCTATCTTCGATGTGTTAAGGGTTATTTACAACCACTGATATTAAGTCAAAGCGCCCCAAAAACGGCTAGTAAGGCATCGATCAGGGTGCGGAATTACGACCAATTTCAGAATATCTAGATCGTCGTACACGCAATAGGATACTAGTCACAATTCAATCTTCAACTTTCAAGTAATGAATGCAAACTGAAGACAGTTATATTAAAAGAACAGAAAACTGAAATAGTGTAGCTCTTTATCCCTCTAGAAGTATAAATTCGTTATATAAAAGCACTGCGTATACCGTTTAGTTGATTTTTTTGATAAAAAGCATCCTCGAGGACAAACAATTTTTTACTCTTTTAGAGTCTTTTTACTCATTTTGATGAATTTTATTCAATATATTTTTTTTAGTGTACCTGATCGATATCGTGGGACAACAAAAAGCTGCGGTAAGTACAAGTAATCGAGCTGCAATAAATTTTAGGTGTAGAGCACCCGCGCCCCAAAAAAAAAATATACATACCCACACACTTATATGCACATTCTATATATATATATATGTTGGCTATGGCTTAAATGCCAGGCAAACTTGTTGCACGCATATTGACACACGCATGGTCAGGTGGAGATTTGAGTTAAAGGCGTTAGAAAGGCCAGAGCCAAACATTTCACCTGTTTACCCCGTTGGCTGGTTGTTGAAAGTTGCGCCTGAGGGGCCATTTGCCAAGAGTCCAAGTTGCGGTTACGACCACTTAAATATCGACTGCTTGCTGCTGCTGTTGTTGTTGTTGTTGCATGCAACAAGCGTCAATCACCCGCACAAAAAAAAAAAAAAAAAACCCAACACCGTTGCCTGTTTTGCTATGGAAAATTGTTGATTTGCCGCTTGATTGCGTGCGTGGTACCTGGGCACCGTCTATCAAGTGATTATAGAAGCGCAGTTAAAGTGCAGCAAGAAAACAACGGGATTGGGCAAAGAAACGTAAATTTCCTCCCTGATCACTTTTTGCTCTTGATTTCTATTTAAACACTTCAACCACTCGACCCACAGGTTTTATGACACACATTTATTTTCTGTTCGTTTTTTTTTTTGCGGCGGAAGTGTGCCCCGTGGCTTAGTTTTTTTGTAGATCGCCCCCCAACTGGGGTGACCACAAGCCACCAACCAGCCTGGGAACGGAAGCTGACTTTTTCTTCACTCGTCATTAACAGCTCTCTCAGACTTAGGGTAATTAAGAATCCGCCCCTCGCCCCCTTACAACTAAACAGCGTCCTTTTTATGGTCCGACTGTCCGATTGGTGTTAATAGAAAATTTGTAGTTTTCGTTTATATTTTATTTTCTTGAGACGCATTGATTCGTCATAAGCTGGTTAATTGAATGTTTAAATGTTTAAGACTTACAGAGTGAAGGGTGCCCCGCAAAAGCCAAGCAAAAGTCGTTGAGGGGGGGCCGAAGACAATTGCTTTCGCAACGGTTGTAAAAGTGCACACAAAAACTATTTGCTGTGAGAAAAAGGGGGAGGTTTTACAAGCTGTTTTGCAAATAGTATTATAGTAAAAGTTGAGAGACTGAAAATACTTAAGAAAGTGCAAGTTATAAAATTTTAATTAAAAATGAATTGAAATTCTATCGAAATCTGTTACTTAGGCTATATGTCACATAAGCTAACAAATAACACAGTAAATTTTTGTTTTATCTAACACATAGCAGCTATTTAGAAGATGAGAAATTGGTCCTTAAACAAGATTCAATTTTGCTGTATGTTATCCCAACCTTCGTTGATATGCCAGAAATAACACCACGGATATTCGATTTGAGGTGAGGAGTTTTGGGACCGTAGTAAGATTTTCAAGGAATAAATTGCTTTGGCAAGAGCTTCCCTAGGAATTAAAAATTCGTGGTTGATATAACGATAAACAAATGTTTATTTACTTTGAACATAAGTTGTGTTGCTCCAAAAACTTAAATTTTTATGTGGCCATGCTATCTACGTATACCAACTTTTAATTTAACCAAATTTAAACCCTCTAATATTAAAACCCACTTCAAAGATTCGTTTGGCTTTTCATCAATTAGCATGTTTAAATCGGGTAACATACGTAACGGAAAAATAAATTAAATTATTTTAATGTATCCAAAAAATTAATGGATGTAATAGAACTTAAACATTGTGATCTAAGCATATGACGCATAAAAAACGTTTTTTTTTTTTTTTAAATATACCAGGGACCGAAAATAACAGTTATGGAAGTGAAAAAAATTACTACGAAATATGGATCCCCTGATAAAATGGAGTACATGAATCTTCATAATTTTGAATGGCGAGTCCTTAAATGGGATAAATTTTTATTTGCAATTTTTATCACAAAAAATTTTTAAATTGTTCAATTATAATTTTTAAATAAAAATTTTGTTTTAACCGTTAAATGGTAATTTTTATATAAAAATTTTTGAATAACAGTTAAAACTAATTTTTATTATAAAAATTTAATTTAATTTTATATTGTAATTTTTATAATAAAGTGAATTCCAATATATATTCTTGATCAGCATGACGAGCTGAGTTCATTTCCGTCTGTCCGTCTGTCCGTCCGTCTGTCCGTCTGTCCGTCTGTCCGTCTGTTTCTATGCTATCTCCTCCCTCAGTTTTAAAGCTATCTTGACCAAACTTTGCAAAAAGTCTTTAAATACAAATACGCTGCACATTTGTCGGAACCGGCCGGATCGGATGACTATATCATATAGCTGCCATAGGAACGATCGGTCCAAAAACTAGTTTTTGTAGGAAAAACCTTTTTATTTTCCATCTTAGCTGCACCAATCGTGGTATATATTAGTTCTATACGCTTCTACACAATTCTGGTAAAATTTATCAAAATCGGATGACTATAGCATATAGCTGCCATATAAACGGTCGGTGCAAAAACTAGTTCCAGAAAGAAAAAACTTTTTGTTTCCATCGTAGCATCACCAATCGTGGTATATATTAGTTTCATATACTTGCACATAATTCTGGAAAAATTTATCGAAATCGGATGACTATAGCATATAGCTGCCATAGGAACGATCGGTCCAAAACTTGTTCTAATGAGAAAACTTTTGTTTTCCATCGTAGCGTCACCAATCGTGGTATATATTAGTTTTATATGCTTCCACGCAATTCTGGAAAAATTTATAAAAATCGGATGACTATAGCATATAGCTGCCATATAAACGGTCGTACCAAACTAGTTCTAGTGCGAAAACTTTTTTGTTTACCATCGTAGCGTCACCAATCGTGGTATATATAAGTTTTATATGCTTCCACACAATTCATGAGAAAATTTTATCAAAATCGGGTGACTATAGCATATAGCTGCCGCTATAAACGGTCGGTGCAAAAACTAGTTCCAGAAAGAAAAACTTTTGTTTTCCCATCGTAGCATCACCAATCGTGGTATATATTAGTTTCATATACTTGCACATAATTCTGGAAAAATTTATCGAAATCGGATGACTATAGCATATAGCTGCCATAGGAACGATCGGTCTAAAAACTAATTCTAGTGAGAAAAACTTTTTTGTTATCAATGGTAGCGCCTTTCAAAACTGGGGGGTATTTAAAACATCGGCGTAGCCGATATTAACACTTTTATAATAAAATTAATTTTTAATTTTTATGAAAATTTTTATTATACAAATTTTTATAAAAATTACAATCTAGTAGGTTTAAGTAAATCTTGTATCCTTCTATCAAAGATATTCTATAATTTACAAACGCTTACTAGATAAGTAATTTTTGTAAAAATTTTTATAATAAAATTTTCATAACAATTAAAAAGTAATTTTTATTATAAAAATTACAAAATAAAATTAATTTAAATTTTATAAGAAAAATCAGTTTTAACTGTTATTCAAAAATTTTTATATAAAAAGTACCATTTAACTGTTAAAACAAAATTTGTATTTTAAAATCATAGAATAGCGGTTATTTTAAAATTTTTATGTAAAAATTAGAAAATAATTGTTATTTCAAAATTTTTATCCAAAAATTTATAACAGTTACGGTCCCTGAAATATACTGATTTGTAACCTATTTTATTTTCCAGTGTTATTCCCACAATCAGAAAAAAACAACCTAGACAAACTCGTCTTAGGGCCATTTCTCATAAAGCGCACAAATATTTCTTAGTAATGGTTCGAAATAATCCGCTGTAAAATTTGCCGTATCTTCGCTGAAAATAGTATATCAGCTCTTAGAAACACAAAAACAGCTGGAGACATAAAATCTGCCTTTGCTTTTTGCTTTGCTTTTTAAGTGTGTGTGCTAAAAATCAACCTCTTATCCACAAACACTCCCAAATATTTACGTCCTGGATTATGAGGGAGCAATTCGTCATATAAAAATACTCCTGGACAGATGTCAAGACGCAGAGTATAGGTAACATTGATGCACTTGACCTAGTTAATACCAATGTTCCATCACATAGCCCAACTTCCAAAGCGGTACATTTATACTGCTGGACGATATGCGTAGCACTATATATGCAAAAATCTCTTGCCATTATGGCCGTATCGTCCGCAAAGGTGGCAAGAAGCATATCTTGAGGATCAGTGACCTGTTGGCATATCCATTGTAAATAACGTGTAAAGAATGGGTCCAAGTACACTACCTTGAGCCCTAGCCCTTACGTTAGACTAAATTCCGTCAAGGTTCGCAAGGTTATAAAAGGCTTATAGAACGGTACGTTTCCCCCTTCGAGGGACACTTCCCAGGCTTATATATCATCACAATTTGAGCTTTGTTCCAGCACTTGGGGAAGTAGCTCAATCGCAAAGCAGCATTAAACATCAAGACCAGAAATAGTATGCTTATTAATTGCTGCATCATGCACTTTATTTAAAAAAATAGAAGGCTAACATCGGCTACGCCGATGTTTTGAATACCCTCTTCTACCTTTGAAAAAAATTTTTTTCGATTATTTTCTTTTGCATTATTATTATACCTTGGGCATTCCTTTGACATCCCCTTCAAACCATTTTCAAAAATTCGAAATAGTTTAGGAGATATTGCCATTTTAATGGAGCTAAGTTCTTGCTGGAGGAAGCACTCAATACCAATTAAGAGGGTCTTTTACCTTTGAAAAATATTTTTTTTCGATTTTTTTGTTTTGCATTATTATTATAGCTTGGGCATTCCACATCGAAATAGTTTAGGAGATATTGCAATTTTAGTGCAGCTAAGTTCATGCTTGAGGATGCAGTCAATACAACCTTAAGAGCTGGTCTTCTACCTTTGAAAAAAAATTTTTTTTCGATTTTTTTTCTTTTGCATTATTATTATACCTTGGGCATTCCTTTGACATCCCCTTCAAACCATTTTCAAAAATTCGAAATAGTTTAGGAGATATTGCCATTTTAATGGAGCTAAGTTCTTGCTGGAGGAAGCACTCAATACCAATTAAGAGGGTCTTTTACCTTTGAAAAATATTTTTTTTCGATTTTTTTGTTTTGCATTATTATGAAATAGTTTAGGAGATATTGCAATTTTAGTGGAGCAAAGTTCATGCCTGAGGATGCAGTCAATACAACCTTAAGAGCTGGTCTTCTACCTACAGTTTTTGAAAGACGCTACCATTGCAATGGTACCATATCAATGCATTGATAAAAAAAAGTATTTCTCACTAGAATTACTTTTTTGACCGACCGTTTATATGACAGCTATATGCTATAGTCAACCGATTTTGATAAATTTTTCCAGAATTATGTGAAAGCATATAAAACTAATAAATTCCAAGATTGTTGAAGCTACGATGAAAAACAAAAAAGTTTTTCTTACTAGAACTAGTTTTTTGACCGACCGTTTATATGGCAGCTATATGCTATGGTCATCCGATCTTTAATAAATTTTTTTAAAGCTTTGCAAAGTTGTGTGGCAGCATATTAAAACTGAGGTAGGAGAACGATTAAACAGACGGACGGCACGATGGAAAGACAAACAGCTCGTTTTGCTCATCTAGAATATATAGTTAATGGGGTGGAAATGCTTCCTTCTTGTGTTAAAATCGTGACCGATCGTTATACCCTCTGCAAGGGTATAAAAATATGGAATGAGCATCTTCAATGTCCTCTGGTACCATTAGTTCAAGACTCAAGTTCAAAGTAAGTTCTAAAAAAAAGTTCTCTTCTAAAAATCTCAAGATTATATCCGGGGGTAGCATTCTATTTCTGGTTTCCGTATTTACTAATTTTTAATATACGAACTTTTACCATTTTTTATTTCCAAATTTTGTTTTTCCATATATTGGATTTTTTATTATATTTTTAAAAAATTGATTCCTTTATTAATGGTTTCCCAATTATGATAATAAAATTCAATGATTTGCAAGCGCTGTTCGTTTGTTAGTCTATACATAGTGGAATGGCACATTTTAAATTTTAAACTTTATATTCTCTGATTCTATACCCAATCTGATCTGTGAATCTAAAGAATAAAGTTTTGTGGGTTCAAGCACTGAAATCCCTTTTGAATTTTTAGAGATTTGCCACTTCTTTCACTACTTGGCGTTTGCTTGAGTTTGATCATTAGTATTAGACCCTAGTAGCTGATCAAGGTGACGGCTGCCTAAAAGCTTAAAGCCAATTTTTTAAGACTTTGTTGTGCAACATTTAATTAAAATTTAATATTGTTAATAAATTTATTAAGTTCCGACTGAAGTGAAGTCATCACTTCTCAATTCCAATACCAACTTTAATTAACCAACCAATAATGACTTAACAACTGCACAAATCCAAAAGAGTTTGCCCTTCTAGAACCTTTTCCTTGGAAAACGTACTCATTTATGCCCGAGATCGCCACCATGCCTGGCATATAAATTATGAGCCAGCGATGGAAGAATGTCATAGCTGGCCATTTTCATTGTCGTCCTCTCTGGTCCTAGCGAGCGATTGGAGCGATAAGCATATATTGGTCCACGATCCGCACAACGATTGTCGTACCAAAGTGGCAAGAGCAATTTGTAGTTGGGTGAACGTGTAGTGACCAAAACGGCAGCAAATGTTTCTTTTACTTTTTGCTTTTTGCTGCTGGCTGCCGCTTAATTAATAGACAGTCTCTGTCTCAGCCAGAGTCTGCTGTCCGCTGACCACTTACCACTTGCATATGATCAGTATGTGTTGATTAGTGTGGTCATAGTCATAGTCCGGTATCGTGTGCACATATCTCGTAGCGGCTTTTATGGTCCGTTGACAATTTTTTGTTTTGTTTGTTTATTTTGCCATATGTGCAACGGCCTTCGTGGCAGTTCTTGTCGCATAAATCAACTGCAGCTGCAAGTCGAAAATATCACACAATTGCGGGTGTTGCCTGTTCCCAGCGACCTTAGAAACTATGCGACATAAATTTATGGCTCCGCATTGCAATCATGTGAAATCAATGAGCTGGCTAAGGTCGCTCGTGTGTGGGTGTAGCCCCCCTACAACTTCAACTCTGACTGCACCTGCAGCTGCAGCAGCAACATCCAAGCGCATGCAAATTTGTGATTAAGGTCAGCTCAGGCAGCATCATCATCATTGCAGTCACCGTCTGGGGGCCTAAACTTGAGAATGTCTTGTGGGTGCCTCCAAGTCTTTGGCTGGGCAGGGGGCATCGTTTGTCAAGCAGCGAAGACGCAGACGCAGCATTGCGCACGCCCCGACAGTTGAGACGACGACGACCTGCGGATGGGGATCTCTTGCCGGTTTTTTTTTTGTTTGGATTTATTGCTTGGCTGTTGGAAAGTAATGATGAGCTGTAAGAATGCAAATTTAACTATGGAAAACTGTTTATAGTGAAACCTATTTATTTTTGGACTTGCGTTTTTTTTGAATAAGAATAATGTTAGGGAAATGTCTGAGGAATAAGAAGCATAAGGTGCAAATATTTAACTTTGCACAGGGTTTTATAAGTAATTTTTTTATTTAATACTGAAGAGAAAACCATGAGAGCTTTTTCAATTTGGTTTAAAAAAAAAAAAAAAAAAAAAAAAAATTTTAGGTGTAGATGTGATAGCCCTGATTCCGAGAATCCAGGTTATCCGAAAATAAAACGGTATAAGATAATTTGTACCTCAATCAAAAAATTATACAATTTTTTAAAAAATTGGCTGGCATTATTAAAAAAATTGATTTTTAACCTTCTTTTTTTCAGGAAAAAAAAAAAAATTTTCCCTTTTTTTGTCGTTTAGTGTAAACCAGTAAGAAAATCGGTCAAGCCCGACTGTAATATACTCTGTACCTGTTTGTATATAACTGATAACTTTAAAGTGTGGGGTCACACAAACTGTGCAAGTGCTGCCCATCACGATTAAGGGGAGTGGTGCCCAGCGTAATTATTTGATTTGCTTATAACTCGAATATCGTTCATCTGATCTGAAAACGGTGTTTGGTGGATCAATAAGTAATGACGATTAAAATATATGCCCAGAAGGTACAAACCTTCTGTCTTTAAAATTGTGGAAGATATGAGATATTTTTTATATTGTGGGGGTGGCAACTCTACCATCGCTCATCTGATCGGAAAACAATGTACGGCGGCTCGATAAGTAATGATGAGTAGAATATATGTCTAGAAGGTTCGAACAACCTAACACAAAAATTGTGGAAGATATGAGGTTTTTTTCATATTGCGGGGGCGGAAGGGGGCGTGGCAAAAATCAAAACTAAACTTGATCTGCCTGCAAGTATAAGAAATATATGTTCCATAGACTTCAAACCTCTATCTTTTACCATCTCTGAGATCTCAGCGTTCATAAGGGCAGACGGACAAGTCTATATCGGCTCGGCTGTTGATGCTGATCAATAATATATATACTTTATAGGGTCGGAGATGCTTCCTGTGTCTTTTAATTTTCGATCAAGAGAAAGGAAACTACAGCTTAACACCTAATCCGAACGGCAAAGTTGTTTGGAAAGCTTTTTCTTGGCTATATACTTTACAGCTGTATCCAATAGATGGTGAAGGTGACCTTATGAGTAAATAATTTTAAAGCAAATAAAAATATTAGATGTTCCGAGGCGGAATTGAAGCCACAACCATCGAATTGTCTCATGACTACTAACAAGTTCCACTT
Source organism: Lordiphosa mommai (assembly GCA_018904225.1). NCBI lineage: Eukaryota > Metazoa > Arthropoda > Insecta > Diptera > Drosophilidae > Lordiphosa > Lordiphosa mommai. Next base: position 25,017 of record JAEIFT010000669.1, on the reverse strand, counting down.
GTCGGCCTCCATGAGAGTCGTGTGTGTGCTTCGATGGAATATGCTAGGTTTACATTGGATCATAAAATGACAAATGCCAGGAAATGACAAATGTTTTGCCTTGAAAATGTCAGGAATTTGACTCAAAATGAGGCAATGTAAACCCAGTCTTAGATGTTGCTCGGAGATTTGCCTAAAATATTATCCCAATATCTTTGCATGAACCCTTTTGTGTCCTCTGTTAATATTAAACAATCTTTATCGAGTGATTAGTTTCTATTCTAGTTCTTCTATTCTTTCTATTATGCCTCGTCTTTTGGTTTTTATTCAAGTTTTCACAAAAGTGTTGCCTACTTTGTAGGGCATAGCGCATACGCCACATATTCACAAATACATTGCCTACTTTGTGGGGCACGAATTGCGCATACGCCACATTTTCACAAATATGTTGCTAACTTTGTGGGTAATTTTATATTATCGCAATATTCAAATGTCTACCAGTCGGATCAGGCTACTCCGAATTTAAGTCCGAAATATAAAAAACTCTCACATTTCAGGAACACCGACATTTGGATTAGATGTTTTTATACAATATGTATAAGTAGCCTCTTTGGCGTTTGACTGCATTGAGACGTCATTCGATTTGTGTTATGTCCCGAGTTCGATCCCCAGACAAGGTAATCTATTCTGTGTTAATAAATATTTATATTTCTTTGTTTTTTTCAGAGCGGCGTTGGTTCACCATGAGTATTAATAATATTACTTAGATAAAAAATTCTGAGTGGGGAGGAGGGGAGAGGACGGGTGGAGTTAGAAATTTACATATTTACACAACAACACACACACATATATAATCTGGCGATATATATCCCCCATAGGCCATGCCAATGCTAAATTCATGCCTGAAACTTATATAAACGCTGCGACACCGAGAAAAAATCCGTCAAAAAAATTCCAAAAATCATGAACATCCGTTGACGAAAGTCTATCATGCACGTTTGTTCTCAAATCATGAACATTGGGGTACGATTTTTCATGAACACTTCGCTCTCACTTTGGATTTTTTGGGCTTGTTTCGTCAACATTTTGTGCTTGTTTTATGAACTGTTTGGTCATGTTTCATGAACATTTTGTTCTTATTTTTAAAAAAAAATTTCCTTAATTTAGAAACACAGCAATTTATCGGGAAAGGGGTGTTGTTGTGATGGATTGTTAATATTAAGCAGTTACCAAAAAAACCCCATCCCCCACTAGTCTTACAACGGTTTTTGGGTTCCCCTCTCCTCTGTCCTCTAATAATAGGGCGGGCAAGGGCAGAAAGCGCTGGATATGCTGCTTCTCCCCTCCCTTCCCCCCAGAAAAAGCATATACATATTCCCCCCTCTTTGATTTATTTATTTCTTTTTAAAGAACAAAGAAAAAACGATGAGTGTTAGCTGCTGTTCCGTCTGGGTTTCGAACTCGGGACCTTTACCTTGCACACAAACGCACAAATTGGTCTGCATCTTAGCGCCCTGTACCATCGCACACTTCCGTTGCGACATGTCTAAGATGCTACTTATATTTTGTGTACTATTGTTGAGTTGAGTTTAAATTTCATGAACGAAAAAATAGAACAAAATCATGAAACCATGGTCATGATTTTAGAACGTCATATTTTTCTCTGTGCATGAATTCATGACCCAGCCCTTCTATTTCAGGACTAAATTCAGGTCTGATTCAGGCCTGAGCGGAACTGAAGGGGTATGTAAGTCGGGATTTACACCATGAAGCAAACTTCATGAAGTTTGCCGTGGAATTAGAGGAAATCTTTCAGACCGTTTAAACTTAAACGAATAGTAAAGAAATACACTTAAATCTCTCGCCTACTAAGAAAACTTCATGAAGTTTGCTTCATCGTGTAAATCCAGACCATTAAGATAAGTTTTATCAAAATCTTTTTAACACGTATGTTTTGCGTTTTATATAAAACTTGGAGTTTTTTTGGATTTTATTTAAAACTCCGAAATACCAATTATTTTTTGATTTTAATGTTATTACTCTGATTTAAATCAGTTAAGATTTAGATTCATTTGATTTAAATCTTAGAAAATTTATTATGACTTCAAAATTAAAATCTTAAAGGTTGTAAATTCATTTGATTTTTAAATCAAAATCATTTGCAATCTCGCAGTGATTTGAAAATCGAAACATTTATTAAATCCATTAATCGATTTTAATTTAAATTTTGAATCTGACATAATTTTAAATGAAATATTGGGAGAAACAAATTTGAATCTTTCCCATTTTAAGTATCCAACTGAAAAGGTTTAGATCGTAGAAAAGAAACACAAATGACTCAAATAATTTAAAGAAAAGGATTTTCTATAAATGGTTTGACAACTTGATATGTTTTCCATCATTAAATTACATTTTTCTTATAAAATTAAATAAAAATAAAATTGTAATTTGATGTTACTCGAATTATCAATCTGATTAAGATTATGTTTACAAATTTTTCCAATGGCTTTATTGCTTTATCAAATGACTTTGTCATGTGATTTAAAATTGTTCTTTTGATTAAAAGCATCAATTAACGTTATCAAATTTTAAGAAGCAAATAACTCTTAGATGATTAATAAAATAAAAATGATATAATTGGTTTTTCCTGGGCAAATTTCGAGATGAAATCTTTCAGACCTTTTATACAAAAAGTGAAAAATATAACTGTTGATTCTCAGCTATTTTGAAAATTTCAGTGAAGTTTTACTCAGCTGTGTAAATCCCGTCTAAGTAAAGAAAGTAGCTAAGTAAGTAAGTAGGTAAGTAGATAAGTAAGTAAGTAAGTTTTTAAGTAGGTAAGTAAGAGGTAGGGGCCAGGTGTCTACATCTCTCAAAGGAAATTAAAGCGAATCGTGTTTCGGTTTTGGTACGTACCGAAACTTAGGTACTTTCGATATTCGGATTTCGTTCTTTTTGGTACCAATAATATTGGTTCTCAAAAAATTCAAAATATAGGTTCTGGTTCTGGTTCAGAGTTTAAATCGGTTCTTTTTCGTTCACTTTTTGCGTTCCGGTTTGTTTTCCGATTTCTCAGCATTTTTACTGAATTATTAAATCACATACACTTCATTTTATAAATCACTGATGTAAATTCTGTATTTTTTAAATAATAAATCAACCACTTATGAAAATATATACGAATTATACCTGTGGGGTTCTTTTTGGATAATCTATGCAAATCCGCAAGGATTTTTAAATTGTTGATTCATAAATGTATTCCTCAATGATAATGATAAATTTTGATTTTTATTTTTTGATTCAAACCATAATGATTATTTCAAAAATAATGATAACTTTGTGTTCTTATAATTTCACTTATAATGATTACTTTTTTTTTATTATTTCCCATTAGGAAGGATCCCCCTTCACCAGTCAGTTTAATCTTATCTCCCCCAACTAAAAACCTTTAACTCCAAAAATCGTTTAACAGTTTTTTTTTTTTTGTGGCTTGCCAAATTGATTTGATTTGTTTTTCCTTCTGCTGTTGGCCATTTCGAATCCGCCAAGTCAATTTGGAAACAAACTTGCGGCTGTTAACGACAAATGACATTCAGAAAGCTATGAATTTTATGGGCAGCTCCTCGCAGCATGAATGGATTGGCGTATTGGAGACGGAATTGGCGGAGTCTTATGCGGGTGCCAGCCAGCGCAGACCAGCCAAGCAGGTTTTTCGTAGCTCACTCTGGTGTAATTAATGCGGCAGCAGCTGCGCTTGACTTAACCCTCCCGCCACCCCATCCCCCCTCTTCATCTGAGCGATAGAAAAACCAAATAAAATAAAAAAAAAAACTTTTATAGTTTATATGCGGTTTGTCTCTTTGAGTTGTTTTTGGCATAGAATATGTGGCAAATGTATTTTTTTTTTTTTTTTTGGGTGCGTGAGTGTGGGAAACGGGTGAAATGAGCGATTCCAATCAGTTAGAGGCGCTGCCAAACGGACCGCAGCCGCAGACCGATTGGAATCGGTAAATGTGGTCGGTGGCGACTTTTACCTCCTACAAGTTTTTAGGTATTTCGTCGACTGCCAAGCAAAATATTTTTATTTAATTTTTGTCCCCGCCTGATGATACAGCAATGATAAGGGAACTTGGCTCAGAAATTGCATTTCATTTGCACCCAACGAAATTTATGTACCAGAAGACACGAACGAAGGCATGCAAATGGCCGGCAGCTGAAACAACGCAAGGTGGGTGAGAGGGGGGGGGACGAGGGGAACTGAAACTGAAACTCTTTTGGCCTTTGTCATCAGCATCAACATGATGCGAGTTGCTGCTGCTGCTCATAAAACAAGAAGGAAATGGCTAAGTGAGGCCTGATGAAGGCCAGATGCTCTTGAATTGGATTGGTGTATTGCTAAATACACAAAATATTCATTTTTCAAGAGATTTATGATGAGTCCTAGACAATGACAAGTATTTAAAAGACTAACGGAAATATGCAAGAGCCCTAAGAGTTAAGTGTGAACAGAAACAAAAAGGAAGGACGCCAAAAGTAAATATCAAATGAATCAAATTGACAGCCGTTGTTCAGGTGAGTCTAGCGATGGGCGCGGTATGGGCGGAAACATTTGGTTAACAATTACAACAAGAAAAGCTATTAAAATATTAATTAAATTTCTGCATGAGTGATGCTTTATCTATTCAAGCATGGTCACTCTCAACCCATACAGCCTGGCTTTAAAATAGCATGGCACTCGAAACGGAACGTAAAGCTTATAAATTCATTTTCCATATTGGGAATGTTTAATTTTCGAAATTTTTGGAACGGGCAGGATAATTTTTAAATTCTCGGGACGGATGGAACGGAACAGAAAATTTCTGATTCGAATTTCAATTTTCTTTCCAACGCCCATCAGCTTATTTTTAGCTGTAATTAATTTTTAATGTATACAAAACTTTGGATTTGCTGGTGGATTATGTTTAATTGATTTACATTGTGTGTGTTGAGGTTATATAAACTATTAAACAGGACTCATTGGGCCAGTTCTAGTCAACCGATTTTGATCAGCCATGTTGCAATCGACGCAGAATTGATGTAATTCTGGCTTGCACCTTAATCATGGTAAAAAAATATTTTTTTACTATTTTTTTTACACTAAACTAAAAAAAAAAAAAAAAAAAAATTTTTTTTTAATTGCCCCCAATTTTTCCAAAAAATATTGAAAAATATGATTGAGGTAAGGGCCAGAATAACATCAATTCTGATCATAACCTCATTTACCGATTCCATTTTCGATAACCTGGAGTCCCGGAATCATAGCCACCACCTCCACACCTTTTTTTGGGAGACCTTAATTGTTAGGCCGATAACTTTTTGAACAGCCCTCGAATTCCAACATTTTTTTTTTATTTTTTAATTTAATCAATAAACAACACAAAACAAAAAACCAATTTGAAAATGCTCAATGGTTTTCTCTTCAAAATTTAAAAAAAAACACTCAAATAACCCAGTCCTAAGGTAGAATACCCCCTTAAAGCATAGCATACTTTGAAGAGCATTTATCAAGAATTTTATTTTGAACATAACCAGGTTAATTAACAAATAATGCTTAACAAAATTGAAAAATTTGTAATTTAAACTGTGTTTGGATTTAAGCCAAATCTTATCTTCTATTTAATAAAAAAAATGGCATGATATACTAAGAACCGATATAAAAGAGTTCGAACTGACTGACTGGTGACTGACGCACAGACTAAAACATTAGAAATTTCGTATGTTTTTATCCGATCACGTTTAAACTCATTTTCAAAAATCTATATTAAAATTCCACAATAACTGCATACCAATCTTCTGAAAAATTCAAAAACAGCCTAAATCTTCAGCCACTTAATCAATCGCGAATGATTATTTTCTACAAACCATAAAGATATTGGAACATTATATTATATTATGGGCTAGAAATAGTGTGAACTAGAGGAAAAACTATCGATGGGACTACGAGTTTGGGCTCTATCGAGTGGCCATTAGCTCCAACTTATTTTTAGATAGTTTTTTTCAACTAAAAAAATTAATTTCGTTATTTTCCAAATCTAAACTCAACAGAGTTGATAAGTCAAATTAATCTTAGTGTTCCTTTTAAACCGACTCGTAACTTTATCCCCTTATCTCTTAAACGTTGTCGTTTACCAGAGCCGAATCGTGTTCTTTGTGCTGATTACAATAAATTCTAACAACTACTAGCTTCAAAGAATCCTTCCTGGTATTAAAACCTCTTTTTAAAGTATTAGAAAGTTTGCCTTTATTAAGTGTTTTTCACTCGTTTCCTGTGACACGTTTGTGACTGAGGCCCACGTTAGTCCAATCGGGTACAATGATTATTTTCTTCCAACAACAACAGCAAAAATAATAATAATGACCTCTATTTTGGACCCTAGGTTAAAAATAAGGTTATCAGAATTATTTCATGTTAGCATCAGAGTTTCTTAAATATGATGGAATATTATAATCGGAACCTAACCCAATCTTAAAGCCAACGTTTAAACCAAAAGTGACGGACACTTTTTTAAGTCGTTTTTATAAATATTTAGCATTTTCATTTTTAAACAGACGTTTAATAACATACTATTGAAAACCACGTCTATCGTTGGTTTCAAAAACTATCGTTGACTATCGATGTCTACTAACGATAGTTCTCCAAAGTATGCTCTTAAAGAATTTTAATTGGAGCTGAACTTGGTCACCCAGGAGCTTAAATTGGCGATGATCAAATTTATAACGTAATTGTTACATTTTTTTATAGTTATACCCATTATAATTATAATTGGAGGATTTGGAATAATTCTTGGAGCAACTGATATAGCTTTTTTTCGCATAAATAATATAAGATTTTGATTATTGCCTCCTGCTCTTTCATTATTATTAGTTAGAAGAATAGTAGAAAATGGAGCTGGAACTGGATGAACAGTTTAACCACCTTTATCTGCAGGAATTGCTCATGGGGGAGCTTCAGTTGATTTAGCTATTTTTTCTTTACATTTAGCTGGAGTTTCAAGAATTCTATGGGCAGTAAATTTTATTACAACTATTATTAATATACGATCAATAGGAATTACTTTAGATCGAATACCTTTATTTGTCTGATCAGTAGAAATTACAGCTCTAATTTATTAGAAATTATCATTACCTGTACTAGCTGGAGCTATTACTATATTATTAACTGACCGAAATCGTAATACATAATTTTTTGACCCTGCTGGTGGAGGAGACCCAATTTTATACCAGCATCTATTTTGATTCTTTGGTCACCCAGAAGTTTATATTTTAATTTTACCTGGATTTGTAATAATTACTTATATTATTAGTCAAGAATCAGGGAAAAAGGAAACATTTGGTTCATTAGGTATAATTTATGCTATATTAGCAATTGGATTATTAGGATTTTTTGTATGAGCCCATCACATATTTACTGTTGGTATAGACGTAGATACTCGAGCTTATTTTACATCAGCATCAATAACACTGTGATAGTTTTTTTCAAAAAATAAAAAAGACATGACCGAACTCGACGGTTTCCCCCTATTTCGGGTACTAGGAATCGAACTGCATCATTACTTTTTTGAGTTGTAATGATGGTTTTTAAAAGTTACCTTTTTTGTAAATTCCAATGATATGATATATTATTCTTGAAAAATCTAAATAAATAGTTTTAAATGTCCTCTAATTTACTTCATTTACAGTTTTTCGATATCATTGTGCATTCAAAAGTTATAGAATAAAATCTAAAAAAAAAAAAAAAAATTTTTTTACCTAATTTTTATTACGAAAATTACATTAAATTAGGAAATATTTAATTAGAAATCAAGTTATTGTTGGAGAACAAAAGGGAAGACATTAAAAAATGATTTTATTGCGATTTTACTTAATATTTGAAAATTTTAAATAATTAGTTGTACAAAATTTTATTGTAAAAAAGGTTGCAATTATTTTAGTTTTTGGACCATAACTTTTGAAAGCGCAATGCTATCGAAAATCTGTAAATGTAGTAAATTAGAGCACATTTAAATCTATTTATTCAGATTTCACAAGAATCAGATATAATTTTTTTACAATTTAGAAAAAAATTTAACTTGATGAAAAAACTTAAAAAAAAAAATTGTATGAAGCCATCGTTATAACTCATAAAACTAAAGATGCAGTTCGATTCCCAAAGGAAGTTGACCATGTCTTTTTTTTTTTTTTTTTACTTGCACAGTAATTGCTGTGCCTACTGGAATTAAAATTTTCAGATGACTAGCTACTCTTCATGCAAAGGTGGAAGCCCCCTTTTACAGAGTTTTCCAACACTCTTTTTAAAGCATTGTTTTGCAAAATTTTTTCTAACACTGTTTTTCCAACAATATTTTCCAACACTATATTCCAACGCTATTTTCTAATACTATTTTATAACACTGTTTTCAACATTGTTTTCTTACACTGTTTCTAAAACTGTTTTTTTTTTGTATCACACTTTCTTTTTAACACTAAAAGCCCTAGCGACTCTAAGAGCCTACACAGAGAAAAAAATTGATATGAAATGGCAGTCATTTCCACATTTTTTCATATCAATTTCACTCCGATATGACAAAGATTAACTTGATATGATAAAAAATATCAAAACGATCTTTTCTATAAAAAAAAAAAAAACATTGACTTGTCTGGGGGATCGAACTCGAGACCTTGGTGACGTCTCAGCGCATTCAGCCAACGTTAAGGACTATAGCGACTCTTGGCTTGATGATATTTTTGACTTTAACCACAAAATAAAGGAGCTTTTTTTCGCGATTTTTGAATGATTCTAAGCCATTTCCTTAGCGACTTGGACCGCTTATATACTAATACGGCACGCTGAGCGACTTTGAGAGGCTTTTAACAAGTCTTCAAAGGATTCATGCATTCCTATGCAACAAAGTGACTTTGCAAAGAAATCGGTGGCATTTCTAAGCGACTCTTGAGCTGTTCATATGATACTTCTAAGCAATAAAAACGAGACTTCTGTGAATTCAAAAGTTGAGCCATTGCTTTAAAACTTTAAGAGAGTAAATCTGTTAATTTATTTTACTGGAATAAAGACACGCCTTTTTGATTAGTCAACGTTCTTTAGAAATTTGATATACTTGCTCAGAAGAGCATATCAAGTCAAGTGTCCTGCTCCTGTTTCACTGCTAAAAACTAGAAGAAGAACAAAAAAAAACAGTGCTTCCAATTTGTGCGGCTTGTCGTAAAGTTTTTTGTGCAGGTTCTGCAATGTGCCAGCCATTCATTTGGTTTTTATGAGCCGAGTCGCTCTGGTCCTTGGACCGCCTAACTTGATTAGAAGCAACGACCAGGTGTCTTGCTGCGGTATGTTCTGGTCCTTGTACTTCCTGTTGATTTACGCGCTGGCTTATTGCATTTGGTTTTTAGCACCCACAAGTGGGTGGGAGCAGGCGAAGCTAGAGCTAGAGCGGTTAAACAAGTCCAAATGTTTGCTGCCCCGTTAATCTGTAAATTAACAATTGGCAACGCACTGGCCACTGGCCTTGATCGTGCCGCCTTGTGTCAACGAAGCGAATGAATGAATGATGAGTTGAGAAATGGCGCAATCGTAAGGCTGTTGATTGCAACTGGATATCAATATCAAAGTGCAAGCAAGGTTATAAAATGAAAACGGAGGCCAATTTTAGCACCTGCAACTGAAACTGAGTGATGTATCGCTTCTACTCATGATGTGCTTCATTAAGTTGTAAAATGGGAGTACATCAGATACCCTTACTTTAACTAATACCAGCTGCTATTTTACGAGTTAATTTCCAGCTTGCTTCAATTTTGCCATATTGCACATACGCCGTGTGTAACAAACATTTTTAAACAGACGTCAGCGATTGCGAAAAACTATTTTTTAATAATTGACAATTAAACTAACAATAATTGACAATAAATATTAAAGCTGGGCCGGTATCTGGTACTGCGGGGCAATTAATGGCGCGTTTTAGCCATATAAAGTAAAGTGACGTCGTCATCAAACAGCCGGCCGCTTGATCGCCGCCCCAATGACAGTGTGAGAGTTCGCAAAAGAGAGCAACAGCGGCAGCATCAGCAGTTTTAATATAACTCAATTAGCTGGCGAATTGAAGGCGATAAATCAATCATCACCCAGAATTGATCCAATAATCAGAGATTCCAGCAACCCCGCAGCTAGCCAACAGGAGATGATCCCGCGCTTATGATTTGCGTGCCGCCTGGCCATTTCTCACATCCGGCCATCCTTTAGAGCATAGGCCATTTCAACTAGAGATGTACTTGGGTTTTCAGCGTGAGTGTTTGTTATCTTCAGTTATGCCTTACCTTAGCTTAGACTCTAGGTAAATGTATTTGCTCAACTTATTTATAAATTTCAAGTGTCTAAATTAAGCCCAATATTCGTACTTATTTTAATCGAAAATAAACCAAATTTTAGGTACAATCATAGAGTAGGTGGGTTGTAAGCAAAGGCAATCATTATATATAGATATTCATATGCTCTTCTTTCCTTTATTCCATAGAATACCGCAAAATACTTTAAGAAAATCCAAGTCTGGTCTGGCAACCAAACCTAAGACCTAGCCCGATTGGATTGACATATCATTGCACTGCTCCATCGCACACGCTTGTTGCTACAGTTAAATTGTGTTGATTTCAAGCACTTTTAGAAGATTGGTACTCAAAATGGCTCGTTATTCTTTCAATATAATAGATTCAATCGAAAAGGTTATAGACAATCAGACACTCCATGACCGAATTATTTCCACTTAATGATGAAAAATAAGCAAAAAGCTGTTTTTGTGCCAATTATGAGGAAGTGCTATACTCGACCTCCTCTACATCGTACGATAGGTCATTTCAAAAGTATTTTTTCATTGTCACACTGTGTTAGCTGTGCAGAATTCATCAACAGAAAGTATGCCAACAGCAGCGCACATAACATAACTTAACTTAAGGAACTTAAAATCATTAGTATTAACCAGGGTAAAATTCAGTCTGGTATCGAAAATGTAACCGATATTCAAATATTTTTTGAGAACCGATAACCTTTATAATAAACGCTAATACCGGTACTGATTTGATTACTTATTTTTTATAAAAACTATCGAGATTTATGAATGAACCACATAACCTAAATTAAAAAAAATATTTTATTTAATTAAAATTTTTTTTAAAAAAGAAAACAATAAAGTTTAAGCTATATACTTTTTTAGAACGGCTTAGGGATGTTATACCCTTTCGAGTAGAGCTATATTGGAACGTAGACTTATAGAACAGGTTTCAATCTATCCGAAACGCGAAAGATCTTTAACGCACATTTATTTTTTGAAGGGCTACGAAAGTTTCGTATCCAATTGTGAGAAGGATTTTATTAAAGTGAAGAAAACAATAATTTCGGTACGGAAGATTTTTTTTTTTTGGTAGAAGTAAGATTTAATTTTAAAAATAACGCATAGCGCGTAACGCACGGACACATGCAACCGTGGCATTTTGATTTAACTTAGATAGTATGTATTAGACCACTAACCTTTTGGCCTTTGGGTTTTTTTCCAGCACTGTTTTTCAGCACAGTTTTCCAAGACCATTTTGCCACACTACTACCAACACTGTTTAGAACAATTCAACTTCTGCATACCTCTAGGGGTTGGGTTTTGAACACTTTGTGAACACTTGGAGTCCTCAAATGCTTATTCGGCCAACTGCGAGACATAAATAAAACGTTGGATATAAATAATGCAACCACTCAGACAAAAGGAGTCTGATAAAAAGATATGGTTATCTCGAATCAGTCTGTAACTCCAACCAATTGTCGCCTGCCTTGTAATATTCCTATTCTAATATTCAGTCTTGTAACTTGAGGCCTTTATTCAACTAGGCTAGCATACACCCCTTCATATGTTTCATATTTCCAATACTTCTTACTTAAATGTTTTCCAACACTGTTTATCAACATTGTTTTCAAAACACTTTTTTCAACACTTTTTCAACAAAGTTTTCCAACATTTTTTTCAACATAAGTTTTCAACACTGTTTTTCAACTATGTTTTCAGACACTGTTTCCAGCACTGTTTTTTTTAACAATGTTTTCCAACACAGTTTTTCAACAATGTTTTCCAACATTGTTTTTCAACACTGTTTTTCAACATTCTTTATAAACATTGTTTTTCAAAACTGTCTTTGGACTTTGCTTTCCAATATAATTTTCCAACACTATTTTTCTACACTATTTATCAACACTGTTTTCTAATAATTTTTTCTAACACTGTTTTCCAACTCTGTTTTGTATACGGTTTATAAACTCCATTCTATTAACTCTATTCTATTTCAACTATGTTTTCAGACACTGTTTCCAGCACTTTTTTTCAACAATGTTTTCCAACATTGTTTTTCAACAATGTATTCCAACATTGTTTTACAAAACTGTCTTTGGACTTTGCTTTTCAATATAATTTTCCAACTCTATTTTCCTACACTATTTATCAACATTGTTTTCTAACACTGTTTCCAACTCTGTTTTGTAAACTGTTTATAAACTCTATTCAATTAACATGTTTACTTAATATTTTGATTCCTAACTTTATATTTCCAATGGTTTTTTTCTTCCTTTTTTGGGTTCTTAATTGTGGTTCTCCCATTATATATTTTATTTTTTTTCTAATTTTTTGATCATTTTTGACATTCCTTTGTTTTGGCTTCCTAAATAATTATTCGTAATTTTAGTTTCTTTATAGTTTCCTCATAGTAAACCGAAGAAAAAGCATGCTTTTTCCCACTCCTGAATTGGGAATATTTTTTTCAATTCTAATTCGTTGTACCAAGTTTATCAAAAGTCGATTGAGTTTAATTAACCGCGTGATACAAATCCCGGCTCGTGACTTTGTCCCTAGTTGCATCTCTCAGTTGAACAACTTAATTGAAACATTTTGCGTAAGCGTTCAGACTCAAGAGCTGAAGGAGTTGGGTATGGGGGTTAGATAGACCTGACATCATGACAAGCGCCTTCACCCACGCAGCATTTTGTATACGCTAGGAGTTTGGTTACTTCTGTCCACCCCAGGTACGGTTACAGCTTCAGCTTTAGCTGCCTTTTTGCTTGTCACAAATTGAAAGCTACAAGCGGCAAGTACACGATTTATGTGGGCCGATGAAGTGCCTCGATTGAGGATGCCTGGTCCAGGGCACCGGCCAGCAGCGGTTAATCCAGCGACATGGCCATGAATACGCCGCCAGTTTATGGCATTTTAATGGTCACTTAATTTTGTTTATGTTTAATGGGCGCGCCTCTGGCAGCCCAATTGGAGTTCGGAGCACTCTTTTGGGGTATCGGGTTGATGATATTGATTGCCGATTAACCACAAAACGAGAAGAGGAGCCATTGTGTTTGGCCAAATTGCGCATAATTTTCTAGAAGCAGGCACACAAAACGTTTGTACAAATATTTGATCAAAGCTTAAGCAATTTTAATAAGCTTTTTGGCCACAAAGTTGTTTCCCACCAGCTAGCCAAAGTCTATGGCTGGGACCTGAAGTTGGGAAGGGCTGGGGGTAGAGGAGGGGACTTAAGGGGGTTTGAAAGCCCCACTAAAGAAAAACATGGAAAAAAAGTGGAGTTATTGATTCAAGTACAAAATTCTCATTTCAAGTATTTGATCTTAGATCTATTCGGGAAATTTTCAATATATTTCTGATTATTTAAAACATTTTTAGACTCTTCTTTCAAATACTTCGACATGAAATAAGAATTTTCATAATTATGTAAGTATGAAAAAAAGGCAAAATTTCACTTTTCTTTAGTTTATTGAAAGGATCTAGATTAACGTTTGTCACCCTTAGTTCCTGGGGTTTGCCGAGATAGCAAACAAAAAATTTTAGTTCCTGGCAAGCGTTCAATGAAGTAGGTCAGAACCTAATATAAAGTCCCAGGTACAATTTTAGTTCCTGGCAAGCGTTCAATGAAGTAGGTCAGAACCTAATATAAAGTCCCAGGTACAATTTTAGTTCCTGGCAAGCGTTCAATGAAGTAGGTCAGAACCTAATATAAAGTCCCAGGTACAATTTTAGTTCCTGGCAAGCGTTCAATGAAGTAGGTCAGAACCTAATATAAAGTCCCAGGTACAATTTTAGTTCCTGGCAAGCGTTCAATGAAGTAGGTCAGAACCTAATATAAAGTCCCAGGTACAATTTTAGTTCCTGGCAAGCGTTCAATGAAGTAGGTCAGAACCTAATATAAAGTCCCAGGTACAATTTTAGTTCCTGGCAAGCGTTCAATGAAGTAGGTCAGAACCTAATATAAAGTCCCAGGTCCCATATTTCCCCTTCTCCCTTTTTGTAAATAAATGCCCTCGGCGCTTCTGATTTTGTTGCATCGAGGAATTAACAAAATCATAAAGCAAATAGTAGGACCATATAGCTGGTAGATATAGCAACTCAAAGCGACTCTCTAATGATGATGAGCCCAACGCTTTTTCAAGCAAATTGCACACGCATTTCCTTTGTCGGCTCACACCTCAAATCTTTTCAAGCTTCAGTCCCTGGCCGGGCTTAGGTCTTGGTTTGGGTTTGCCTATACCGGGATATCAACTGCAGTCATAATGATTTATTAGCCCGCAATTTCAAGACACACATTTTATTGCATTTTAATTAGTGTAATATACCAAAAGATTTTTTATTTTTATTATTTTTGGGGGAGTTTTGTTTAATAATCATTAAATTTTCCATGCCATTTCCAGCCACACCTACGCACACTTGTCACGCCTGTCATCGCCCCTAAAGCCGCCCACAACTGTCTCTCCATAAATTTACCAATTTAATAACTCATAAATGCATGTAAATGCAAACAATATAATGTGCCACATATTTTCAATGTCGCATAAAAAAAAATCGGGGAGAAACCCAGCAGAGGACGAGGAACTACATGTATGCAAAGAGCAAACCAAAAAAAAAATTAACTGGAAAATGGGTAAAGAAAATAGTTCGAGCTGGCAAAACTGGGCAAGCCAAACTGGGGGAAATCATTTACAAGTTGATTGCAGATTGTCGAGATGAAATGTTGAAATGCTTTTAGATTTTATTCTTCTGTTAAAAGTGTATTCTTCCCTCTCTTTAATAGATTGACTATTATGGACCAATTTTGAAGCATGTGAATGAATTAAACACTCCAATAAAAAATTATATCGACTTTCTTTTTGTATATCCAAATTATCACTCATTATTTATATTATTTAAGTCCAAGTGACCAAGTGCTAAGAGATCTTAGGTCATTTTGCAATAGAAGCTGAGAAACTGGATCGTCAAAAGAGGCACATAGATAGTCATAAAAGTTGGAAAGCACTTGAGGAGAATAATCAATAAAAAGGTTAAACAACAATGGACCGAGATGATTCCCTGCAGATCCCTAGAAGAAACGAAACGATTTTTAACAAAGCTGACTTAATACGCACTAGTAGTAATTAATGCTGGATGAAAGACACACTAAGGGCCGTTTTCTCAACTTATACTTAATACTTAAAATAACAAAAAATCCTTAAATCAATTCCAATATGTTTCAAAAACAATTTAAGGGGGTCTTGTACCTTAGAAAAAAATTTCTTGATTTTTTTGTTTTGCATTATTATTATAGCTTGAACATTCCACATTCATCCACTTCAAACCATTTTCAAAAAATTGAAAATAGTTTAGGAGATATTGCCATTTTAGTGGAGCTAAGTTCATGCTTCTGGAAGCGCTCAATACCAGTTAAGAGGGTCTTTTACCTTTGAAAAAATATTTTTTTTTCGATTTTTTTGTTTTGAATTATTATTATAGCTTGGCCATTCCACATTCATCCACTTCAAACCATTTTCAAAAATTCGAAATAGTTTAGGAGATATTGCCATTTTAGTGGAGCAAAGTTCTTGCTTGAGGAAGCACTCAATACCAGTTAAGAGGGTCTTTTACCTTTGAAAAAATATTTTTTTTCGATTTTTTTGTTTTGCATTATTATTATAGCTTGGGCATTCCACATTCATCCCCTTCAAACCATTTTCAAAAATTCGAAATAGTTTAGGAGATATTGCCATTTTAGTGGAGCAAAGTTCTTGCTTCAGGAAGCACTCAATGCCAGTTAAGAGGGTCTTTTACCTTTGAAAAATATTTTTTTTTCGATTTTTTTGGTTTGCATTATTATTATAGCTTGGGCATTCCACATTCATCCCCTTCAAACCATTTTCAAAAATTCGAAATAGTTTAGGAGATATTGCCATTTTAGTGGAGCAAAGTTCTTGCTTCAGGAAGCACTCAATACCAGTTAAGAGGGTCTTTTACCTTTGAAAAATATTTTTGTTTCGATTTTTTTGTTTTGCATTATTATTATAGCTTGGCCATTCCACATTCATCCCCTTCAAACCATTTTCAAAAATTCGAAATAGTTTAGGAGATATTGCCATTTTAGTGGAGCAAAGTTCTTGCTTCAGGAAGCACTCAATACCAGTTAAGAGGGTCTTTTACCTTTGAAAAATATTTTTTTTTTTTCGATTTTTTTGTTTTGCATTATTATTATAGCTTGGCCATTCCACATTCATCCCCTTCAAACCATTTTCAAAAATTCGACATAGTTTAGAAGATATAACCATTTTAGTGGAGCAAAGTTCTTGCTTGAGGAAGCACTCAATACCAATTAAGAGGGTCTTTTACCTTTGAAAAATATTTTTTTTTCGATTTTTTGGTTTTGCATTATTATTATAGCTTGGGCATTCCACATTCATCCCCTTCAAACCATTTTCAAAAATTCGAAATAGTTTAGGAGATATAACCATTTTAGTGGAGCAAAGTTCTTGCTTGAGGAAGCACTCAATACCAGTTAAGAGGGTCTTTTACCTTTGAAAAAATATTTTTTTTCGATTTTTTTGTTTTGCATTATTATTATAGCTTGGGCATTCCACATTCATCCCCTTCAAACCATTTTCAAAAATTCGAAATAGTTTAGGAGATATTGCCATTTTAGTGGAGCTAAGTTCATGCTTGAGGAAGCACTCAATACCAGTTAAGAGGGTCTTTTACCTTTGAAAAAATATTTTTTTTTCGATTTTTTTGTTTTGCATTATTATTATAGCTTGGGCATTCCACATTCATCCCCTTCAAACCATTTTCAAAAATTCGAAATAGTTTAGGAGATATTGCCATTTTAGTGGAGCAAAGTTCTTGCTTGAGGAAGCACTCAATACCAATTAAGAGGGTCTTTTACCTTTGAAAAATATTTTTTTTTCGATTTTTTTGTTTTGCATTATTATTATAGCTTGGGCATTCCACATTCATCCCCTTCAAACCATTTTCAAAAATTCGAAATAGTTTAGGAGATATAACCATTTTAGTGGAGCAAAGTTCTTGCTTGAGGAAGCACTCAATACCAGTTAAGAGGGTCTTTTACCTTTGGAAAAAATATTTTTGTTACGATTTTTGTTTGAAAATTATTTAGGTTATTTATAATTTATATATTTGGCCCACTTCATCCCCAAACCATTTTCAAAAATTGAAGTAGGAGATATAACATTTTAGGGGCAGCTGTAGGAAGCCTCAATTAAGTGAGGGTCTTTTACTTTAAAATCTTTAAAAAATTTTTTCATTTTTTTTTCATTATTATATAGCTTGGCCATCCACATCACCCTAAACCATTTTTTTGAAATAGTTTAGGAGATATTGCCATTTTAGTGGAGCTAAGTTCTCTTAGGAAGACTCCCATTAAGAGGGGCTTTTACCTTTGAAAAATATTTTTTTTCGATTTTTTGTTTTGCATTATTATTATAGCTTGGGCATTCCACATTCATCCCCTTCAAACCATTTTCAAAAATTCGAAATAGTTTAGGAGATATAACCATTTTAGTGGAGCAAAGTTCTTGCTTGAGGAAGCACTCAATACCAGTTAAGAGGGTCTTTTACCTTTGAAAAATATTTTTGTTTCGATTTTTTTGGTTTGCATTATTATTATAGCTTGGGCATTCCACATTCATCCCCTTCAAACCATTTTCAAAAATTCGAAATAGTTTAGGAGATATTGCCATTTTAGTGGAGCAAAGTTCTTGCCTCAGGAAGCAAGAATATATATATATATATAAATATTTTTCCCTCTGAGTACCCAAAATCTAGAGATTTTCGCTAGGCTACAAGGTCCAGTTTATATAGGGTGGCTGGTGAATGATGCTACATTAATATAAATTATTTTAATTATATTATTATTTGTTCTACAAATCGCTTTCGACCCAAAAACCACACAAATCGTATGGCAATTGGGTCGTTTTTGGGTCGAAAACGAATTATAGAACATAAGCACTTATCAAAGAAGTATCAATAATTTACCAATAAATCCATTGTTCAATACCATTTCCACACACGTTTTCCATTTAAGTAACTCCTAAATTGTGGCAGCATCTAAGCATGTGAATGATTTTGCACCATACGAAGACATCTTTCTTTTTGTGCGCTTGGCAAAACGATGACAAATTGCATGAAATAATATAAATAATGCCAGTCAAGACAGTAAAACTGTCTGGCCCTGGCCTCCAGTCAGTCTTTGAAGGAGTTGGAGTCGGAGTCTGGCAGCGCGAGTAAACTGTTGTTTTTCACGACGACGCGTGTCACATTGTCCACCCACAAAGAGCAGACGACAGTCCCAGACCCAGACCAGACACCGAGTGAGGAAGAGGAGTTGCTCTAGATGAAGTGAAATTTGCATAATTTGCTGTTAAGCATCGCAGTGTCTGAAGTTTTGGCACCCACGCCAACTACGCCCGCATGCCCTCATAAAAAATTTAAAAAAAAAAAAAACTAGAAATAATGTTGCAATAACAAATTGATCTACAAATATCAACTCATTAGTGCTGGCAACAGCCAAGTGATCAATAATTGTTGAAATGGTTAGTGTGAAATGGTAGTTTCCCACATCCCACATCATAAATCTTGGTAAATTTATCGTTATCGCCTAATAAAATGTCAACTGTGGATGTCACAACTCCTACCCAGTGATAAATTGAATGCGTCCAGCAGCAGCAGCAGCATTTGAAAATCGCAAGCAATTAAGGAGGAGCAAACAAACACCTTCAAAACTGGACCAGGACCCAGGGACTGGACCATATCAAAACATCTCGCGGCAACGGCGGCAGCGGCATCCTCTGATTGCGGCAACATGCTCGAAATTACTTTTCTGTGTAAACTGAAACAACAGCCATAGGAAACGATGATTTAACAAATGGTGACGTTTGAATACCCTCAGGTGGGGATAACTTTCTAAAGTGTCTACATTGTAAATGAACAGCTTAGAATACCAGCGATTCTTTAATCGTATTAGCCCAATTAAAAGTCGCAGCTTATCTCTTAAAAAGTTAACCATACCATACAGTTATCTTACACTAATCCTAATTTTAACGTAATCTTTACCGAGAAACTATCTTAACCTCAACCTTTACCTCAACCTTACTTCAATTTTATATCAACCTTACTTCAACTTTATTTCAACCTTAACTCAAAAGTACCTCAACCTTATCTCCACCTGATCTTAACCTTACCTCAAACTTGCCTCAACCTTATCTTAACCTTAACTCAACCTTACCTCAACCTTAACTCAACCTCAACTCAACCTTAGCTCAACCTTTCTTTAACTTTATCTCTATCTTAACTCAACCATACATCAACCTTATCTCAATCTGATCTTAACCTTACCTTAACCTTATCTTAACCTTATCTTAACCTTATCTTAACCTTATCTAAACCTTATCTTAACCATATCTCAACTTTACCTCAACCTTATCTTAAACTTACTTCAACCTTACTTCAACCTTACCTCAACCTTACCTCAACCTTACCTCAACCTTACCTCAACCTTACCTCAACCTTACCTCAACCTTATCTTAAACTTACTTCAACCTTACTTCAACCTTACTTCAACCTTACCTCAACCTTACCTCAACCTTACCTCAACCTTACCTCAACCTTACCTCAACCTTACCTCAACCTTACCTCAACCTTACCTCAACCTTACCTCAACCTTACCTCAACCTTACCTCAACCTTACCTCAACCTTACCTCAACCTTATCTCAACCTTACCTCAACCTTACCTCAACCTTACCTCAACCTTACCTCAACCTTACCTCAACCTTATCTCAACCTTAACTCAACCTTAACTCAACCTTACCTCAACCTTACCTCAACCTCAACCTTACCTCAACCTTACCTCAACCTTACCTCAACCTTACCTCAACCTTACCTCAACCTTACCTCAACCTTACCTCAACCTTACCTCAACCTTACCTCAACCTTACCAACCTCAACCTAATACCTCAACCTTACCTCAACCTTACCTCAACCTTACCTCAACCTTACCTCAACCTTACCTCAACCTTACCTTAACCTTACCTCAACCTTACCTCAACCTTACCTCAACCTTACCTCAACCTTACCTCAACCTTACCTCAACCTTACCTCAACCTTACCTCAACCTTACCTCAACCTTACCTCAACCTTACTTCAACCTTACCTCAACCTTACCTCAACCTTACCTTAACCTTACCTCAACCTTACCTCAACCTTACCTCAACCTTAACTCAACCTTACCTCAACCTTACCTCAACCTTACCTCAACCTTACCTCAACCTTACCTCAACCTTACAACCTTACTCAACCTTACCTCAACCTTAGCTCAACCTTACCTCAACCTTACCTCAACCTTACCTCAACCTTACCTCAACCTTACCTCAACCTTAACTCAACCTTACCTCAACCTTACCTCAACCTTACCTCAACCTTACCTTAACCTTACCTCAACCTTACCTCAACCTTACCTCAACCCTACATCAACTCTTTCAAAACTTTAACTCAACCTTACCTCAACCTTACCTCAACCCACTCAACCTTACCTCAACCTTACCTCAACCTTACCTCAACCTTACCTCAACCTTACCTACAACCTTACCTCAACCTTACAACCTCAACCTTACCTCAACCTTACCTCAACCTTACCTCAACCTTACCTCAACCTTACCTCAACCTTACCTCAACCTTACCTCAACCTTACCTCAACTTACCTCAACCTTACCTCAACCTTACCTCAACCTTACCTCAACCTTACCTCAACCTTACCTCAACCTTACCTCAACCTTACCTCAACCTTACCTCAACCTTACCTCAACCTTACCTCAACCTTACCTCAACCTTAATCTCAACCTTACCTCAACCTTACTCTAACCTTACCTCAACCTTACCTCAACCTTACCTCAACCTTACCTCAACCTTACCTCAACCTTACCTCAACCTTACCTCAACCTTACCTCAACCTTACCTCAACCTTACCTCAACCTTACCTCAACCTTACCTCAACCTTAACTCAACCTTACCTCAACCTTACCTCAACCTTACCTCAACCTTACCTCAACCTTACCTCAACCTTACCTCAACCTTACCTCAACCTTACCTCAACCTTACCTCAACCTTACCTCAACCTTACCTCAACCTTACCCTAACCTTACCTCAACCTTAGCTCAACCTTACCTCAACCTTACCTCAACCTTACCTCAACCTTACCTCAACCTTATCTCAACCTTACCTCAACCTTACCTCAACCTTACCTCAACCTTACCTCAACCTTACCTCAACCTTACCTCAACCTTACCTCAACCTTACCTCAACCTTACCTCAACCTTAGCTCAACCTCAACCTTACCTCAACCTTACCTCAACCTTACCTCAACCTTACCTCAACCTTAACTCAACCTTACCTCAACCTTACCTAACCATTTTACCCTTCTAACTTACCCAGCCCCAGCACACAGTCAGCATACCTTGCCGCCAAACACATACCTCAAATAATCCCTACTCCATGCCCATTCCAGATATCATTGTTATTTCGACTGCTACACATTTTCACACACTCCAATCGAAAGCGAACGAATCTCTCGCCATGCACTACTCCACGGCAGCGGCGATAAGCGGAGAATTAAATAATTTTACACTCCAAGCGATTATCGGTTCACGATACCAGCAGATTGCCATACGGATACGGATTTTGTGTGCCATGTGTGTATGCTAACGAGCTTTTGGCTGCTGCCTATAATTGGCCCAAGTAAGAGCAGGGACCGGGCACACGCGCTTCGGCTACGACTCGGGAGTCAAGTAATTGACAAACAATTACCTTTAACGCAGCATTGTTCCAGCGGAGCGCGGACGAACGGAACGAGTCTTTGATCCGTTGTCGGCCAAGCTGCGGCATTTTGGCTTTTAAGTTTCGCGCGCAGACACCTCAATTTTGGTAGCTGCTTTGCCTATGTCCGGCAATCGGTATGGGTGCACCCCCAACACCTGCAGGAGGACCCTGGAGAAGACCATAATAATAAATATTTCATGAAGCTGTCAGCAACAAATAATCTAAAAACTGCACACACAAAAGAAGCCGCCAAAGCGGAGGAGCAAGAGGTGAAGGAGTAGGAGTACAATGGCTGGCAAAGGTTTTTTTATTTTGTTTGTGGGTGTTAACACTGAACTACCGAATGCGGAATGCGGAAACATAAATTTATACCAAAATCAATTCAAATGCTGGCTGCTGCTGGAGCTGCTCCTAGATCTGGAGCAGCCATCGCTGGCTACTCAACTTCTAGGCACCTGTCAATACATTTGACATAAACCGGTCGTTGCCATTCCGCCTGCTGCTGCTTCACCTAGTGCTGCCATTGCTGCTGAGCTTACGCACTGGGAATCGTCGTGACTTTGAAGACTTGGTACCTGTTGCCCCAAACATGCGCTCAAACGCCTCGCTGGCGACTGCGACGCAGAAAATTTTCATTATTATTATTATGACCATTTGGGAGGAGGCTACCAAGTGGACAACGTCCAGTGCGCCAACGCTACGCAGCAGTTGGCCAATAAATTGTGACGCTAATGTAAAGTGTGGCAAGCCATTAGCCAGAGCAGGAGAATCAGGTTATTGAACCACCGAGTTGGACAGCTAGATCTAGAAATTGTCAAGGAATTGAAAGCTAACAAATTTTTTTTGTCGAAGGTGAAAGTTTGATAAAAAAATTCAGTATGCTTTGCTTTTTTTGTAAGGTCACACTTAATTTTTTTGTAAAATTTTCTATGAACTTAGCAAAGCTGCAATTCAAAAGTAGTTAAAGAAACTTTAATTTTCAAAATTCTGCAGAAGGTTTAGTCCAGCGACACTCACCTTTCGTATATCTTTTGGTACTTTTTCTAGAACCTGTGAATCGTTGGTTTTCGATTGATAATTGCTTCAAATTTTCCAATTGTACTATATAGCTATTGCTTGTTCTTTTGTTCGATGTGTTTGCTTATGGCTCTTGCGAATTCGTATGCTCGCGACTATTCTTGCGAGGCAAGCAACAACAAGTGAGCCCTGTGAGCTTAGGCGTTGGACATCTCTGCTTTAAACTCTAATAGTGATTCTTTCATAATCGAAGCGTTTTCTATGACTTTTGTTTTAGTTGGCTAAGGAATTTTTTTCCATGTTCCCTTTGTATAAAAATATAGCTTTCTAAGCTTTAGCCTTCTTTAAAAAAAAAAATACTGGTAAATATGCATTAATATTACATTTGCCAGTATTTTCTGGTTTGCTATGTAGAGCTAGCGGTTTTATTGGTACGCGTTCTTCTCGTTCAAAGAATATTCCGACACTTACTTGAACTTTTGAATTGGAAATCCAACGTTTTTGATGTACTATCGCATCCCTGCTTGCTTGTTTGACTATACAGGGTTGCCCATATTCGACGGACCCATCTGGCAACGCCATAACTTTTGACAGAGATGTCAGATCGCTTAATGACATACCGCGTTTGAAGCGTCAGTCCAAGCAGATTTTTACCATGGAACAATACACGCCACGCGAGCGCTCTGAAATAGTTGAAATTTACATTCAACAGAACAAGTCAATTGTGAAAACTCAACGTGCTTTTAAAAAATTAAAAAATGTGAAAAGTGCGCCTTCTAAGAACACCATTAAGCGTTTATACGAAAAATTTTCGCCACTGAAAATCCTCAGGAGATTCAAGAAGTGCCTCTTCATGACGAAAAAGTCACAGTTTGGTGCGGCGTTAGTGCGAAAACGGTCATTGGGCCGTTTTTCTTCCAAAATGAAAATGGCCATGCTGTTACCATCAACCAGGAGCGTTATCGCGACATGATGACCAATTTTGTGATGCCAATTATTCGTCGAAAGCGTATGAGGCAGTTCTGGTTTCAACAAGACGGCGCTCCACCGCACACAAGTCGCATAACAATCGATTTTCTGAAGAAATTGTTTCCGGGCCGTTTGATGTCGAAAAGTGGTGATTTGGACTGGCCACCGCGTTCGCCCGATTTGACGCCGCCTGACTTCTTCTTGTGGGGATATTTGAAGTCAAAGGTTTACGTTAACAAGCCAAGGACCGTAGAAGAGCTCAAGGACAACATTCGTGAAGAAATAGCCGCTATTCCGGCCGAAATGTTGGCGAAAACGATGGAAAATGCTGCAAAAAGGGCACAATACGCCATCAACGCCAGAGGCGGCCATTTGAGAGATATCATATTCAAAAATTGATGTAAACAAATCTACTTGGAACAAATTAAATGATTAAGATTGCCAACCGCCAAATTTTTATTTTTTTCTTTGATTTTTTTAAAAAAAAACATGGGTCCGTCGAATATGACCTGTAAGTCTTTAGATTCTTTATAATTTTGAATTTATTTAAATCTGACATCTATATCCAATATATTCTATCGGTATGATAAGTTGGAGCGAGATTATTGTCGGCACAGATGAAGTAAGCTTTGCCTGCTCGTTATACCTTTCCAGGATTCGACATTGAGAGCCTGCTCTTGTGCGCAGCTCTTTACTTGTGGCTCTCGGCTCTGAGCTAGAAGATATGGCTCTGAATCAACCATGAATCACTTTTGCACCGGTTTAATCATCAGCTACAGAGCTGGGGCTCGTAGTTTAGAGCATAGAGCCGCTTGCTGGCTCCTATTTCTTTATATTTAGCTCTCAGCTCAGAGCAGATGGTTATGA